>CM066969.1:7900915-8247139 GCA_033971965.1 Cucurbita ficifolia
AAAAAGGGTGTGTTTGTTATACAACTCATCATTCATCTTCTTCCCTCAACAGTTTCAAGGATGATTATGTCATGAACTCATCAACTTGCCACTGCCACATTTCTCTTCCTTCAACGTTTGGATACGACCTTACATACATATGTATATTTAGATTTATCAATTGTGAATTTTATAATATTTTATGAATTAAAAAAATGGAAGTTCATTTTTATTTATAAATTCATGATATTCTTTTTAATTAGCCTGACTCAAAGTATACTATAGGGCTTCTTTCTCAAGAGTCTCTCCTTAAACGAGACTCGACTCCTTATCTGTAGTCCTCGAATAAAAAACATCATTTGTTCCCTTTAATTAGTCAGACTATTTCTCCTCGGCATAAATGATGACATTTTTATAGGTTTATTACATAATTAGACCCTCACAAATTTACAAATGTCAATATTTTTTTTTTAAAAAGAAAATCAACTTTATTTAAAATCCAACAACTTTAAGTCAGGCGGAGCGTTGAATTTACATATATTCACATTTAGTTATTGTTTTAATTAATTAAAATCGTGATTAAAAATGAAAAAAAAAAACAAATGGGTGTAATTTCTCCAAATGGAATATTCTATTTATGTTTTTTCCATCCGATTCACCTACCAAAAAATTCGAAGGAAGTCAATTTATCCCATTCTAATTGTAACTATGGTAGGACAATTAAATTATTACCATATATATATATATATATATATATATATATATATATATATATTTATATTATTGGAATTAGGAAGAACTTTTTGTGTCGTTTTGGCCAAAAAAATAATTTTATTTTTTATCCCATTCTAATTTTATTTTTATAGGTAAAAGTTTAGATATGTAATTAACTATCTCTCATTTATATTTAGCGAACAATTTCTTATAATAATAGCATTATAAATATGCAAAAAAAAAAAAAAAAAATCAAGAAGAAAATTGACTTAAAAAAAGTTTTATTTGAAATATAGGTTTGGAAATTAAATATTTGGCATAATTATTGTAATTTTATTCATTAAAATTCCCGAATAAATTTTAATAAAGAACACTCTCGCTCCCTCCGTAAAAAATATTAAAATAATCCTGCCGACGTACCGTTCTTTCTATGAGCCATTGACAATCTACCACGTGTCCAATTTAGTCGCCCAATCCCTTACAAGGAAGCAGCCTTTCACGCGTTTCAAGACTGCCAGACTGTACGGCCACCGTCATGAAGTAAAAGAATCATTACTCCTCTTTAATATTTATCTCCCAAACAATATTATAATTTTTATTTAGGACAAAAACGATTGAGATCAAGAAATTCGTTCATTAATTTAATTACCTAAAATATATTTTTCAGCCTTTTAGTCTTAATTTGTCCATCGAAATTAAAATACCATAAATTAATTAATTAATTTGAAATTTTAATTTCTACCTCCACTTTATCATAATGTTACGGTACATTATGTAGTAAATTATTCATTCAATAAAATACTTAGCCATATAGTACATTTTGAGGTAATTCATGTCCACAGGTTTAAACGTAATTTCACCAAACGATCATATAAAATTATAGAAGGAGTTGACTAGTTGTCAAATTCTCTCTGCTCAAAAAATTATATGTTATTTAAGTCGTTGTGTTACCTTTTACTTATTGTTATATAACATTGCTTTCAAATTTTTTCTAATTTTTGGTTTCAAACTCGCATTTGAAAATCACTATATCCCTACTCAAAACAGGGTTAGAGGCTTGAGCGCGTTACCCAATCGTAAGCAACGTAAATCCAAATTGACTTGATTCACACGTTATTTGTAAAAAAAATGCAATTATGACAAGTGATATCAATTCCAGAAAAAAGGCGTAAGTTCAAATCCGGGTCCGTATTTGGCAACCTTGGACAGCTACGAATCTCATCGGTTATACTTTCTTACCTCACAAGCTTCCATATAAAAAAGCTTCCCTCATTCGTCCGTTTTTCCGATTCCACAACTTCGCTCATTCATCACCTCTCTCACATCCGCCAATTCCACCCTTAAACCTTACGCTATTATTATTTTAAAATTTTAAATTTAAATTTAAACTATTAATGATACTTGTCGGATTCTTATCGGGTGTGGTTAAGGCCCAACCCGACTTTTCGTTATACGGCCCAAATTGAAGGCCCATTATTATTTTTCTCTACTTTTATCTATATATATTCCATATTAGAATGCTCTTTCTAAACCTCTCTAGTCTGCGAAAGATGTGCGGCGGTGCACTTATCTCTGGGATTATAGAAAAAAAACGCGGTCGGAAGCTTAGAAATGGATCTCTCTGGCCCGACACCGACCATTTTTCCGACCTCCTCGGCCTTGATTATTGCGCCCGTAAATTTCGCTCTCTTTAATTTTTGTTTGTTTTTAAATTTAATATATATTTTGTTCAGATAATTTTAATATATACTTGAGAAATCCCGTTCGGGATATTGAACTGTGATTTGTTTACTGATTTTGTAGTGAAAACTGAGACACCTGAGAAAAAATGCCGAGATACGGTGGAGACGACGGCGGCGACGGCGGTGCCAGAGCCGGAGAAGACTCGAAAAGTTCGGAAGAATATATACAGAGGAATCCGGCAGCGGCCGTGGGGGAAATGGGCGGCGGAGATTCGAGACCCACAAAAAGGCGTTAGAGTTTGGCTTGGTACTTTCAACACTGCCGAGGAAGCCGCCAGAGCCTACGATGAAGCGGCAAAAAGGATCCGAGGAGAAAAGGCTAAACTCAACTTCGCTCCTCGTCCGCAACCGTTACCGGTGTCGCAGCCTCCGGCGAAAAAACGGTGTGTCGCTCACGAGTTAACTTCAGATTGTTTCAGTTCCACCAGTTCGGCGCCGGCGCCGGTGCCGGCGAGTACACGTGCGAATAACTCGTGTGATATGGACGGGCTTTACTACGGCGAGGAATTGGCGAGTTTGAGATCTTTCTTGGATCTGGATTTTGAAGAAGAGCAACAACCGAGTCAAGTCGGTGGGAGCGATGAGTTTGGCCAAGCTGTGGATCTTTGGATGATGGACGACCCGTCGTTGAATGAGGAGAAATTCAGTGAAGTGGTGTAACTGAGATAGACTCATTCGTCCGACATGTCGTTTACTACCAAGTACTGGTGTAATATTTTATGTATTTTTGTTTCAACTTTTTGAACTAAGTTTTGTAGATATGCATAGATAGGTTCAATAAAAAGCTTGTGATATGAAACTCGCTCGTGTTTTTGCCTTCTTTCGTCTTTTGAAACGACATGTCGGTTCCTGTATCAGATCAGACTGCTTCTATTTTTAATATTCACCATGTTGAGTGGTTTTTGTGTGTTTGACTCTTTTGTCGGATGCCTCTTTCCCTGTCGTCTCGCCTTAGTCGCATTAATTCAATTACATTACCTTAATAATATTTTTATTTATTTATTTTATCTATTTTTAATAATATTTTAAAAGCTGTATAATAATAGAATTAATTTAATAAATTATCTGAAATAATATGCAAAAAGGTTGAAGAGCACTGAGACGAAATATTTGAAAGAAGGAAAATTGAAAAGGTTGGGATTGAGATCCAAAGTGGGGCCTGAAATGAAGAAGAGGGTTGAAAGAGAGGAGAATTAAATTTGTGGTTTGTTCTTCGGCTGATGGATTTTGTTTTGACATCTTCATCATTGCATCTAATTCTTTGAAATTCAACGGATTCACTAAGTTTTTTATTTATTTATTTCAAATCCTTTTAGTATATATACTCCGACTATTAGATATGATCTCAAAATAATAGGGGTTAAGGTTAGCTAGTAAGATGATGGAGTGAGTAAGCTTCATCGTCAAGAGGAAAACACCCCAGGATTAGTAGCTAAAGGAAAACACCCCAGGATTAGTAGCTAAAGCCCCTAAATGACCGTTCAGTGATAAAGGAGGTAAGGGTGCAAAGACAATCATGAGGTTTGTTTAGAAGCAGCTACTCTTGAAAGAGTGCGTAATAGCTTACTGATCGAGCGCTCCTACACCGAAGATGAATGGGTCTAAACAATTTGTCGAAGATGTGGGATGTCAAAATGCATCGGTAGGAGAGCTCTCCGCTTTAGAGAGAAGCACCCGCGCGAATAGTAGTAGATAATGCGGAAGTGAGAATATTAGTTTGGGGTGAGAATCCAATGCTCCAAAGATCTAAAGAGATCTAGTCGGCTGTATATAAGCATGTTTATTGGGAATATGCAAAATGTGTTTGTTCAAAGTTGAAATCGTTTCTTGCAAAATTCATTTGAGTTTTAAAAAGAATAAAACTAGAATGGAAAAGCTTTGGAATGAGTATAGCATTGACAATTTGGCTCCAAAACCCATTATCATCTATCTGCACCAAGTTGTTAATGACTGAAAAGACTACACAAACTCTCTCAGATATGAATTAAAACAAATGTTCAACAAAAGTTAGTTTTTTTTTTTTAATGTAGAAGCTGATAAAGTGGATGTACATTCGGGTTATCCTCGAGTCTTTAAAAAACGTCTATTAGTGAGAGGGATGTGGAGGTAGGATCTCACAACCCATCTCCTTCGAGGCCCAGCGTCATCACGGGTACTCGTTCCCTTCCATAATCGATGTGGGACCTCCCAATCCATCCCTTCAGGACCTAATGGGTCCTTGCTAGCACACCGCCTCGTGTCCATTCTCCTTTGAGGCTCAACCTCCTCGCTGGCATATCGCCTGGTGTCGAACTCCGATACCATTTGTAACAGCCCAAACCCTCGAGATTTTTAAAAAGCATCTACTAGAAAGAATTTTTCATTCCCAACCGACGTGCGATCTCACATAAAGGCAAACTCGAGCATACTTCATCCAATTTCGACGAATACCCTCAATCAAAAAGCTTGAGATTTGTATCCACCCGTTACCTATTGTTGAACTTAAAAAGAATACACACATACAGCAGCAGACGTAACAGTAGACAACTCAAAAAGGTGCTCAAGTTGCCTAATGGTAAAAAAATTGGCCAACCACAAGATTAGGAATCAAAGTATAACAATGATTCTCCCAATCCATTCAGAGGAGGTCAAATTCATGCATTAAGAACATATGTAAAGCAAGACACAAAAAAAGAGAATAGTATTTTGAAGAGAGAGAGAATAACGTGCCAAACGATGAAACCGGGCAGTTCTAAGAAAGTTGAAACCAATGGGTGAAAAACAAGCAAAGGTTTTCCGCCCACAGAATTCTTCTCATGGGCTGAAGAAACGTTTGTCCGTTATAAGAATGATGAAGAACCAGTCACAGAGAGCTGAACTAAATGCCTTAAGGAACTAAGAAACAAGATATCAGATTGTTATGGCACAGATTTCCATGTGTAATTTCGAACCAATTTACTGAGATAAAACAATGTGAGTATTTACAGAGATATATATACGCATAGCAACTGTGAAGAATCGAATACAAGAGATTTAAAGCCAGATTGCCCTTCCAGAGATTGATTATTGAGAGGAGAATTGTACCAATCAACACACAGAGATTAATCTCATCGACAATTTTCCTCGATCGGAGTTCCTGATTGCTTCACCTGCAAATCTAATAACCTTCTTGAATGCGAAATGCACACAATTTGAGAGCGCGATCCAACAAACCACCTCGTAAACGAAATAATACGCCGGATTAGAAGAAGAGGATGAAGATTCGTCCCAATCACTCCCTCCAAATCTATCGAAATTCCAGCCACTCCCGCCGCTACCGCCACCTCCGCCGTACGATCCGTCAAAATCGCCGCCGCCGAATCCGTTGACTTCGCCGCCCTCGGAGTCATCGCTGTATAATCTACGCTTCGTGCGGCGCTTTCTACGGAGAAACGTCCGAGAGGCCGATCGGCGTGAAATAGATTTGACAGGTGGCGGAGCAATGGTTGCGACGGGAAACAGTGCGGCTGATAGCTGAAGAGCTCCGGCGGCGGAATACGGCGTGATCTGGTCGGCGATTGAATCGGTGGCGGAGATGTAGTAATTGGATACGAAATCGAGGCGATTGAGGAATTTGGCGAAGCCAACGCCATTGTTGGCGACCATTGAAAGGGTTCCCGCGACCAGGGAGGTATCCATTGAAATGGAAGGATTTCGAATTGCAAAAAATAAAAAATAATAATAATTGGGATTTCGAATACGAGAAATCTAGGGATTTAAAATATCAGGGAAATTGAAGTGAAAATTGAAGGAAAATCGAAGAGGAAAAGTTGTAGAAGGTGAACGAGCCACGCCACGACATTGGAATCCGAAGACGCCGCGTGTTCAAAACGCGAGGCTAGACCAATTCGCTCACGGCAATGGTCCGCCGTCCCAACCTCGTGGGCCGGGTGGGCCTGATGGGCCGGATTTTTAAGTTGGGCTATTGGATAAGGAAGTAAAGCAGGCCCATATACGGCCCGATTAAATCATTTTTGAGATAGGAATTGGAAATAATTTAAAATATAAGAAACGAAAGGATTGTCAAATCCGGCTTGAGGGACGGCGTTAAGTCAAGTGCTGGCGTTCATTTTGGCTGTCTTGATAAGACTGATTCCACGTGTTGTAGGTTATATATATATATAGATAAGTGCTGAGAAGACGTAAATTATATTTTTATCTTTTTATTTTATATAACCATAATACATTAATTAACCAAGTAAGTTGGTATAATAGATATATAGTTTTAATGAATAAATAACTATAAAAGGGTTAAATTTTTTCTACTTAATTAACCAAATATATTTAATGGACTACTAATTTATTAACAATCTCATTATTTATTAAGTTATATCATCAATTATCCATTTTTTAAAATTTTAAGTTTGATTAATCTAAATTTTTTTATTTATCGAGTTCAGATAAATCAAATCAGCCCTAAAATAAGGTTTACCGCTCAACCTAACTTTACTCTTAACATTGTTATGAAAATTAAGAATATTTGATATTATTCAAATCACTCCTCCACAATCAATCCAAGATGATGAGTTGGTAAAAAAAAAAAATTCTAACCTATTGATACCAAGTCCACAATTAGTAGATATTCTGCGTTTTGGCATGTTAACTTCATGGTTTTAAAACGTGTCTACTATGAAGAGAGTCTAGCCTACTCTGACCAGTGCCTCACCCCGTTTGGTGATGTACAATTTGTAACACCCTGAGGCCACCACTAGCAGATATTGTCTACCTTATCTCATTACGTATTGTCGTCAACCTCACGATTTTAAAACGCGTATAATAGGAAGATTTTTCAATCCTTATAAGGAATGCTCTATTCTCTTATTCAACCGATATGAAATCTCACAATCCACCTTACTTGGAGTCTAACATTCTCATTTGACATACTGCTCGGTGTCTATCTCTTATACATTTGTAACACTCGTAGGTTAAAGACGTGGTAGAAATAAGATTGAAAATTCACCACCTATTTAATAAAAAAAAATTTAAAATGGAAAATATAACTAAATAATAGTATTAAACCGTACGTGAAGAATAAAATGAGTCGTTCCACCAAGAGTTGACCTCCAACAATCACCTCATCTATTTATACCTTGACCGGTCTTGAAAAATGACGTATTAATATTATACTATCAATAATATATATATATTTTAAATATTAATCGCATTTTTTTAAAAAAATATTATTCCTACACTACTTAAGCAAACTAACCATGGATTTCTCAAATCTGATCGTAAAAAAAAAAAAAAAAAAAAAAAAAAAAAAAAAAAAAAAAGAAAAAGGCAATTGTTTACAACGACCAGACAAAATGAATTTCCGTCGATCTTCTTCTCCATTGTGGATTGACCCGAAGCCCACGTTACCATAAAACCCGCGAAATTCAGACTTTGACGTGTTTCGTGTTGCTTGCAGTTCATAGGCAGGAAAAGGAGAAGGAAAAAGCCTTCAACAAGAAGACGATTCGCGATTTCCCGTTTCTCGAATTTTCTGTTTCTGTTTCTGTGGATTAACAATCTTCAATTGTGGCCGAATTCGATCAAACGAGGCTGCTTTGGCGTTGGACGGATTAGGAATGGGATCGGAACAGTTGATGGCCGGAGGTGGGCCTCGATATGTTCAAATGCAATCGGAGCAGCCTACAGCTTCGATGTCGTCGTTTTTCTCGTTTCATCATGACGCTCCTGAGCCAACGAGGATTTTCGATGAATTGCCGAAGGCCTCAATTATTTCCGTTTCTCGCCCGGATGCCGGCGATATCAGTCCGATGCTTCTTTCTTACACAATCGAATGCCAGTACAAGCAGGTGAGAGTTTCGCTTTGAATTTCTGTTGTTTTTTATTTGATCTTCGTTTTGAGTTTTCGTTTCTGCAGCTGAATTACTCCACGTTTCAGGTGTTGTTTAATTTGAATTTGGTTTATGAACGTTCAATTGGATTTGTGCGATTGGTTTTGTTTTCTCGTGAAGAATTCAGGGGAAATCGGATAGGTTAATGGTAGGATTATGTATATTTCATCGACGACTTATCTCAAGTCTATAGTGGGTATCTAATTGAATTTAGAGCTTTATTTCGACAACCTATTGCTAATTTTAAATCATGGTGATTGATTTCCTTCCGTGTTCTACCAAAACACCCGAGCAGAAGTAAGAGTTACCACATGGTTTGCCTCGCCAATATTCCTGCTGCAGTCTTGTGATTTTTCCTTCTTCATTTTTAGATTTTTTATCTTTTCAGTTTTGAGCCTTTCCTGGTTTAACTGTATTTTGTTTTCCTGTAATAGTTTAAATGGCGCATGTTGAAGAAGGCTTCCCACGTATTCTATTTGCATTTTGCACTAAAGAAACGGGCATTCATTGAGGAAATTCACGAGAAGCAAGAACAGGTATGTGTACGATGGTCTATATTGTTGTATGTCTTTGTATGAGAAACCCTGCTTTTATTGAGAAAAGATGAAAGAATACAAGGAGCATACAAAAATAAAACCAACCCCCCAAAAGAAGCCAAACTCAAACAGAAAAGGGCTCCAACGAAGCAAACAAGACCTAAAGTGTAATTACAAAATCCTTTTACACAAGAGTCCCAAAGGGAGACATGAAATCGAACCAGGGGCTAAACTTTCTCCCAGGACCTTTTCAACCTCGCTAAAAAAATCTATTATTTTCAACCTCTCTAAAAGCTCTATAGTTGTATGGTTGCTGTCGATGCGCGGTGATTTGGTTTGATCACGTGAATTGTTGGGTGTTTAACGCTCTGGTGCTTTTGAAATTTTAGATCAGTTATTGTTAATACAAATGTTTGGGGTTTTGATGTAGTCTTCATTGGAACGTTATATTAAAGGTTAAAGAATGGCTTCAAAATCTAGGAATAGGAGAACACACGACAGTGATCCAAGATGAGGATGGACCAGATGATGAAGCCAATCCTCTGCATCATGATGAAAGTTCTAAAAATAGGTATGTTTCAGGTTTACTCAAAGCAAAATTGGAAGAATTTGTTCATGTAGCCTTTTTCAATTGTACGTGAATGCTATTATTCATATGGTTGTATTACTTCATTACAGGGATGTTCCGTCCAGTGCTGCCCTGCCTATCATTCGGCCTGCCTTAGGAAGGCAGCATTCTATGTCTGATAGAGCTAAGACTGCAATGCAAGGGTACCTGAATCACTTCTTGAGTAACATGGATATTGTCAACTCTCGAGAGGTATAGGTGAATCCATTGTATAAGCTCCTTTTGTAGGGAACTTTAATGTTCTTTTTAAAGTCTGTTTATTCTCTTGGATTTTCTTAATGAAAGCTTGGTTTTTTGTGGAAAAGATTGTTGCACGAGTTAAATTGATGATTTTATGCTTGACACTACAACATTTGGTAGTCAAGAAATTCATGGGATGGCTAACATTGCAGTTGTAGGTAGTTAGTTCAGTCTTGATAAAGTTTCTAGCTATCACCTCATATTATTTTTATGGCCATTTTTTACTGCATTAATATTTTATAATTTATATTATTAGAACTGTTTGGTGCCGAGAATCTCTTACTGAAATGTTCTTGTGGGGGACTTGGCAATTACATCCAAACTGGAACTTTTGGCTACCTTGAAGATGTTTTTTTCTTAGTTTAAGTTCTATTTACAATTGATATACCAAATCGATATTTCTTGAGAATAATTACTTCATTTGTCTTCTGCCTGAGTTGAATGAGTAGTTCTAGATTTCTAATTAGATTGTTTTTTCCCATTATTGAGTAGTTTTTATCTTGATTCACTTTTTCCTCACAAAATGTGGTGCAATAGAATTTTTTGAACCTAATCAAGGGGAATGCAAAGCTTGCATTAAAGTTGACTACGTTTTGATTCTTTCAACCTCTGTTCGGGTGTTTTACTTCTTCTTAATGCACTTATGTATATATATTTTTTTTTGTTTTATAAAAGCCTTAGCATTTGTGGGAGAAACTTTCATCTGATCCTGGTCAATGCTTCATAATGAGCAAGATGCATTTTTATACTAAACTATAGATTTACTTTTATATTCTAGATGCCATAATGCATGTATGTTCATATAGAAAACCATAGATTTACTAGTCTCTGTGTCTAGGATACGTATTTTAATTGTTTGATATTTGGCTTTTAAGTCTTATTGCATTGAGCGTTAACCATTTTTTCCTCATTTATTATCAATTTTTATTATTATAATTCCTTTTAAATTCATAAACTGTAGGTTTGCAGGTTTTTGGAGGTCTCTAAGTTATCATTTTCACCAGAATACGGCCCAAAGTTGAAAGAAGATTATGTCATGGTGAAGCATCTACCTAAAATTGCAAGGGAAGATGATGCTAGGAAATGCTGTCTATGCCGGTGTTTTGGTTGTTGTAATGACAATTGGCAAAAGGTAAGGGCCTTTTCCCATAGTTTTATGTCTGGGTTTCCTTTCTATGGTGTTTCAAGTGACCAAACAAGTTTGATAGGTTGCATGTTGGCTTCTTCTTATCCTTCTCCTCCTCCTCCTCTTGTATGTTTGTATGTTAAGTATGTCTTGTTATAAGTTACGTTCTAATGTCTTTCACCTATCATGTGCTTATACAAGACCTGTCTCAAATTGTGAACATGTAATATTTTTGTTTTGACTTGAAGACATGAGAATTTGTTTATTAAACCTATATCACGACTAAGATTCTCCCAGCTTATATGCGTTGATTAAATGTTGTCTCCAGGAGCTGAAAGTCTTATCTAAATTTTTTTTCTATAGTAGAGACCTAAATTTATAGGTATGCTGGTAGCACCATGCCCACACACACAAAACAAAGGAACTTGTGGAGGATGTTCTCTTATTTTTCTCCTTCCATGGAGGTTTTCTTGTAAATGCTTGTTTCCTCTTCCAAGTTCCAACTTTCTTTTATAAAGGTTTAACGGAATGTAGCTGGATTTTTCTTGGGTTTTGCATCACAATCATTTCATGAGCTGTGGCTCCTCTGAGTTTTGATTATTCAATTAACTATGAAAGAAACTACTGGTTATGCGTTATGCTTTCGTTGTCATTTACACTGATGATAGTATCATGGAAATCTTCTGGAGTTGGACTAACTTTGCTTCTTTCTTTCCCTGTGGTTTGCATCTTAGCTATTGACTTCTTGGTTCTCCCCCACTGCATTCTCTTTCCATCAATGTTATAGTAATTTCTTGTTTTGGCATATGGACCTTTTTTCTATAATTGGAAATTTTGCCATATTGATACTGTTGTGGTGTATTAGAACAACTTATTAATTGATCAACTTTAAATATACAAGTTTGTGTTGTTGATTGAATTTTGTAGGTGTGGGCTGTATTAAAACCTGGTTTTTTGGCCTTGTTGGGAGATCCTTTTGACACTCAACCAATGGATATAATAGTTTTTGATGTGCTACCTACTTCTGATGCCAATGGAGATGGACGAGTATCTTTGGCAAAGGAAATTAAGGAGCGAAATCCATTACGACATTCATTCAAGGTAGTGAAATTTTGGGCATTGATTGAACCTTGTATAATGTTGGTTATTTTAATTTGTTCTGTTTCTAAATATGATGCTGGTCTTTTTCCCCCTATGTGGTTGCAAATAAGATGGATTTTACTTTTGCCAGTATTCATGAAGTTGCGATACACTTTTGTTTGTGATGGAATTTTGTGCTAATAAAATTTTTCTTGTTGAGAGTTAAATCCGTGATTTGAAATGTTAGGTGACATGTGGAAATAGGAGTATTAGGATAAGAGCAAAGAACGGATCCAAGGTTAAAGACTGGGTTGCTGCAATTAATGATGCGGGACTGAGGCCTCCTGAGGGCTGGTGTCATCCTCACCGTTTTGGTTCTTTTGCTCCTCCAAGGGGTTTGACAGACGATGGTAGTAAGGCTCAGTGGTTCATCGATGGTCAAGCAGCTTTTGAAGCTATTGCCTTTTCCATTGAACGTGCAAAATCGGAGGTATTTTTTTTTTCTCCCTCTCCTTTAACCCTTCTCTTTAATTTAAGACCCTGGAATTGGTCATACAATCATTATTTTTGTTTTGTTTCCTATTAAAAAAAAAAAAAACATTAGTTTTGTGGGCAACTACTGTTGGCTGATTTTGGGGTCTTTTGCAGATTTTCATTTGCGGCTGGTGGCTTTGTCCAGAATTGTATCTGCGGCGTCCTTTTATTTCAAATGCTTCATCTAGGCTCGATGCTTTGCTTGAAGCAAAAGCTAAGGAAGGGGTTCAGGTACCTTTCGGAATTCTCATATACTTTTATAATATGAATTGATGAATATCTTATTAGTTATTTTGATATAAACTCAATGAATTTCTTCTTGGAACCTTCAAATTTCATGGCCTTTTGATGATTTAATTGTATGGGGATGTTAAGAGTTGAAAATAAATTGCTAAACTAGAAGGCCATGAAAATTGGCAATTATTTAGTTATCTTCCCATGAATATGGCACAGATTCCTCAAGTCATTCAACTCATCTTTCATGCCATCTACCCATGAATTTGCCTCAAATTCCAAGTCAATCGTATGTGGAATTAAAAATTGTAATAATATTCTCAAAGATGTATCTATTCCTTAATCTTTTTATTCTTTTTCTTTTGAAGAACTGAGATAGAGAGAAAATTTTGAAATTACTATTCTGGTTATAAAAAACTTACCTACTACGTTCCAACAAAATAGCTGTCCATCGATCTAGACGCAACCTAGGCATGGAATAGATAAAAATTTAAAATAATTATTCTATTCTCTTGCTCTCTTAATGTTTCAAAACTTACGTGCCTTATGCATTACATTAGTGCACTATTAATGTATTGCTTTCTCTCTCTTAATACACTGTATTAATCTGATCTCTGACGCATGAATTTGTGTAATGTTTATACAGATATACATTCTTCTCTACAAAGAGGTTGCCCTTGCTTTAAAAATTAACAGTGTTTATAGCAAGAGAAAACTTCTAGGCATCCATGAGAACGTGAGAGTATTACGCTACCCTGACCACTTCTCCAGTGGTGTATACTTATGGTATGTGTTCAGTCTCTTCTTTTTGTGGACATAATCTATAAGTTAAGTTTCAAATAGGTCTAGACTTTTCAGCATCTAATATTAGTGAGTGGTCTGTATAGGTCCCACCATGAAAAACTTGTCATTGTCGATTATCATATTTGCTTTATTGGAGGACTGGATTTATGCTTTGGTCGTTACGATACACCAGAACATAAAGTTGGTGATCGTCCTCCTTCAGTATGGCCCGGGAAGGACTACTATAATCCAAGGTAAGTTCTTCTGTTCTCTGCTGCTCAAGCATTTTTCCTGGAAATTTCTTGGGTAATTGTTACATTTGAACTTGGATTATTTCATTTGTAACGGTGGTTCTATTGAGTTGCAATGATGATAAATAGTTATGATTATTTGAGTAGAACATTTGGCTGCATGGTGGTATACAGGAATTTTCTTGCATACCACATTAAATTATTGGCTGCAAGGAGAGAGAAATCATAGTTAGGAGAGAGAAAGGAGGAAGATATTTTCTCTCTCCTAATTGTCAACAATTTAATGGTGGTGTGTAGGAAGATTTCTGCACTCCTGTATGCAGCCAAGTATTATTATTCTATTTAAGAATTTTCATGCCGTTAGAATTCTGTTTTTTTTATTCCTGGTAATGATTTCCGCATAATTTTGCTAATTTCACGTATTGATTGGCTCAGGGAATCTGAGCCAAATTCATGGGAAGATACCATGAAAGATGAGTTGGATCGCGGTAAATATCCTCGCATGCCTTGGCATGATGTCCACTGTGCACTTTGGGGTCCACCTTGTCGAGACTTAGCTAGACATTTTGTCCAACGCTGGAATTATGCTAAGGTTGGTGTTCATTGATACTCTTGTACAAATAGTTTTGACCCTTTATCCTAATCGAAATATATGTATTCCTGCAGAGAAACAAAGCCCCAAATGAGCAGGCAATTCCATTACTTATGCCTCAGCATCATATGGTCATTCCTCATTACTTGTGGAATACCCGAGAATTGGAGGTTGAAAGGAAGAGTTTTGACAATTTTAAAGAATCAACAATACAGGATTCATTTTCTCGAGGATCATCTTTTCACGATATTCCTTTGCTTTTGCCTCAAGAGGCTGATGGACAGGATTCTCAAAATGAAGGTCCAAAATCAAATGGACTGGAGCCCATTGCTAATCCCCTCGATCAGCCGAGTAAGATCAGCAGCAGTCTCTCGTTCTCTTTTAGGAAGATCAAAGTTGAACCCTTAGGACCAGATATGCCTCTGAAAGGCTTTGTTGATGATCTCGACCATTTGGATTCCCATGGAAAGTTGTCTGGAGATGGGAAAACACATCATCGTGTCAAAAGCTCAGAGTTGGAGTGGTGGGAAACACAAGACAGGGGACCTCATGGTGGCTTTGCAGATGAATCCGGACAAGTTGGTCCGTGTGCTTCATGTCGTTGCCAGGTGAGTGGCATGAAGAGGATATTCAAAATTTTACATTTGTGAATTAAAGTGCTGCATAATTGTATAGGGGTCTGGCTTTCATCAGCGAAATGGTGAAGTTCACATTTGCAAATGCACTTTATTATGTACATTAGTAGCTAAACTCATAGCAATTGGGATTATCTGAACTCCCTTTTTGTTTATTTAGATCTTATGCATATTCAAATTTCGCAACTCGCCTGTACAAATATTAATTAAGTGAAGCATCCTTGATTTGGTGGTAATGATTTTTTCAGTTATAGTATTAAATTGTTCTATTGCTAATGTCCGCTCCTTTCAGGTCATCAGAAGTGTCAGTCAATGGTCTGCTGGGACGAGTCAAACTGAAGAGAGCATTCACATTGCATATTGCTCTCTTATAGAGAAAGCAGAACATTTTATCTATATTGAGGTATATGATTTTTTACTTGTAGTCTTCTTCATTTTTTAACTGAACATGCTGATATTTGATTCCTTGTAGTCGGATCCATTACGATATGTATCTTAGGACATATGATCTGTTACTTGTGGAATATTGTTGTTGAAATTAACTGGTTTTCTACACTTAATCAATGGTATTGATACTTGATTCTTTTTTTTCCCCAGAATCAATTTTTTATATCAGGCCTCTCAGGAGATGATTCAATACGGAATCGTGTGTTAGAAGCATTATACCGCCGCATAATGAGAGCTTACCGTGAAAAGAAAACTTTTAGGGTCATTATTGTAATTCCACTCTTGCCTGGATTTCAGGTTCTAGTTCTTGGACATTACCCACTCTCGCCCTTTGCTAGCTTATTATTTTGGTTTATATTTCTTTTCTCCAATCTGAATCTCGAGTTTGACAGGGGGGATTGGATGACAGTGGGGCAGCATCGGTTAGAGCAATAATGCATTGGCAGTATCGAACTATATGTCGAGGACAAAATTCGATATTCCATAATCTTTATGATCTTCTTGGTTCAAAAGTTCCTGATTATATATCGTTCTATGGCCTCAGATCTTATGGTAAACTCTTTGATGGTGGTCCTGTGGCTACAAGCCAGGTATATATTTTTCCTTTAATGGCTTTGTTTGATATACTAAAATGATGCATATAGTTTTTAGCGTGACATGTTGTGAATTTAGGTGTACGTGCATAGTAAAATTATGATCGTAGACGATTGTATTGCTTTGATTGGATCGGCTAACATCAACGACAGGAGTTTACTCGGTTCTAGGGATTCTGAGGTACCAATTCTCTAAGTTCTCAATACTCTATCTATAAAGCTTTGAATGAGTTTGATAACCAATATACTTTCTTCTCTCAGATTGCTATTGTGATTGAAGATAACGAACTTATCAATTCATATATGGGAGGACAACCATGGAAAGCGGGAAAGTTTTGTTGGAGTCTTCGCCTCTCTCTTTGGTCTGAACATCTTGGTCTTCGTCCTGGACAGGTTAGTTAGTGTCTGGCGAATAGGAAGCAGGTTTTTTACAGTTTCAATGCTTGAATTTAAATGTTTAACCATTTGTTGCGTCTTAAGTTGGCTGATTATGATGTGATTTTGTTTTCTCCAGATCAATCAAATAGTTGACCCAGTTGCTGACTCAACCTACAAGGATACATGGATGGGAACTGCCAAGGTGAGAAAACCCAAGGAGATTAATAGCTTTCATTCTGACATTGTTACTTGAATAGCTTCATGGTCCTCATTTGATTTTTGGCTTTTAAAAATTAAGCTTATAAACACTATTTTGTTTTTTTATCTACTTTTTTTTAATGTTAGCCAAGTTTTAAAAACTAAAAAAAATAGTTTTGAAAAACTTGTGTTTAGTTTTAGAATTTGGATAAGAATTCAAACCTTTGCCGAGGAAAAATGAAAAATTGAATGAAAATTCTGAAAAAACAGGCATACTTTAAAAAAAAAAAAAAACTAAACGATTATGAAACGAGACATTTATAGTTTAGATTTTTTTTGTTGTCGTTTGCGGTTGGCCTTGGGAGGTGCAACGTTTTTTAAGATTTAGTGGTTGGGTCATCAACCTAATATCTAGTTTCTTTTACCAAAAATGTATTTATTCCGATTACGACTAATGAAATAGGATCCGGTGGTTGTCTTATGAAAATAGTTGAGGTATGTACAAGTTGGTTCGGAGACTAACTGATATTAAAAAAAACTCGAAACTTAGAATAAACGTTTTCATTCCCCTTCCACGTTGCTACCCAATATTAGCAATAGTAGATATATTTTATTTTTACACTATTGAATCTTATTGGAGCACTGACAATAAACTGATGATCTTACGAACAGACGAACACGACAATATACCAAGATGTATTTTCTTGCCTACCCAACGACCTCATAAATTCCAGGTACGATTTATATTTTCATTCCAGAGTTGGTCGAATCCGTATTATTTCTTCTCGATATAACGATTTATACTTGGATTTAAAAACAGAGCTGGACTGAGACAAAGTGTGGCTTTCTGGAAAGAGAGGTTGGGGCACACCACAATAGATTTAGGAATTGCACCGGAGAGGCTCGAGTTTTACAAGAATGGAGAAATTGAAAGGATTGATCCAATGGAGAGATTAAGTTCAGTTAAAGGGCATCTTGTTTCCTTCCCATTGGAGTTCCTCAGCAAAGAAGATTTAAGACCTGTGTTCAATGAGAGTGAGTACTATGCATCTCAAGTTTTTCATTAAGAACTTTACAATAATAGCCCTGTTTTTTTGTTAGGTCAACTTAATTAATTTATGGTTAAATTAAATGATGCATTATAATTTATGTCCCATTTCTTAAAAGAAAAAAATAAGAGAGAGAGAGAGAGAGAGAGAGAGAGAGAGAGAGAACTAGGACTTTTGTAATACTCATTCAATTAATTGAAGACTGTTGTGTCCTAATTAGGGCATTTAATGTCGTTTTCTTCTCTTCCTCATTCGATTACAACCTTGTATTGTACTAATCAATGAACGAAAGGCTTCGAATTTATAGGTCTACACATAATTTTCAATATTCATATGTAACCTTCTTATTTTTTTAATTTATGAATATATTTAGATAGAGACAAATATTTTCATTCCAGCGCATCAAAAGTGAAATTGTTTTTTTTATAGGAGTGGTCACATCCATTGAATCACCTTTTGAAATCAACTTTTTCATTGGCCAATTCCGATTTAAAAAATATGTATTTATTTGCTAAGATATATATAAATTAAATTGATAAAAATATGTATAAACTTCTCTCAAAAATATTTTTAAATTAAAAAAAATATTCTTAAAATTTTAAATTCTTATTAATATCGATAAACTTTTTTTAAAACATAAAAATTATTCTTATTAATATCCATACATTATTTCTTTATTTGACATATTTTTTATGTTTCAACGACAATTCTTCATTTCTCCTTTTTTTTTCTTTATTGTTTTTTGAATGCTCTTTTTTAATTTATTTATTATTTTTTTTTGTTTCTAAACCTCTAAAATTTTTAAAAATTTAAGAATTTTCTAAACAATTATTTTCATCCAAAATTAAAGGTAAGTATATTTTTTTAATTTAAAGATTTTTTTTTGTTTTCTTTTAAAGTTTAAGGTACACAAGTTTTAAAACTTTAAGAATATATATATATATATATATATATATATTTTTTTTTTTTTTTTTTTTACGAGAAAGTGAATAGTTGAAAAAGTTATTATTATTATTATTATTTAATTTTAGTTTATATATTATAATATAAATAGGCCGTTCAAAACATCAGAAAAGCGAAGTTCTCCCGTTTAAATTTCTGGTTCTCTCGATGGCTGAGCGTCTCAGTCTCCAATTCGCTCATCGTTCTCTCCCTCTTTGGGATTCCGCTTCGACTCCAACTCCAATCCGCTCTAGATTTCAGGTTCAGTTTCTCTCTTTCTGTATCCCGCACACTCTCCTTTGTTCCGGATCCGGCCCCGGCTCCAGACTGGTTTTTCTAAGTAACCTCCGGAACATATATCCGATCAACGCGTCTTTGAACCGCGGAATGTCGAATTCCATAGTGAACAAAGAAGGACCGAAGGAACTTCGAGATGAGGCCGATTTTGAATCCGTCTTCTCCAACGATTCTTACATTTCTGTTTGTGGCTTTGGCTCTCTTCTCTCTGGTATGTACGATTGCAATCGTCATGATCGTTTCATCATCACGATAGTCGATTTTAGGTTTTGAGCCATCGCTTGTGTGTTTGATTTCTCTCTCTCTCTGGACGCAGAAAGGAGTGCGCGAAGTACCTTTCCTGAACTGATCAACTTTAGAGTGGCGAGATTGAACGGCTTCAGGCGCCTTTTCGGAAATGTAGCTCCTGTATTCTTCGAGCGCGGCATAGCTAAACCTGAAACCAAGGTTTTCGTATGCTTTAAGACTCTGTGCCTTCTGTTTTATTTGTAGTATTTCTGATTGGAAGAGTAATTTTGTGAAAAGAGAAGTAAGATACATGGATAACTTATTGTTGCTCTTCCTCCTCCGCTTCTTTCATTTCTTTTTTGACCAAAGGAATTTGGCCATAATGTTTAACGACGTGCTATACGTCTGTATATCAGGAGATTTCAAGCTTGTGTGCGGAGCCTTGCGAAGGAGAAACTATCATCGTTACGGTTTTCGAGATTAAGAAATCTGAGGTAGCACTAACCAAACGTCCTGTAGACTAATTGAACCTTGATATGAGGAGGAATAATTTCTAAATCTCGTTTATGCTGCATAACATTTTCAGATTCCAGCGTTTATACAGAGAGAGATTGAGTTTCGATTTCTAGCCGTATGTATTTAGTTTTTGTCTGTTATTTCATTTCTGATCAAAACTTTGAGGCCGATTTCTGACGTTTATAATTGAGAATGTGTTTTCGTTGTAGGTTCTACCTGAAACATTAGATGGAAAGTTATATGATAGACCAGCGGTATGCGATGGTTGCTGATATATTATACACTCGTAGGTCACTGTTATGTACATGATAATAGCGCAATCAATTGATATTTTAAAGTTACATTGCAGGTTCTTTGCTCTCGATCCACTGATGAGGAATTCTTCCGAGTGAGATGCAAAGGTACTCTTCAGAATTACTTTGCTGTTGTAGTTATACCAAAATACATGCGAGGAATTATGGATTTCAATATAGAAACCTATAAATAAGGAATATGCTACTTCAAATTTAAAGTTTCTGCTAAATGTTGGCTATTTCTACTGATATCAGGAAATGAAGACATTTATTTTCAGCATTATGGTCGTCATAATATTGATAAGATCTGGAGAGATGATATCTTACCCTGTCGCGTCTATCTTCGACACTGGTAAGTTTCTTTTTCAGTGCACTTTCTGCATTCCTGAACAAATATTTTCCTGAAATAGCAGCAGGATTTAGCATGAAACATTGAAATTAGGCAATGTTTAATTTGGTTCAATATCCATTGATAGACTTCATATCTATAAAAGTTGAGACCATCACGTGCTTCTGTTCATTTTGATAGTGTATCTGTAGTATGTACAAAAAAATTCGGTTTTGCATTTCAGATGCTGCTCTAGATCATCTGAAAAGCTATGCCATTGGCCATAATCATCTCTTATGAGTACGCTTTCGTATAAAAGTATATCCTGATGTGTTCTAAATTCTAGGTTTATATCAAACATGAAACGTTCATTTTTTAAACTAATCTTTTATCTATCTTGTTAGAATAGATTGTGTACTCTCCATTGGCACCAGATAAGTGATCTTGGCTGTTTAATTTGCTGCTTGTTAGAATAGATTAGACAAGTTTGGAGTTCGCTTTCCAAGTAGGAAAAACGATCAGTAAATTGTTTCTTTCGCTAATTTGTGTTGCGTACTGAATTTTGTTTTTCTTGATTGTGCCTGTTTTATTTTGACGATGCCTTGTCCTCTTTGAAATTCTTCTGTCTGATCGATGAAGTCTTGCTTCTAGGACATATCATTATCATTTATTTGTTAACTAGATTCATAATTTATTCATATCAACCTCTCCACCTAAAGTGAAGGTGATGATATTTTCCTAGTGTTTTAGCTGCAAAAAATCTGGGGGACGCAGCTTATAACAACTTTCTGGATCACACTTTCCTTGGAGATCGAAAAACAACCATCCGTGAATATTTGGCCACTAATGGTTCGGGCATTATGGAAGAGGAGCCTCCAGAATCCCTCAAGTTTCGATATGGCGGTTGATATTGCAGAACTAAATAACTGCAGAGAAGGGCTTTATAATAGATCCTTAAAAGCCCTGAGAGGTACAATCTAAACATAATATATGCTTTTTAGCAATAATTTGTATCTTAGCCACGAGCTAAGAACTTTAATCAATCCATGTCAATCCGTGAACTTTAATATAATACAGGAATTTATTTTTGTTATAGTTCAAGCCAAGATCCTTGCCAAACCATGAATGTTTCTATTGTTTAGTCGAGGACTTTTTTTCTTTTGCTATGTTCAATTTGGTTTGATTATGACTGGCATTAAAGAATAGTTTGGATTAGTTTAGTTGGCCGCAAATCAATCCTTGCAGTTTGATTTTTTTGTTTTTCTTAAAATTGAAACAAACTAGACTTGTGGTATATTTTGCTTATAACGAGATTCGTCCTTTGGAGACATTATTTGCAAATTCGTATTTCATCATTATTTACAACATACTATCACTTCTCGGATGTCTACTTTCCAGATATTAGTGGAGAGATTAGATATGAGTTGTCTTCTGCCATGGATTATGGAGGAGGATTCAATGACGGCTTCCTGCTGCCATGAAGAATACATGAGCCAGGCAGCCTGATTTGGGTTCCAAGGTAATTTTTTCTTAATGCCGTGTCTTTTTGCATTACGTTATGGCGGTTCCGTAACAGTTTTTTTTTTTTTTTTTTTTTTTTTCCTAATTGTTTCTAGAAATTGGTTTTGAAAAAAAAAAAGTGTTGTAAAACAATCTCCTAATGAATCTTTAAATGAATAAAAATTAATAGCGTAAAGAAAAATATTTTAAAAAATGCAATTAACTAAGGAATCTGACTTACGAACTGCAACTGAGAACTTAGAAGTTGATGGATCAACACTTGCTTCGTTTTAGAAAATAAAAGTAAAATATAAGAAAAAAAAATCATGGGTGAAAATAGTATTTATGGAACTATACTTATACTAAACTTTTGAAATATGGTTTATATTTCGGTGGATAATCATTTTGTTTTGTATTTTGTGAAAACTAAACTTATACTAAACTTTTGAAAATTAAACTTATAATAACTATTTTCTATCTCTCAGTATCTTTGTGTTTGATCTACTCTCTACCAATAAAAGTTTTGAAAATTAAAGAAATAGTAATTTTTTTTAGAATTTTATTTTTATTTTTATTTCTAAAATTTATCAAGAATCGAAAAGTGGAAACGATGATAAATAAAAGGTGAGAAATTAAAAAACTAAAAATAAAATTGTTATCAAATGGATATGTGCCCATGCTAGATTGTAATGCCCACATACAATTATAATGAAAACATTTTATCTTGTCGGTCGGCTGTATATATATGCAAAGCATTTTATGAAATTATTGACATTCGGTAACTACTGGATACATCACTTTCAAGTTCGTTGATCAACAATTCCATCATCTTTTTGTACATAGGCATATAATGATCGTTGATCATTGTTCGAGACAGACGCAGTTTGCTGTACAATTCTCTAGGCGTCTCATATATACCAACTTTTTCTTGCACAATCTCGTCATCATCGTCGTGAGCTAAGTTATCAGAATCCGGCGAGGAGGAGGCTAAAACAATATGCATTGTTTTTCCGGGAGGATAGAATCGAATGTTTTCCGAAGCATCCAGAGAAGACAATGGTTGTTGTTCACTGCTTCCCTCAACATCTGTAAGCATACTCTCCACTTCAATTTCTGTGGCTGCTGCAGCAACAACATCAGCTTCTCGAGTAATAACATCTTGTCGTTGAAGTTCCTTCTCCAGTTCATACCACAACTCGCCGTCCGTAATGTCTTCGACGTCGGTTGAGGAGGCAATGATTCTTTCTTCATGTATGAGGTGGTGGTGGTGCTCCTCATCGGTGTCGTGCTCATCAGAGGTATCATCACCTGAAGAGCCAGAATCTAGCTTCTTTTTCTTTTCAATTGTATTAAGTGTTGTAACTTCTTCAGCCATGAATGATTCGTGCTTCCTTTCTGTTATCAGAGGGGCTTCAGGCAACTCATCTGTGGGATCCGATAAAGTGCTTCCGTTTCGTCTGCGAGCCCCCATGCAGGACCACGAAGACAGAGAGGACCGAGTTCGCACAACCGCACTTTTTACCGCAGCCTAAATAAATGCCAAGGTTAAACGTTAAAACTACTTTTATCTATACAACTTTCTACTAATTTTTCAAAAACCAAGCTAAGTTTTGAAAACTAAAAGAAAAAACAAAATCATTTTTAAAAAGTTTTTTTTTTTTAATTTGATTAAAAATTCAAATATTGAAGACATAAAATTTCCAAAAAAAATAAGTAGTTGTTAATTTGAGCCTTATTTTTTGTTTCTTAGCGGAGAAAAGAAACCTGAGTGGTGGTAGAGACTGGGCGGAGCAGGGCGCCAGCACCGGCGACCTTAGCTTTGGCAGTAGCTATAGATGGAAGGCGCGAGCCCAGAGCACTTGCAGAGCGATAAACAACATTGAGGACTCTGGTACGTTCTACCTGATCTCGTAAATCATTCAGCCACGATGATGCTGTCACCTATTCATAACCAATCGTAAGAAATACAATAATAATAATAATGATAATGCAGACCGGGAATTACAAGATATGATATACATATATAAAAACTTAATAAGAGCATAGTTTAAAACTAAAAAAATTGATACAACTATTTTACCATTGATAACCGTTCAATTTTAATTTCGAAAAACAAGCTATTTAAGTAAATTTTATAAAACCAAAAGAAAAAAACATGAAATGTTTGTTTTTCTGTCCCTATTTATTGAAAATGTAAAAACAAACATATTTGTTAAATTTTAGTAAAAATGTGTTTTAATAACGTTTTCCACCTTTTGAAAACAAACAAAGAAAGAGCTTTTAGTGAGAGAGAGATAAAAGTTAAAGAGACCATTAGAAATTCCTAAATGGAACTACTTTATGTCTTACCTAGAACATATTTTTTTATATAAAAAATAATCATTTTTATATAAATACAATTTCATTTTTGTCAAATATATTATCTAATGTTTATTCTTTGATTGGTTCTTCCCTAATGATCCCTTTTAGTTTATTTGACTGATGCAGACAACAAACAATTATAACAAATATAAAAATTTCTAACTAATAATACTAGCTAAATATAATAGAATAGCTATATATTTATACAAAATATGAAAAATTCATTCATATTTAAAAATATTTTTTAAAATAAAAGTTTAATAATGGAATAGCTATATATTTATACAAAATATGAAGAATTCATTCATATTTAAAAATATTTTTTAAAATAAAAGTTTAATAATAGAATAGCTATATATTTATACAAAATATGAAAAATTCATTCATATTTAAAAATATTTTTTAAAATAAAAGTTTAATAATGGAATAGCTATATATTTATACAAAATATGAAAATTTAAAAATATTTTTTAAAATAAAAGTTTAATAATAGAATAGCTATATATTTATACAAAATATAAAAAATTCATTTATATTTTAAAATACTTTTCAAAATAAAATTTTAATAATAGAATAGCTATATATTTATACAAAATAGGACAAATTCATTCATATTTTAAAATATTTTTCAAAATAAAAGTTTAATAATAGCAATTAATAATTAAAATAAAGAAATATATATATAGTTTTCTTATTTGAAACGCCTTGTCAGCGAGAGAGAGAGAACTTGTTTCTTATTTTTCTACAAAACGTAAATGAAAAAGTACGAAAAATAAAGACAAACCAACCTAAAAACAAGCGTTAAAACGGAAGGATAGAGTTAAAATTAGAAACGAAAGTTCCAATAATGAACGATCGACGGAAAGTTAGAAGAATTAGATTAAAAGGAAATACTAAGAATTAAAATGATTGGGAGAGAAAATTATTTTGGTTAGAGAAATTCCAAAGTAAAAATTATTTTCGTTAGAGAAATTCCCAAGTAAAGTTTTGTTTAGAAATTAGTAGAAAAATTAGAAATTGAACCAAGGAAAAAATTACCAACTATTTATGTTTAAAGTCCAATTTGATGATACTAAAAAAGTCTACAATTTAGAATCCAAATTCTTGATGAGTTTCTAAACTTGGATTTTTTTTTTTTTTTTCCCCAAAAATTGAGAGAGAAATCAGATAAGAAAGGTAAGTTGGATTGAGAAACAGTGTAGTGGTAAAGTTTGAAAGCAATACTAATAAATAAAAATTATAATTAATTTCATTTAAAAATGATTTTTTTTTATTCCTTTTATTTTGAGTAAAAAAAAGAAAAGTGGTAAAATGCCTTTTTAGAGTTGATTACTCAACATAAACATATTATATTCCATCCATCAAGTATAGTGAGAAGTGGTTGATTATTAGTACCTCAGATCGCAAGTCGTCGATGGAGGCGGCAGAGAAGGTGGGCACCAGATCTGAACCGTTAATAATTGTAGTAATGAAATGATTACCCGATTCTGCCAACTCCCATGTCATACAAGCAGCTACACAAATGAAGTTAATTAAAAAAAAATGATAAAATAGTTAGAATTTATAACCCCGAGGCAAAATCCCAGCATTGTGTAAATATTTCAAACAGGCATATTTAAAGAAAATTTCTCATCAACATAATATATATATATATATATACAAGCATGAGGCTAATCCAACACATTAATCCGATTCTAAAAATTTTTGTTCTCGTTTTATTCTCGAAGAAAATTGTTCCAAATAGTCCATCAATTTTATCAATGAAACTATGTGTATGAGTAAAGAATATTGTGAAACATGTTTCCCATCCATTAAAACCATTGGAACAAAGCAATGACTAAAGAAAACGATTGTAAAACATGGACTAAATGCATGATTTTCTCACTTATTAAATCCATTAAAAGAAAGCAAACTAAATCTCACGTGTTGAATAAGGAAAAAAAAAAGGAATATGAACAAAGGAGGAAGTTGGCAAACCTGGGGCAAATGTGACGCAGGTGCTAGAGGAGAACTCCTTCTGTTCTCGAAGAATATATGTTAATAAAGCAGCGGTTCCACCGCCAAGAGAATGCCCAACAATCTGGATATAAAAATCAAATAAAGATTCAAACCAAGAAGAAAAATAGCTCATTAGAGTAGTTTTCTTTATTTTCTAAAGTAATTCATAAGAGTACTACTTGGCTTTGTGAATTTAGCATTTACATTATGCTATTAAACTTACGCTTTGTGAATTTAGCATTTACATTATGCTATTAAACTTAGGCTTTGTGAATTTAGCATTTACATTATGCTATTAAACTTAGACTTTGAAAGCTAGCTTAGCATGTAGAAGTCTCATCTTAAACTCGAGAATCTTAGCTTTCTTGTTTCTCAAAGATCATTTCTTGGAATGGCAAAGGTCTTGAAGAGAGAGAGATAAAAGGAGGATGGGTAAGGAAGTGTTTTCACATGAAAATCTTGATATCATTGTTCTTATAATAACTAAACACATAACTTTCTTGTCTATCCATTTGAACTAGCGTTTGTGGCCACCCACGCTAAAGAAAGATATATTTCGTGAGAAATTAGCGAATCTTTTTTTTTTTTTTTTTTTTTTTTTTTTTTGTGGCTTGTGGCTTTCAAACTCAGTCCTTGACCCTCCTTCAATGTGAATAGATTTCTTGAAATTCCTCCCAAAATTGCAGGTTTATTTGGTCTATTTCACATTCCTAATGGTTGCAGGTTGGACAGGTTCTTTCTTACAAGGACAGGATGGATCTTTTGAGTATGCTTATACAATCTCTAAGCTGTGGGTTAGCCGGATAACTTGCAAGCACCCCATCCGTTCTTACAAACAACTATTTGACTCTACTACATTCAATTGCCAAGAAAAATCTAAAGAGCTTAGACCTATTTTCGCTAAGCCCTTACCATTTACATTGACCAGAGGTCATCCCTAATGGTTTGGGTCACCTTGGATCATGGCATATGCATTCGCATTCAAACTACAGCGAGGAGTCCTAAGAATTCTGTCTCTTCATGATGAGCTACTAGGGTGAATGCGCGCATGTGGAGATGTGAGTGGAGTTATAAAGAAAAGAATTGAAGAGTATTTTGATGATGTTCATGCTTTCAACATCTTCCTTCTACAATTCCTTTCAAACTTGAAATATGTGGCTTCAACATCCTTTTTCTGAAGAAGTAGAATTGAAGTGTGTTTGATGATGTTTGTGGTTTCAACATTTTTCTTCTAAGATTTGTCTCCTTGGGGTGGGCCAGTCGGGTGTATGGTAATTTTTGTATGGGGTTGGATATATTCTATAGAGTGAGAAATCCGGATACCTTTCAGAAGATCAGGTATGATGTGGCAGTGAATAATATAGGGAACAATATCATTTATCAAAAAGTTCACAAAGTCAATATGATAAATCTCATGAAAACAGAATTTCATGCTTAGTTATCTATATCAATGAGACGAGAGTAACATAAAAATTCTCTAAAAAAAACGATCACCAACTGCACAGGCCAACTTTCGTCAAATAAATAAGTAAACACATCATAAAACTGAAAGGTCACACAGCTAATAAAAAAACCATAAGAATAACAGAATGCATTCTCAGAAACATAAGAGGAGAAAAATACAGTTATCAGTTCAAACACGATTAGGATGAAATATGGTAGGCAAAACAGAAGTTTGCATCAGGTTAATAGAAGGAAACAAGGACATTGTAAGGAAAAATAAAGAAATAATTGAATTTGAGTAAGAAAACAACGTACTTTTATTTTGTAGTCGGGAAATTCATTGAGACCTTTGAGTAAGAAAGGAGTGCTTAGCTTCGCAATCCAACGAGCTGCAGCAACCATCCCAAAGTGCGCATATCCTAAAACTAGATTACTTATCCCACCATCATGTAAAACTGAATGATGGAAAGGAACCACTGCACCAGTTACTGCAGTTAATGTGTCTTTTATACTATGAGTACCCCGAATCAATAAGAGGAAGCATTTTGAATTACTATCACGAATTATTGTAAAGGCGGGCTTCAAAATCTGCAATTAGTAAAGGTAGTCATTAAAAACGATGGACAAATTTACTCAAGCCAGAAGAAGAATTCTAACCACCGAAACAATCAAGGTTACAACTTCAAAAAATACTAAAACTCGAATGATCATAAAAAGAAGATATATAGATATTGTGAGCATAGGCAAAGGAGACATCGAGTGTTTAGATTATTCTTAGAGTTAGCAAGTCTTCAACCACTTAGGCCATTTAGCTTTCTGACAGATTGTGTTATGATACTGATAATGCAATTTTCCTACAAGAATATTAATAACGCTATTGAATCAATGTAGAGAAAGCAGTCGAGGTTTTAAAATTGGTAAGAAGAGATCAAAATCAGTGATTAGGCAGGCTTATTAACGAGGATAACTAAGGACTACCGTCAAGCCTTCATGAACCACAAATTCCACAATCAGCACGCTTAAAATGAATTCAAAGCAAGGTGAAAATCTAAACAAGTGAGATTCTAGAAGGTTAAATACCCCAGCTTTTGGTTTCTGAATAAGCACATCCTTCTGAGAATAGCCGGCAGATTCCAAAAATATTGGAAACGGTTTCTTAGAGAAAAATATGCAGAAGGTGAGCAACCGCAAAAAGCTCTTCAACTCTGCGATAATTTCAGGACCTTTAAGTTGTACACTGTCGTCGCTCGCATACACGTTAGCAACTTGTAAATTTCCCTGCAAGAAGAGAAACGCCGCTATGTCCAAATTACAAAACTACATGACCTCAGAACTGAATTCACTTTCAAGTTCCGGTATAAGGAAACCGACAATCATCCAGAGGAAGGAAGAAAACCACTGAAAAATCTAAAACAGTAATAATAAATTACAGAAGTATGAAGACTTTCAAATAAAAAACAACGTCCTCCTCCATCCACAAGAAATAGAGGCTCTTAAACGACCACAAGGATTCTGTGTGGTACGCATTCTAGATAAGAACAGGAACAGGGAACAAATGAACAACCAAGCGAATGCACGCAAACAGTGGATGACCGTGAGTCGTAGCCGAGTAACATTGCTTAAGTCAATATTATGTAAAATACACAACCTCAAAACTGAATTCACTTTCGAGTTAAGTACAAGGAAAACAACAATCACAAGCAGACAAACATATATAAAAATATACAGAAAAAAGTAACACGGTAAGGATAAAATGAGACATGTCAAGCTTCTTAGAATAAAAAACAATTTCCTCTGTCCGCATTCAGAAAATGAAGACTCTAAACCGACAACTGGAATTTTGTGTGGCTCACACTCTTGATATGAACAGGAATGAGGAAAACCACAAGCGAATGCAAGTCGAACAGTGAGAGATCGAGACTCGTGTGAGAGTAACATCGCTAAATTCAGATAACAGAACATACATAACCTCAGGAATAAATTCACTAACGAGTTCTAAGGAAAGCACCAAGCATTCGTGATTTAAAAAACATTTTGAAAAAAAAGTTAATCCGTAACAATAAATTATGGCATATCAAGAATCTAAAATAAAAAATTTAAAAAAAAAAAAAAAACAACAACAGCAACGTCCTATGTGTACATTCAAGAAATGAGACTCTCAAACAATTATCGGAGGAAAAAAAACAAAAGCAAAAACAAGCACGAGCAAATGCACGTCGAACAATGAAAGATCGCAAATCGTGTCTGATAAATCGAACGAACAAATAAATCTCAAGGAAAAGAGAGCGCACCTGTCTCCGCATCAAGTAATTAATGCCAAATGCCAAGTCACCGATCGGCCATTTCCCTAAGGTTTCTGAGTATGTAAACCTAAGAGTCTCCGATAGAGTAGTAATTGTCTCAAACCACGTCGCCGGCGCCTGAGCCGGCCTCCGAGAGATCCTTCTCCTTCCCGATCTAATCGATTTGGACAAATTACCATTCCGATCATCTTCGTCACCTTTTGCTGCTAATCTCCGGCTCAGAACGTAATAAATTATCAAGGCGGCTCCCGCATAGGTTGCCATTGCACCGGCCGCCATGGTATCGAATTGTGGAGATCGAAGCCTCAGGAAAAAAAACCATCAAACTTGAAGTGCGATGATTTATGGCAAATTTAACACTTCAAACAACCGCAAAACTGGTAGAATAGAATGCGAAACGAAACTAGGGCTCCAAAAATTGGAGAAGTAGAGGATCGGAGAAGAAATGAAGAAATGAAGAAATTGAGGAAGGCGAATATGATTCCTAAAATCTAGAGAGATTATTGCGTTTGTTTGGAGGCAAACCAGAAATAAATCTTTACTTAAACGACTGGGCGGATATGAAGGGTAGTTTCGTCATTGTAGGAATGGTAACGAATCCCAACTCGCGGAATGCTATCAATTAGGTTTAAGCCCAAATTTTATCATATTCGAAAAAGTTAATTTGACGTGGAACACACAAATTTATCTTCTTTTTTTTTCTTTTTTTTTTTAATTTATAATAGAGATTGAGATTGAAAAGCATTGTATGTTCTTAGTCTCCATTCATATTTGTATTAATTTTTATTAGCTTTAAGAATAATATATTCTACTCCTTATTGGGGAATTTAATTTTCGACCTAAAAAAATAAGCATGTATCAATTATCATTGAGCTATGCTCGTGTTGGTATTAGTCATTGACGATAAGGTATCCTACTATTTAATATATTAGCATCGAAGAACTTCATTTTCGCCCTAAAAAAATAAATATGTGTCAAATATCATTGAGTTATGTTCATGTTGACATTAATTTATATTAACATTGACGATGAAATATCATACTATTTAATATATTTGTGTCGAGTAACTTAATATTTGACCTAAAAAAATAAGTATGCATCAATTGTCATTAACCGATATTAGTCTCTATTAACATTGACTAAAATATCCAATGGCTTAATTTTTTTTCCGTTTATTGGTAATTAATTAAACTATGAGGTGAAACGGCTTATAAATTACGACGAGTATGTTTTATAAATAAATTTAAAAAAAAAACATAAAACAAATAAAGTTTTTAACTTTTTGTAAGGCATTTAATGTTTTATAAATATTTTTAAAAAAATTGAAAAATGAAGGAAATAGATTAATAGTATTGAAGGCGAATGTGGAGTGGGCATTCGTAAAATAGATGGATGAAAGTGGAGGGAGAAGAAGATAATGATTAATGACAAATCGCAATAGCTGTCTATAATTGGATCGGAGGTCGTGGACGTGGGCCCACATTCAGCGAACCCGGAACAACACGCGTGGGCCCACTTGGAAAATCTTGCCGGTTGCTTATCTACTCTACTAATTATTAAGGAAGGGAGTTTTTAAATTAGGGAAGAAATTTGGTTTTTACCTTAAATATGTTGAAAAAAGTTTTTTTTTTTAATTTTTTATGTGCATTTATTATATTAAAATCATTTCAAAATTGGTTCTTTATTGAATCTTTTTAATTTTAATAGAATTATTGGGGAGGGTCAATTTCCTACCCTTGAAATTAATTAATATTGAGAGATAAGTTATTATTTAAAAATAAATAAAAAAATCAGAAGTAAATTAACATAAATTAGACCGAAGAGTTTATCAAAACTTAACGTCTATAATGAAATTAAAATTTTGAATTTCTCTTTTAAATTTTATATTGGAAAAAATTATAGTTTGAAAACTTTTACGAAAACATGGTTGTTTAGCGTTGACATTCAAATCATATCATCATTGTTACTATAGAAAAGTAAATCTTGACCGGACTCATGATTCAAGATATTATATCTTGAAACATGAAGATATAATTGCATCGAGAGTAGTCATCTCGAGTCCTAATACTCCAATAAAATTATCACCTTATTGCAGGTAAATTACAGTCTCCCTTATAAATAAAAAATTGTCTAATAAATCTCAAAATTTTTAGTTCTATGACTAATAAAAATTTAAAGTTGCAGTGTGCTTATTAGATTCGTGAATATAAAAATAAAACATAAAAAATTTAATCACTGAATTTATAATTTCAAACTATCTTCAAGTTCAATTTATTTTGCACCGAATTTACATTAAAAAATAATAATAATAAATAATGCAACATACTGCCAATGAAATCCTAAACAAAGGGTCATGTGAGAGAAATTTTTTTTTTTAAAAAAAAATATTCCAATCAATAATTATAAGGATAATCGTTAAACGTCAGCCATAGACACCAACCGAAAGAAAAGAGGGGACAACTTCGAAAACTATAGTTTGTATGTTTAAAGGTCACATTCATTAGTTCTATTTTAAACTATAGTTTTTATTTTAAATTGGACAGGTCGAAGGTTCTTATCTTACGACCGCCAACCGGATACGACGGGAATTTTATGTGCATTTTTGTCGGTGTGGTCGTTTGATGTAAAAACTGTTATAAACATCGGTTTGTCGGTGGTCGGTCATTCGTATTTGTCATTGGTTATTTAGGAGCCTGTGGCTACGGCCCTTCACACCCGTAGGGGCCGTAACTATTTTACCCGGTCAACATTTTAGCCTGCTGCCTTCTGTCCACAAATATTGACTCGAGCTTTATGTTAATTAAATCCACTTTTTTATACAATTCTGAACTATTTAATGTTAGTTTGATTTTATTTTCCCCCAATTTTTAAAATTTGTTAAAATAATAATAATAATTTTTGGAAATTACGTAAACCACCCCCAAACTATGAGACTTGTTCCAATCACCCTTAAAACTTTTAATTAACCCTTTATACTTAATTTAATTTGATCAATTAACCTTCTATAATTCAATCAATTAACCTTCTATAATTCAATCAATTAACCTTCTGTCGGATCACTTAACAAACGACAACAGACTAATTGATCAAGCAATCGAAAGGGTTCAACCTAATCGAGTCGAACCATTTGAACTATAATTATTATTATTTTCGATTCTATTTTACTAGGTTTAGTAGTTGGCTTAATTGGTCGTCCGTCCGATTTGGTTCAATCCGATCATCGAAAAACCAATTTTACCATCAATTTAAACTTATCTCGAACCGATGTCCAATGGGCATCGGATTTGACCACCAGCAAAACACAATATGAATGGAACTTATAACCATAGGGCAAAACGTTTAATCAGGCTAATAACTTAAAATATATAATCGTTTCTTAGAGAACAGGGTCTACTTGCATGGTAAATTTCTATACCTCAAAACTTAGACCCGACGACCAGACAGAAAAGAGGGGGAAAAAAATGAAAAAAGAAGCACGTCAACAGATATGCCTTAGTTTAACAGTACAGTACCTCAAGGATGCGCAGTTTCCTTTCATCCACAAAATTGGGTATTCAGCTTTTGTCGGCAGACTGCTTGGTGTCTGGGATTTTGAGTAGCCCTTCGTCAACCAAGGACTGCAACTCGACTCTTGAAATTTCACGTACCTTTGAGTCCGTGGATTCCAGGAAAGCTTGGACTATCTTACAACTGTGATTTCCAAAATAAACAACAAATTACAACCTCTTAGAGAACAAACGAGTATCTCGTGGTTCACGACGGTTAGAAATATCATACGCTTATCGAAAAATCTAAGACGAACCTGTGACCTTGAGCCCACAATTTGGATTTCCCTTCAAGTGCTGTGGTCCACAGAGTGAGGGCAAAGGCAGGGCAGTCCAAGATTAGCTTTCTTATAGTCCTACTAGAGTGGAAATTTTCAAGGACATGCTCATCTCCTGCGGCTGAGTCTTCAGATTTAGGCTCTGCTGCAAGTGAAGCTATAGCTTCATACAAATCACTCAGCTTTTCTCCCAATTTCGATTGAAGAACGCCATCAGCACCCCCCGTCGCAACCTGAATGCAAAAATTGATATAACTTATTAGACGGATGGAAGAAGAAAAATAGACGAGTTATCGAGTTTGAGTTTTAGTACGATATATACCTCGTACATTACTTCTCGGCCGAAATTTGACCTTAGTATTTCCCCAGCATTGTTGACGCATACATCGATAAGCTTCTGAAAGATGTAAAGCTTTCCAAGTCATAACCATGCTTCATATATAAAAAGAAATATAGCAATATCGAACGATGTTCAAATAACGAACCTCAGCAAGCCCGCTATCCACCAACAACTCATGTCTTCGGATAAGAGGATCTTTTTTACCACCCTCTACAGCTTCAGAGCCCTCGGCAGAAACTTCGCCTCCATCAACCTCACCTTCCGGTTCGCCCATGTCACTATCAACCTTCTCTTCTGCTCTATCAACTCCCGACTCGGACTGAGAAGAAGGCATAGTCTAGTTATAAATTGTAACGTTGGCAGTTTGCTTCAAAAGTACAAATTAGTTTATACAAAATGGAATCATTGATAATTGTCAAAATACCTTGTTGCAAAGAGAAGGTATTGATAAATTCAAAGAAGCAAGATCATCGGGACTGAAGTAGCGCGAACAATTGGGACGCAGTAGTTGCAGTACTACACGTCTTCCATTCTGAAATTTTAATTGAACAAATGAAGATGTAGCAGGGAGAACAGGACTAAATTATGGAGAAATCGTGACTTTGATATGTCAAGTGTAGGAAAAGAATAGTAGAGACCTTATCCAAAATAAGCTCCTTCAAATCTTTCTCGAGCTCATTAATAATAACCTGAAACACGTTAAAATCCAACTTTTGATCGGAGAACACAATAAACATGTTGAACAATAGTCCACAATAAATGGTTAAGAACTAACCTTCCTAATGAGCTTTGTATCATCGACAACCGAGATAATGGACACAAGAACCTGAAAGAGTGGTGGATTCACAATCAGATAAAATAAATATAACTTCAAAATATATATATATATATATTAATTGATACAAAATAATTTAACTTCAGGTCCAAAGTAATAACAAAATTCTAAGTGATTTCAGAAAGTCCAGAGAGCAGATCATGTTTCCTAGTTTCATATATAGCAGGATTTAGTAGGCACAGTTTAAAAGGTAATGCTTACCATAACCGCATATTGTTCATGTGCTATCTTCTTCACGTGGCCTTTCATTCCCTTGACGATTTTCTTTCTTTCCTGAGATAATTAACCAAAGACAACAAATTATTTTATTTGTTTGTTTTGATTTTAAGATACAAAAACGGATTAATATGCAAACCTTTGCACTCCCATGTTTTATGCAAAGTACACCGATCTTCGAGCCATCTTTAGTGTGAATCATTCGAACAAGAAGTGAACTGGACAAATGTTGGATTACATCTGCGGCAGATGTCTTCCAACAAATTGATTACAAAGAAAAAAGTCATTTAGAAAGAAATTATAACTCGAAGAATATCATATTCGTTTGTGTTATTTGTAAAAAAATGGAAATTTTCACAACACCTTATCAGCAATGGTAAAGTATTCCATCAGAACCCTATGTATAATAGAGTGATCAACTATCCCCTTTTCCAAAATAGGTTGAATTACTGATGTCATGTGTCGCGAGACCGAAGCTTTTTTAATGTCCAATTTTGAAATTACATCCACTAGCCTGCATATAACATAATTCTGATGAGAGGGCCTGCCGAAGAAAGATACAAAATAATCAGACTTGCCAATTTCTTAACCTGCTTTCTTTCATCGAGACGAGATCCTTAAATAGCTGGAGTTCCACCGAATAAAGTTCCAATAGAAGTGTTTGTTTCTGAGCTGCATTCGCTAAATGGTATGCGTGTTCAACAACTGCCAAAATGCAAATACAACGTTAACAACCAAAAATAATACAGATTATAGAGATCAAAACCTAGTTATATATGTAACGGCCCAAGCTCACCCCTAGCATATATTATTCTCTTTGGGCTTCCCCTCAAGGTTTTTAAAACGCATCTACTAGAGAGAGGTTTCCACACCCTTATAAAGAATGTTTCGTTCTCCTCCCCAACCGATGTGGGATCTCACAATCCACCCCCCTTCAAGGCCCAGCGTCCTCGCTGGCACTCGTTCCCTTCTCCAATCGATATGGGACCCCTCAATCCACCCCCCCTTCAGGGCCCAACGTCCTTGTTGGCACACCGTCTTGTGTCCACCCCTCCTTCAGGGCTCAGCCTCCTCACTGGCACATTGCCGGTGTCCGACTCTGATACCATTTGTAACGGCCCAAGCCCACCACTGACAGATATTGTCTTCTTTGGGCTTTCCCTTCCAGACTTCCCCTCAAGGTTTTTAAAACGCGTCTGCTAAGGAGAGGTTTCCACACCCCTATAAAGAATGCTTGGTTCTCCTCCCCAACCGGTGTGGGATCTTACAATATGTATCCGTACTAACTAAACAAATGTGTCTGCTAGTTCATAAAGAGTAGAAAAAAGACAGAAGCGGTAGGGAAGTACTTAATGAGACTTGGTTGAACATACCAACCAAAAAGAACGAGTACGATACAAGTTTTGACGATTGTAAAAGTAAATAAATTTATTTATATGATAAATCATGCAGCAATTCTTAAAAGTTGAAGATCTTGGATCAGTCAGCACCAAGGAACCTTAAAATACCTAAAGATCCAACCATGTGACGAAGAAGAGAAGCTACATGGCCATGTAGAGAGGAGATAAACCCAGCAAGCTGCTTTTTCGAGGCTACAAACATGACATGCAGAAAATCAGCGCCTTGTTTGGAAGAAATCAACAAGGAAGACTTAAGTGGTTAGATAAGAACATACCATTATCTAACATTTTCTTCACTAGATGAACGGCGTAAGTGTTGCAAGCAAGAGTGAGAAAATGAGGCTTGAGTTCCTCAAACACTGCCTCTCTCTCGGCATCTGTGCAGTGTTTAACACAAGTCTATAGCAGAAGATCAAAGAAAATTAAAAGTAAACGGAAAAATATACATCTGTGAAGATCAAAGAGCTATTGCACGGAAAATTCACCTGAAGCACACGAGACGACACATGGGAACCTGCAATTTCAGGGATCTTCCCCTTCATGTTTTCTAATGCTTTACTTACCCATCTGAAAATTGTCATTATAAGAGAAGTAAGGTCAATGATATGAGAGATGGCAGGGAAAAGTAAATTTAGTTGTGATCTCGTACTTGGATCTATCTTCTTTGGTGATATTTCGAACCCTCATTTTCTCCCATAGATGTGCGAGCTCCTGCACGCAATGAATAGTTAGGAGTGGGAAGGATTAAAAGAAATTTAATCTAACTATCATTAGCTCCAGAGAATCTGCAGTTGAGTCACTTTTCTTCGAATGAAATAAAAATGGTCGTAATGAAGATAAGGTAGTGAAAATCACTGAAACTAAGTGTGTCAGTAGTCGGAGTCAGTTTAGGCCGCCCAATCCTCTCAGCCTTCCTACAGTCCCTCACTCCCATCCCCCCCCCCCCCCCCCCCCCCCGGTTCAGTCAGTTTAATTTTTGTTTTCTTTTCTCTCTAAATGTTTGCTCCAACTTAGTTAAAAAATGTGTGATCCCACATCGGTTGAGGAGGAGAACGAAACATTCTTTACAAGAGTGTGGAAACCTCTCCCTAGCAGACGCATTTTAAAAACCTTGAGGGGAAGCCCGAAAGGGAAAACCCAAAAAGGATAATATCTGCTAGCGGTGGGCTTGGGTGTTACAAATGGTATCAGAGCCAGACACCGGGCGATGTGCCAACGAGGAGGCCGAGCCCCAAATGGGAGTGGACACGGGGAGGTGTGCCAGCAAGGACGCTAGGCCTCGAAGGGGGATGGATTGGGGGTCCCATAACGATTGGAGAAGGCCCCGAAGGGGGGTGGATTGTGAGATCCCACATCGGTTGTGAAGGAGAACGAAACATTCTTTATAAGGGTGTGGAAACCTCTCCCTAACAAACGCGTTTTAAAAACCTCGAAGGGAAGCCCAAAGAGGACAATATCTGCTAGTGGTGGGCTTGGGTGTTACAGAAACTATCCCACATTTAACCGCTTACACCCTCATCTCAAAACACCATTGACAGTAATGTGCAGTGGGAAAGAAATATAGCTTGACCGGATTTCAGCAGTGAAATGCCATTCTCTAATCAGAGTCAATGGGGCAGAAAATAACTATTCAAAGTTGAGAAACTTACATGTTCCAAATCATAATGTCGTTTCCTTTTCTTCTTCCTAGCCTCTGCAAGTTCCTGATGAGATAACAAAAGAATATTCAAGTAATCTCCTCGAGAGACGGAACCATTAGAATGCAAGAGAAATCTGTGGAAATAAACAGATGATTGAACCAAACTGACAGACCTTAGCTTGGAGGCGATGTTCTCGCTTCGTAATTGGCTCCTTTTTAGCTTCTGGTTTTTCAACCTTCGATTTGAAGGGTTTACCAACAGTTCCCAGGCCATGGGACTTCGAGGGCTTGTCATTGACGAACTTCGGTTTCTTCGAAGCGGAGCCATGAGAGGAACTCTTGTTGCCTGAAATTTGCTTCCTGTTTTTGGGTTTACTGTTTTGCTGGCTCTTCGCCACCATTGTAGGGGCTGAAGCTACTTTACAAATATAAATAAGTTGAGGTTGTTCGGTCGATCAAAATAACTCCTACAAGCTACGCATTAAAACAGAATTGGATAATATCATTAAAAACTTCGAAAAGTCTCAATTCGCCGCAAGGCTTCGTGTTTTCATCTTTTTTGCTATTCGTCTATTGTTATTAACAAGGGAAAATCAATACTCTCTATTATTTCATTAGACAATTCCTAGTTTGAGTTTTTCAAGTGAGAAGAAAGGCATAGATGGAGATTGGAAGAATACCAGTAACAACGAGAGAGTGAGAAGTCGGCGCAAACTTGCTAGGGGCTGCACGGCGTGTCCGCGACGGTGGTGGCAGCACAGAACGGGAGAGAGAGGCGGGGAGAAACTGCGCAGCTGAAACAGAGGAGTCGGCGTGAAGAAGTAGAAGAAGGTGCAGCACGTGAGCGCGAGAGTAATATAAAGGGTTTAGGGTTCTTTCTTTTATTTGTTTTTATTTTAATTTTTATGCTAAATTATTGAAGAAAAAAAAACAAAAAACACCTTCAAAATGTTCATTCTAGTCGAACATCCTAGTCACTAATATGTTGTTCCAAATTATAGTCACTTTTTCTTACAGCATTTTTATGAATTTACTTTAATTGTAGTTTCAAAATATTTGTGAAAATCAAAATAATATTACAACATTTACCATAGCGATAATATTTTATAAATAAATGACAAAATTATGGCTTATATTTTAGCTTGATTTTTAATAATATAGTTTGATGTCATTGTCCTCAAATAAGAAAAAATAAATATATATATTTAATGGTCACACCTTTATATTGGAAGGATTTTTCCATAAGTCAGTCGTTCGCCTCTTCTTTCTTAATATTGTCCACTTTGAAGATAAGGGAACATGAATGAAAGGAAGTGTTAGGAAATACGACTCTTCACAATGGTATAATATTGTTCACTTTGAGCATAAACTTTCATAATTTTTACTTTGTTTCTTACTTATAAATTTATGATATTTTTGTTTAATTAGTCAAAGTGGGACTGTTCCTCCCAGTGATCCCGACAAGAAGTGCACAGGACATAGATAAGAAAACAAAGAGAAAAAATAGTAAAGAAAATATGCAAAGTGTTACAACCCAAACCAACCACTGGCAGATATTGTCCTCTTGGGGGTTTTCCTTTCGAGCTTCCTCTAAAGGTTTTTAAAACGTGTCTCCTAGAGAGAGGTTCGTCTCTTCCACAATTGATGTGGGATCTCACAATTCACCCCATTCAGGGCCAGCGTCATGCTAACACTCGTTCTCTTATTTAATCGATGTGGGACCCCCATTCGAGACCCAGCGTATTTGCTGGCACACTGCATCGTGTCCACCCCCTTCGGATCTCATCCTCTTTGCTGGCACATCGCTCGGTGTCTGGCTCTAATACTATTTGGAACAGCCCAAACCCACCACTAACATATTGTCACTTTTGGAGTTTTTTGAGTTTTTTCTCAACGTTTTTAAAACATGTACCCGGACAGGTTTCCACGCCCTTATATGTTTCTTCTCCAACGGACGTGGGATCTCACACAAAGTAAAAACATTAATAAAGCATTAGTTTTTTTAGTTAAATGACTTATGAGGTCGAAAGAGCTGGAGACAATAAATATATATTTTAATTAATTAGCTATTTTAGAGATTACGGAACAATATCATAATTTTTTAATTTTTTTAATTTCGTTGAAATGCAAAATAGAAGGGTCAAAGTATAATTATATAAAAGTTTATTGTAAATTAGTTTTGGTGTACCTTAATTTAAATCCAAAATTAACATTCATCCGCCCAAAATTTCAAGGATTTTTTCTCTTATAAAATTAAATTATATGATAATATGGAACTATATGATTACATTTTATTAATTTCACAATTTAATTTAAAACAAAATTCAATTGCACAAAAACGTATTTGATTACTATAATACTCGACAGCCTACTATGTAAAATAAAATAAAAAAGAAAAAAAAAAAAGGAAACAAAAACCCTAAACCCCTTCCATCTTCCTCTCATTCTCACGCGCTCCACTTCTTCTTCTTCCCGCCGTATCCTCCTCCCTTCCAGCAGTCCAGTGTCGCCACCGCCGCCGCCTCCATCCCACCGGTTTGCATATTTCTGTCAGTTGATCGTTGTCTATAAAAAGGAACTGTATAGCGCCAAACGGCGAGGAGCCAAGACTCTAGAGCCAGCGCTTTCTCAGCCGCTAAGCCTGCTTTTGATCGTTGAAGCTCTGTTTCTGTGCTTCCTTTAGCCACTGATCCTCTCACAAACTTCAAAAGTATCCTTAAATTTCTACTCGACCAAAAGGTTCTGTTTTTCTTCTTCATTGAACTGTCGATTTTGGTTAATTACTGCGCGCACTCATAGCCGTTTCAGTTTACTTTATTCAGGAAGTATATTATTTGCTAATAAGCTAATCGTTATATTGTTATACCTCTCAAAGAGAATAGAGCACCTTAACTCTCAGTGCATATGATTTATGATTATTCTATTTTTCTAACGAATTATTATTATTAATTATTATAATGTTTACATTTCAGAATCATGGCGTCGTCGAATATCAGAGATCTGTTAACATCTTTTAGTCCTGATTTGCATTTGTTTGCTATCAGCTCGGGAGATGGTCGTATCAAGGTATTTGTTTTTCCACTGTATGCCAATGTGGGTGCTGAGAACATGACATGGGGCTGTTAAATATTGTATATTGAATCAGAATTGCTTGTTTATTTTGAGAACTTTTAGCGAAGCCGGTTGTTAATAAGATCAAACCTATCAATTTTTATAACTGTCAATTTTCTTCCATAATATGATTATTTTTCTTCGTCTTTATGTTAAGATCTGGGACACGTTGAAAGGTCAGATACAGACGGAGTTTGCAGATTTCTTTACAACTGATTCAACGAGCATACTAACGAAATCAGGAAAAGGGCATCTATCTGTTGATTATAAATGCATGAAGTGGTTGTCATTGGAGAAAAAGGTTTTGAATTATGGATTGGATAAACTAATTTCTGTTACGAGTACTCGAAGATTCAATCTCTTATTTACGAGTACTCAAAGATCATTTTAGTATGTCAGTGTTGAATGTATGTTTTTTCTTTCGATGCAGAGAAAAAGAAAGCGCCAATGTTCGTTGTTGTTGTTAGGAACTGGTAGTGGTGATGTTATGGCTCTTGATGTAGCAGCTGGGGAATTGAAGTGGAAAATAAGTGATTGTCATCCTGGGTAAGATCAAAATCTCTTTTACGGTATCGCTCGTTTAGTCTCTTCATTTCTCTTAAAAGACGGTAATCTTTAGGAAGTTGCATTTTTCTCTCTTAAGAATTTAGATGGATGAACGATCCCAACATCCAAGTCCTCTACCCTCAAAAAAGGAAAGCGAAAAACCGTTAAGAGTTGCATAACATTCAGTTTTCTCTTGTGCCAGGGGTGTTGCTACAATTTCGTTTCCTACACACGGTTTGTGCATTTATACTGCTGGTGCCGATGGAATGCTATGCGAAATTGATTCTGTGACGGGAAGCTTGTTGAGGAAGTTCAAGGCTTCTACAAAGGCAATATCCTGTATTTCTGTTTCTCCAGGTCGTCACATGCACATTTACCTTTTAGAAGCCTTGAAATTATTCTCTTGGTTTGGTCCTTTTAGACTGGGCACCTTTTTCATATAGTTTTTCGGGTTGGGGGCGTTTCCGTTTGTTGGGCTGGTATTTTAGTCTCGGATAATATTTGACTTAGAACATGTCCGGTTTGGTTTTCGGCTTGCAACAGATGGAAAGAAAATAGCAACTGCAGCCTCGCAAATGAAGATTTTCAATTGTTCCGATCACAAAAAGATACAAAAGTTCTCCGGGCATCCTGTGAGTATTATATTCTTCACCTGTCCTGATCAGTTTTCATTTTTTGTGTATGACTTCCAAGTTCTAGTTGAATAATAGTTTCTCGTTCCGACAAATAGGGAGCTGTTCGATGTATGGTTTTTACCGAAGATGGAAAATACATTCTTTCATCAGGGGTTGGTGAAAGGTATATCGTTGTTTGGAGTTTAGGCGGAGAGAAAAAGCAATCAGCTAGTTGTGTTCTCGCAATGGAGCACCCTGCCATCTTCGTGGACAGCAGGCGCTCGGGTGGTGGTGGAGTTGATGAAACTGCGCTGTACGTTTTGGCTATATCAGAAATTGGTGTTTGTTATTTATGGTATGGACAGAATCTGGAAGAGTTACGAAGTGTCAAGCCTACTAAAGTATTGATATCTAATAATGGTATTTCCTCCAAGAGTAAAAAACGGGTAACACCCTCGATTTATGCTGCACAATTTCAAGGAATTCCGAAATCTGGGTCGGGTCAGGTGTTCCTTGCTCATGGATTGCTAGTGAAACCTTCATTTCAAAACGTCGTGGTGCACTCCGGAACTGACATAAATTTAAACAGCTCCAATGATGGAATTCTTCTGCCGAGTCATTCGGTCGGAAAATCTAAGAAGGGTTTAGATGTACAGGGAGGAGGAGGTGAGACCCTACTAGTTTGAAGATGGATTCTTTTCTATACTTCTAATTCTTTTTGTCTGGTTAATCACTTCTCTTATATTGGTGCAGTCGTTGCATTAGATCGAGCTAATGCTGAAGATGCCTTGCGTCCAATTCCGAAGGTTTTCGATTCTCAAGAGAAACGTACCTTATATCACGATTTACATGTTGACCGCGATGATGTGATGACCCAATTGGTTGACAGCGGGAGCAAAGTAGAAGGTACAATTGACAATTTTAGCTATTTTATTCGATGGTATTATATATAAACAATTGATAGATGAAATTTACAGAAGAAACGAACGCCAAAGGGCTTATGAAAAGGTGAAAAGGTGCCTCATTAACATCGAGCTAGAATTCTTTTCTTCATTTTTCTCGATGAAGGCTCGGTTTCTTACCAATAAAAATGTTGATTTTGTAACTATTGTTCTAATTTTCTCTAACCCAACTTCTAACCCAACTTCCCATAAGATGATTTTGTAACAGCCCGAGTCTACTGTCAGCAGATATTGTCCTCTCTGGGTTTTTTCTTTCAAGCTTCCCCTCAAGATTTTTAAAACGCGTCTACTAGGGAGAGGTTTCCACACCCTTATAAAGAATGATTCGTTTTTCTCTCCCATCGATGTGAGATCTCACAATCCACTCCCCTTCAAGGCCCAGGGTCCTCGCTAGCACACTGTCTGGTGTCCACCCCCTTTTGGGGCTCAGCGTTCTCGCTGGCACACCGCCTGGTGTCTGGTTCTGATACCATTTATAACAGCTCAATCCCCCCGCTATTAGATATTGTCCTCTTGGAGCTTCCCTCAAGGTTTTTAAAACGTAGGGAGAGGTTTTCATACTCTTATAAAGAATGCTTCGTTGTTCTCCTCCCCAACCAATGTGAGATCTCACAATTGCTGTAGAAGTATTGAACCTAAAGGCTTCACATTTTTCTTTAGCAAAGGATCTTACTTAAGTATTCTGTGATCGACTAATCAAACATGGTCTAATTTCATGAAGATCTGATAGTGACATAAAACGTACTGCTGTTTAGTTTTTTAAAGCAATTTCATTGTCTGGTTGTCAATTCTCTTTGCCCCAGATGTTGTCGGAGTGGAGGACTCTGCAGCAGTTTGCCTGGAGGACAAACTCCGATCGTTAGGCATACTCGACAGTACAGATGATCATACATCTGAATCCATCCTTAAGTCTGCAATATTCAAAGGCATTGATCTTGAAGCTAATATGTCACAGAAAAAGGTTCACAACGACCCTCGATTTCACCAATCGTTATTACATTACCCAAAATGTCCATTCCTTTACTCTCTTCTTCATTTGATTAGTTAAGAGAAGCGGTTTTATCGTTGGCACCGGGCGATGCATGCAAGTTGCTTGGTAACTTGGTTAGCATCTGGCAATCCAGGTAAACTTGGTTAGAATTCTTTTTAACTTTTGAAGAATTCTGTTCTTCGGTTAACGGAGTGACCTCGTTGCATCTGCCTCAGGTTGCATAGCGGGAAGAACGTCCTACCGTGGATTTATAGTTTATTGTTGAATCACAATCAACATATCTTGTCTCAAGAACAGTCAACCCAGATTATTGATTCTTTGTTTAAGGTAATCCATTTTGCTTTTCCATTATCTAAGAATAACAAAATTTTAATTAAAACAAAGATGATTTATCCTTTTTTTTCTTTGGGTTTTGAAGATTACTAAATCCAAAGAGACTGCGGTTCAACCTCTTCTTCAATTATCAGGTCGTTTGCAATTGGTGTTGGCACAAGTGAGTGACTTACTTTCACATCCTTCATTCAAAATTTTATTTCAAAAGAGTTCTTGGAAAAAGCATAGTTTAATGGGCTTCTTTCCTATGCATATTATTTGATAGATTGAAAGGGCATCGGCCAACAAAACCGACCAAACGGTACGACATGGTCCCGAGATAGATGGAGGGGAGAGCAGCAATGACGAAGACGAAGAAGTCGATGATGTTCTTTATGGGGAAGAAGAATATGAATCTGAATTAAGCAGTGATAATGAGAATTAGGTTCCTTTTTTTCATGTTCTAATTATCGATTTTGGTAAATCAAATAGGCTTCAATTACATACTTAGCTGTTATTTTGTAACGATTGATGATGAATTTTGACATTATGAGTCAAATTTTGACCTGTTTAATTACCTTCTCATCCATCTCTGACCTTTAAATAAAATATAGTTTAGACAATTTAAATAACAATTCATTAGCTTAATGTTAATTGGCTAATCTAAATATAATTCAATAGGTTAAGTAAAAGTAATCGGTTTTAAAATATTAATATTTTTTATTGAAAATAATAGTTTATTCAAAGTTTTGTTTGTGGGATCATTATGGTTATTAAATATTATTGTGAGAAATTGTCATAGCTTAATTTTATTTAATACACAGCTGGTTTATTTTATTAAAAAAAATGGTGGCAGTCCGCCTGATGCTTCTAGAAATCAATAAAATATTGGTAGCTTGAGAAGGAGATTTATTTGTATTCAAACCAATAAACAATCAATAATTACATAAATAACTAAATAAATGAAAGTCATGCTTAATATATATATATATATATATATATATTAGGGGGAGAATACTTAGGAAAAACAATTTAAAAAACTATTAGTGGTCCTAAGAAATAATTTCAAAAGACTTGAAAAAACTATGTTAATTTGAATGTTTTTTTTTTTAGATTTTAATTTTATATCTAATAAATTTTTGAAAATTTTAGAATTTTAAAAAAAGAATTACTCAGTAATTTCAATTTTGAATTTTGTGATAAATTTTTGAAAATTTAAAAACTAAATTTTTAATTAATGAAAAAACTTAAAAAAACTAAATTTTAAAGAATTCAACCCGTCAGTCGTCCATTTTATTTTAATTCCAAGTATTTTGCTTGATGGTTATTGTTTATGTATTCCTATCATAAGATGAACATATTCAAATCTTGGAAATTGATAAAATACATCTCAAAAGATATTTTTTAATTTAAAAAATAACATATAGACTATAGGTATTTATATTTTATCGCGATGCATTTTGGATTAAATTATGAATTGCCTTCATTTATTTATCACGAAATTGAAGTCAATAACACAAAATTTCCCAATACGACAAAAGGGTTATTTATTTATTTATTTTAAATAACTTCTAGTGGAATATTTATCAAACTCGTTGTATTTTATATTAAATTATATACACATATACATTTCCAATGAGCTCAAGACAATAACCATTTACAACAAAAAAAAATTTTAAAAAAAAAACTAAAAAATTTATAATGTTTTTTTTATGAATCATAATTTCCTTAAATTCAAATAATGAAACAGTAAATTTAAAAAATATTTTATTTTTTATTTTTTCTGAGTACATGTTACATTTATTAGTTTATTTGATCGAAGCAATTTATCACTCTAAATTTCATTGTCTGAGATTAATTAAGTTTGTTTAATAAATATGTCACCGCGTTTCGTTATCTTAATAATATTAAATTTTAGTCAATTATAGGTTCTTTAAAATAATAATTTTATTTTTTTTAAAAAAATGTATAAGTGACAAATAATGGGAATCAAATGGAGCTATGCTATCGGCATCTTTGCTTAATAAATAATTAATCAAACTTTGAACGATTAAAATAAATATTAAAATCTTAGGAGGAATTTGCAAGCTTTCATTTCTCAGCTATAAATAGATCATTTCTGTGACCCTTCATCATCACCAAGCTCACATCCAATAATTCTCTATTTTTTTTTCCTATTTTGCTAAAGTTACCGGGCTGTCATATAGCAATGGGAGTCTTCACCTACGAAACCGAAGTGGAGTCGGTCATTCCTCCAGAGAAGTTCTTCAAGGCATTTATCCTTGGTGCCGACGAATTATATCCCAAGATTGTGCCACATCAGCCACAAACCGTTATCGAAGGAGATGGTGGGCCCGGAACTATCAAGAAGATCTCCTTCAGTGTCGGTAATGTTCATAAATTTTTGTAACATTTTGGATTAAGTACTTTTCTTTTTCTTTTTTTAATTTTTAAAATGTTTATTTTAGCTTATAAAATTTAAGAAAATAACATTAATTAAAATATATGTATTAATCAGGTGATCAAGTGAAAACCATAAAGCACAGATTGGATGTAGTGGACGAAGCGTCGCTAACGTACAAATACACGGTGTTAGAAGGAGAGCTTTTATCAGACACCATTGACAAAATTTCAAAGGAAATAAAGGTAATTCAAGGTCCTTCAGGAGGGTCCATTTTGAAGAGCACAAGTGTTTACCACACCCAGGGAGACCACCAAATCGACGAGGAGAAGCTGAAGTCGGGCGAGCAAAAGGGATTGGCCCTTCTCAAGGCCGCCGAGGCCTACCTCTTGGCCAACCCTAACGAATACAACTAAATTTGAAGAAGCTTCGTTATAATGAGCTAAATATGTGTGCTTTGCTTTCTTCTTCTAATAAGTGTTTGGATTGTGTTTGTGGATGTGGGGTTCTTTATTTTATTGTATTTTCAAAGGTAAAAAATGTATTATTGGGTTTCAATAAATAAATTTACATTAAAATCATGTTTTAAAATTATGTCTCATATGCTAGCGTTTTATATCTGTCATATTTTGATGTGTATTTTGAAAGAAAAATAGATATTTACTAGTCGAAGTTAGGGAGTTAGTGAAGATATAATATATAGTTCATTTACATGGAAGACGGAAGAAAATTTAAGTGGAGGTTTTTGTGTTAATCAAAGAAAAAGTAAAAGGGAAAATTAATGTTGTTTAAAATTTTGTAAAAGAAAGGTGATTTTATTCTAAAAAAATTATAAAAATAAATGAAATAATCAAAACCCCCACTATATCTTATATTTTTCATAATATTATAAAAAAATTAATTAATCTTATCATATCGTCAATTCCTTCTATTGATTTGATAATGCATTTATCACAATTTTTCATGAATTACGGTCAAGTCAACCACTCAAATATTTTGACGCTAAACTGACCATCTTTTTTAATGGTCAATTTCATTTTTTTTTATTATAATAGTCAACTCCATATTCTAAGTTTTCAATAATTGATATTATAATATTTATCTCAATTATCAAAAACAAAATTAAAAAATATATATGATTGAACCAATCAATCACCTTAATTAAATGCTTAAATTATTTATATAACATATAAATAAAATTTAAAATAATCCTAAAATCATCCCGAATAAAAAGGTAAGAAATAATAAAAACCAACGAAAATTCACTATATTAATAAATTAGTGCTAAAGTTACCGAGCTGTCACGTACCGCTGAGTCTTTACAGTTTCGAAAAGCATGTTACATTAACGTGTACTCCATTTAATTTTTTTTATTTAATTTTTGTTTTTTTTTAAGAAATATATATATTTCAGCTATAAAATTTACAAGAATTTAGTTCCCAATTGGATTTCAAAAGTCTAAGTTGCTCGACACAAACAAATCTACACATAAAGACATACATACTTGAGTTTTATCCCAAATTACATAAATCAAATATATGAACCAAAAATCTATAGTTTTTTCAAACTAAATTAATCCTTTTGAATTCTATTACTAGAATTAGCCTTATAGTAAACCCTAATTAATTCAATTATTGAAAATTGAAAATTGAAAACAATAAAAAAAGAGAAAAGCAGAACAGGCAGGCATGCTTCAGCTCGATCGATCCAGATCTTAGGATAAACCTAAGAAGCACCAAAGTCTACAAACACATTAATTAAGCCTAAGCAACATTTAAAACAGTTTTCAAAGCTCTTAGGTTCTAGCGGATGAGGACCATAATTATAGGATGAATTGGAGATCATCTACGATCAAGAGTTGAAGTATCATATCATGTTATGATACTAAATGTTTGATAAAACAAGAACCTTCCATCTTTCCATTTATGCACATATATACTTTTGGATAATAGAACATTGCGAAGTTTAGATTACCTAATATCTATTGCCACCCGTTGCAATATTCAAATCAGATCGATCCATTCTGATAACCTACTCTTGGTTCCATACTTGAACCTATACCAAATCATAACTCATCAAGCATGGTAGACATCAACAGCCCTTGTACAAACTCACATTTCTGAGCCTTCTCCTTTACATCCTTATTTGAAGCCCTCAACCTTGAGACGTTGCTGCCAGAATAAGTTCGGGATTCAGACTTTATACGGGAACAAAAAGAAAAAAGAAAGTATAATATATTATAGGAAAAGAAATCAATTTATAACCCTAAGTTGTGAGGATGTATCAATTAAAACCTCAAACTAATAATTGTATCAATTTTAACCCTAAACTTTCATAAATGAATCAATTCAGACTCTCTGAATTGATTCACTTATAAGAGGTTAGTTTGAGTTTTAAGTGATACAATCCCAAAGTTTGGGATATAAATTGATTTTCTTTTCTTGTATTATATCATATATGATATAGATACAACAAATGAATAGGTCATCACAAAATGGAATAACATGCACAAAAAGGGTCGTCTTTCCCAATTCCATCTAACCATTATAACATGCAGGCAACAAAAGTATAGACGAAGTGTGTGTTTTTTTTTCTTGGGGGGGGTCGTCTCTTACCTCCTCTCTGAACAGTCAGCCTTGGAACTTTCCTGTGATGACGTTACTTCAGCCGACAGCTGAGACTGCACTTTCGCTGGCTGACTGACGGTAGGCAGATTAGAAGTAAACGAAAACAACAACGGATCAGGTTCAGTACTGGTGGGGGCAGAGTGTAAAGAACCACCAAGAAGGGATCTCAAGTTTCCTTCCCTAAGCTCCTTTCTCAGCTTCGAAAATGTCAAATTAGATCCAAATTTTCGCAATCTCCTCTGTCGCTGCACGTATTTTTTAGTCAAGGAAGTGGAGAAACTACAAAATCAGTAAACAGATAATAAAGTTCCCAACAGCTACACCAATGTGAGGAATTGACAGACAGGATTGACCATCAATGTGAGGAATTGACATGAACCACTAGTCCTAACAGCTACACCATCATCTAAAAACACTAATGGCTTTTCACATCATACATTAAATTTTGCTCAAACTTAAAAGTTCCCGAATCTTCAAATTCTAGGTGAAAAGAAAAAAAGGTAAGAAATCCTGTGAAATTTGAGTTGGTTAAGATGGAAACAATATCCAGAATCAGAATATAAATTAACAAAAAGGAAAATTAAGGATATCTTGAAAAGGCTCCCATGTTGTGAGATGATGTGGCCAACAAGATCCATCCCGACCTTCTTTGTGCATAATGGACATACCTGAAATTACAATAATACTATCGTGAGATAAAACTTACACCCAGATTTAAAGGCATCTTCACAATGTCCATACAGATAAAAGAATCAAGCAATCCAGAGACATACAGAACGAGGGGAAGCTCCATTTGACAAAATTTGAAGTCGCTAGTATCAGATACAATTAGAAAAATTAGTTGCATAATATACTAGTGATATCTTTAAGGAAGAACAAAATAAGACATTGTAAAGACAATAGTCATTTAAATTTGTCAGTTAATTTCCTCTTCTCAACACATACTGGAGTAACAAAGTAGAGTTGATATAAACATGCTGAAAAGTGAACAAAGTCTAGGGATAAATTTGTCAGACAAAATAAAGTTCTGTTCTCATTTTTTCCCTAGTCATGATGATCTCTAGTTCTATACCATCCTAGATTAAGCAGCAGAATCTAGAAACGCAGTTTGGCACCTTCAGAAAATGACCTTACCGAGAATAAATAAAGAAATAACGCTGTTAAAGAGACAATAATCGGAATCGAAACAGATCAAGACAAGAAGATGCATATTTATAAAAATATGCACAGTTTTCATCATAGGAAGCTGAACAGAATAATACAATTCTACATTTATCAGCTAGACAATAAGTACATAATAATCTGAATCAAAACATAACATTTGGAAATTTTTGATAAAGGATGCTATAGATCGGCCATATCTAGGTTAGAAATCAAAATAATCAAATTGGCGTACCGCGTTCTTGACTTCCACCTGGTGCTCCTCGTCGACGTGACAATAAAGACCTACAATATCAAAATCCTCGGCGCAAAAAGGGCACAAAAACTCAGCCCTCGAATTTTCATCTTCAATCTCTTCATGATCTCCTTGGTACACACCTGCACCAAACAATCAAGAAAGATCACCAAAAAAAAAAATAGCGGCCATTTCCATGAAAAATTCAGAACTAGACATAGAATTTCCGAAACAAAACGTCGGCAACGTACCGGACCGAGATCGGTAGCGTCGCGAAGATGAAAGCTGAAAGTGAGCATTCCACGAATCAGCCTCCATGGATGATTGAACTCTGAATCTTCTTCCTCAGATTGTTCTTCTTTGAGTTCTTACAACAAGCAAAATCGCGATCGCGATCGGTACCGTTATCGAAGATCCCGAAACGGAATCCAGAATTCAACTGGAAACTTGACCTTAACAGAGATGGAAGAGAAAACACAGCGAGGAAACGACACAGAAATTACGCGAGGGAGAGAGCACCAAAAAAAACTCTCTACCGACCCTCTGGCTGCGATGTGACTTTAAGCTCAAGCTTTTACGCACGTGCCCCTGTCTTTTCATCATTTGCCAATATGTCCCCCAAACCACCCACTTTCCGCTCCGCAAGCGTGATACCTGACACGGATTAAAAACCGTAGGCCCTATATTTTAAGTAAATTTCAATTCTTCCCCTTTAGTTCAGTTATTTACGATTTTTACTATAGTTTATGTCCTTTCAAATTTACTTCTCTTTTAAAATTCTTAACTTCACCTTTAATACATTAAAGATTCTCAATTTCGTTATTTTATAACCAAAAAAGAAACCAATATTTATTAATTTTTTTATATATATTCCATTAAATTATTATATTAAAAATATTTGAACACATAATTTCATCTAATATCTTAATAAATTAAATTATATTCGCATTTACTTATTAAAATATTTTGTTATTAATATATAATGAGAAAAAAAAAAGAGATAATTTTCTTGTGAAGGAACCGACGGTTGAGTTACTTTGCTTATGAATCACTGTCTCATTCTCTCAAGAAGCGAAGAGCTGAAATCGAAGTGTTAAACTTATATAATTAAAAAATATTTAATAAAATACTATTACAGTCGGACCAATTCTTAATTTCATTGAATTGCATCTCAAAATTAGACAAATATTGGTATTTAAATCTTCTAATAAATCCTTTTAAATTTATTTTTATTTCATTTATAATTTTTGACAAATTTGTTCAACATTAGTGTATAATTAACTAACTTATTTGAAACTTTTTTGTCGTTTAGGGTTAAATTAATTGTGTTTTAAATAAATAGGTATCCGTCTAATTTCCAGTTGCAAATCTAATTTTAGGTATATTTGTTGGAGATTAATAAAACCAACCCAACAATCTTTAATTATATTCAACAATAATTTAATTATTTAGGCAAATTTGATAAGGGTTTATAATGTCTAAAAAATACTCTTAATTTTTTAAAATTTAATAAACATTAAAAAAACTAATCATAATACTATTAAACTTTCAATAAATCTTAAAATATTTTTAAATTAAAAAATTTTGGATTAATTTTTTAAGAATTAAAAAAAATATCTTTATCATTATATGAAATTATTACTCTCATGCTTTAAAAATACTTACGAATTATATATTTAATATTTAGATGATATAAAATTATATTTTAAAAAAAAAATTCCTTTATACTACAACGTAAAGGACGATGATAATTTGAATTTCTTAAGTTATTTTGATTTAATATATATTAACGAAATGAGTAAATTGGGAAGAAATCAATTTCAAAATTTAAATTTATTAATGGTTAACTCTGTTATAGGTTTGAGGACTAAAAAGAAATATTTTGAAAGGTAAGGGATGAAAATAAAATAAACTTAAAACCTAGCTAAAAAATGTAATTTTTTAAGTTTGAAGGGGGGAAAAAGAAAAAAAAAACTCGATTTCGTCGTTTGGGCTTGGGCTGGATAATATTGGACCGAGACTACAAATCCAGTTCACAGAACTTTCCTTCAGGTTCCGGGGTTCTCTCGTCAAAGATTTGTCATCAATGCTGTTTGGCGCCAATCTACCCGCCGTAAGAACTGCGATCCGTTTCTTGTTTATGGCTCTCTCCCATCAGTTTCTTATTTTTATACTTTCTAATGCTACTTTTTCGTGTTTCATTTCTGATCGTGAATGAATATTTGTTTTATTGGTTCTCTGTGATTTCATTTTAACTTTTTATCTCCTGTTGAAATCATTCCATCGTGGTTTGAGCCATTTGAGTTGTAGAGTTCGATTTTAGATGCAAATATTTCTGTCTGATACTTTTTGCATTTTCGATGACGTTTTCATCTTGCTGGTATCCGACAACATATTTTTCGATGATACTTTTCTCGATTAGATATTAGTTTGTTGAATCTATATCTGTGATGTTGAATTATTGACTACTCGGTGGTCGTAGAAGCTGTGGATTCTTCATTATCTTTCTGCTAGAAGTAGCCAATCGATTTGATTGTATTTTTCCTGTAATGCCTTGCATGTGGCCAAGTTGCTCGATGTTTATAATTTACTGGTGATCGTTGGAGATGTGGACGACATAGCTTCACCATGATGTGAAGCTCTTCGACTGCAGGAGGTTTGATGCTTATCGTTGTGTTCAAATTTTTCATATATATTCTAATTGCAGTTGTGAGCCGAATGAAAATGTTGATTAGGTTTTCGTAAAACTCTGCTATTTTATATGCACCATACATTTGCTAACCAACTGATAGTGTTTTGATTTAGCTAATGTCTTTTTTAACCATGTCTATTTGTTTCGATCAGGGCTTGAGGAATGATTTCTAGCCGTATCATGATTATTTATTTATTGTTCACTGAAATTGAGTTTCATTTTCCCTCAAGAATCTTATGTGCTGCATGGATTTTCCGTTTTGATTGAATTTCTGTTCTGGCATTCTCTCTGAATTATGGCATTCTCTCTGAATTATGGCATCATTAATTTAAGTGACTAGCTTCTGATTAATTGCATGATTAATTTTTTCGGGATCAGCAAGGAACATTCGGCAGGTTTCTCCGGAAGAAAAAGCTTGAAATACTAAAGTTAGTAGACTAAAATTAAATTCATGGTAATCCAACAGGTAAAGCAGGCTCCATCTATTGTAGTTCATCATCAATTAGAGCTTGAAGAATGCTAATTGTGCTTTAGCAGACATGATATTAAGAAAAAATGATTAGATGGAATGGAAGAAAGTGACGTTGCTTGAGGATCCCTACAAAGAAAAATGGTGGTGCTTGACATAAGTAGTGTATGTTAATCTCTCCATAACCCTTCAATTAGATTAAAGTTTTGGGTAAGATAGCTTTCTCGCGTTAGAGTGGCTATCTTTGACGATTCCTCTTTATTTAAAAGAGTGAAAAGGTGAAATCTTAGAAACTGTAATTTGATGGCTAAAGGTGTGGTGTGTGGTGTTTTGACATTGTTCATAGTTTTAGTAGTCTGACATATTAGGATAAGATATGTTAAAAGAACTTTGATATGCCACTAAACCTATTTTGCTTATTTAAGCTACTTCTAGATGTGTAACAATCTAGCTTATAGCTATCAAATATTGTTCTCTTTGAGCTTTTCCTTTTGGGCTTCTCCTCAACTTTTTAAAATGCAGTCTATTAGGATATGTTTCTACACTCTTAAGGAATGTTTCGTTCTCCTCTTCAACTAATGTGTGATCTCACAATCCACCCCCTTGACGGCCAGGGTACGATTTTGTGCTTTGATGCCATTTTGTAACTGTCCAAATTTCCCTAATGTAGGATCTCACAATCCATCCTTTTGGAGTAGCGTCTAATATCTGGCTCTAATATCATTTTGTAATGGCCCAAGTCCGTTGCTAACAAATATTGTCTTTTTTGGGTTTTTCCTTTCGAGTTTCCACTCCCCTCCTAAAACGTAATGTGTGAGTTCGATCCAAAGTGTAAGCACATATCCATCAAAAGTATTTTTTTAACATTTGTCATATGCGTACCATATTGTAATTGGTGATGAATAGTTGACTAATGTTTAATAGGATCATACCAATGCTTTAGTGCATTGTAGATTCCTTGAGGTTACACCGTCCTTAAGTAGTAGCTAACCAGGCTCACCTTGCTAGCTCAAATAGTTGCTTGGTCTTACTCGGGTGGGCTATCAGGCACATGGTCTCAATTTTGTAAGCACACTCCAAATTGTTAGTACTTGGATGGTGGCCTATTCAAGAAGTGTTTTCTTTGTTGAAAGCCAATTGAAGTGATTCGAAAAGGCGTCTAGTTGAATGGTGCTTAGCCGGCAGCCTATGATATGAAGGTATCTACGTAGATTAATTATTATTTTAAAGTTATATTCACTCATCACACTTTCTGGGGTCTTTCCGTCGTTTTCTTTTCTTTTCTTTTCATATGCTCTCTAATATTTAGTCTCTGTTGAATTGCTTGCTGGCTGCTTTCAACATGCTTGTGTTATTGCCCTTTTGTGTCAGCTTTCGGTAGTGGGATTTCTATTCTGTTTTGGAATTTCGAGTTTTAACGAATCGCTCTTTTTCATTTTTATTTTATTCATAGTGTTTAGTTGTAGTTTATAGCTCTGCTTTCGTGGTGATTAAGACAGAGAGTGAGCTGATTGGTCATTATTGTAGTTTTCCTGTTGGCCATTTCTTCCATCCAGCACTTCCTCTTTTACGTGGCGTTGAAAACTTTTTTCATAATTCCACCCATAAATTAAGTTGGGTGGAATAATAATCTTTCGGTTAAATTAACATTTATTTATTTTATTTTTCTATTTTAGTCTTTACCTTTTAAATATTCAACTTTAATCCACCTATTTTCAATTTCAATATATCTTTAAACTAGTTTAGTTTATTGGTACTAGACCAAATAATACTTTTTTTATTTAATTTTTTAAGAATTTTTTTGGTAGCAAAAGTTTCATAAATAATTGATTGATATGTTAATTTTTTTATGAAACAAACAACAAATGTGAATTTTAAGATTTATATCTATTTAATATTAGTTATTAAAATATTTGACTTAACTTTTAAAAAATAAGATATTATGGACTTGTTTAGAGACTTGCGTTTGTTTTTTTTTTTAATTGTGAAATTGTTGTTTAGAAAAGTTATTCGGTGAGAATATAATTAAAGAAAAAAAATGAACTTTAAAATATTTCTTTTAGCATTTATTCAATTTTATAAAAGTAGATTATTTCTGACATATTAGGATTTTGCTATTGAATCTTTATAATTACTATTTCCGAATTCACGATCATAGAATAAACAATTTTTTTATTATTTATTATTTTTTTATTTTTTATATTGGTCATCTACAAAATAAATTTAAGGAGAAACAATTATTGAATATATTTTTTTATTGATTTCTAAATACAATTAAAAAAAAAAAAGAAAACTGTTTTCCGTGCCACTTCCGAATAACTCTGACCTTATTGAATATATATATTTTTTGATTTCTAGACCATTGTGCAACTCTCAGGGAATATACGGTCCAATAGACTCTACTTTATAGCAGGGTTCCTACTTTTCTAGCAATGGGAAAGACAAGCTACTTGTCTATCCCAAGGGGATAAGGAATCTGAATGCGTATGATTTTATAATAATTGAATTAATTTTAATGCTTTTCCTAGAATATTACATCACAATTAGTTTTAATGCTTTTCTAGAATTTTGCATCATTTGAAGTGTGACATTTTTATCAATAAGTTAGGTTCATGCCGTCAATTTTAAAACAATTAATAATAAATATTTTGTGAGTTGTGATCTTTTTCTTATACTATCTATGTTTAATTTATCAAAAACATATATATCTATGTTTGTGTATTAAATATTAGTCGTTATAAAATTGTCCCTAATCCTTTTTTCATAATTTTTATGTCCAACCTAATCGTGAATAAAGTTTAATTATATGATATGAGCATAATAACCTATACTTTATTCTTCCTTTTGATATCCGTGGTGGTCTAAATTCTTTATCAATGATGTGTATGCTTTCTTCCACATTTAGGCATTTGAAGATTAAAACACCATGTACTTCTTAAAACTTACTCAAACCAAACCTTATTTATTTATTTACTTTTTTACCAGAGAACAATTATGGGTTGATCTATCTTCTTTAATAATTTCATAGCCTTGTTTTATATACTCAAATTTACTTGATAGCTAGATAGGATAGGTTTATAATGGCTTCGATCACTGTACTTTACTTTAGAGAGAATTTATAGTAGAAAACAAATTGGACGGCCCTGATTCTTTTAATCATTAATTAGATCTTCTCTCTGACTGCGTAGTAAAGGAAAAAGAAAGATTGGAAGGCATGGGAGCCAAACAGATCTTATCTTCCACGAAGCCGAGACGACAGATGTCCGCTGAGGGAAGCACAGGTAGATGAATTGGTAAAGCTTATAATAATCAAAGCTCTGTCAGACACGGCGGAGAGCAACTTGACGGGTTGCTTTGGCCTGAAAGTAACAGCAAAATAAATATTTATTTTCATTGTTTTTTAAAATTATCATATTATTTCAAATTGACAGGGACAGACAACCTTCTCAGCCCTGCTTGTTGGGTTCTTCACAGGTTCCTCTGGAGCACGTGGAATTTATTTTTATTCTTTTACTTTTTACTTTTCTTATTATTGGAATAGTTTAAACCCAACTTACGAGTAGCCATCGAGCTTTTTGCTTTTGTGGGAGTGGAACCTCAAAATTGATCTTCTCATAATGGTGGAAGTGGCTGTCGTTTTAGCAAAGTAAACAACCTCAAATTCAATCCTCAGCCTTATCAAATCTGAAAGAGTATTAATTTAGTCATCTACGTGCGTGCCAGACATCCTGATAAAGTTTGGTTAATTTCAAAAGTTCAGATAATTTTGTAATTGTTTCTTGTTATCTCGAGTTAAAGCCCTGAGGAGAAGAAGCTTTAGCCAAGGATATGACTGTTAAAAGTAAGGCATTTGTAGGTTTTGCTCTGTTTATAGCGGATAAAGTGGTCTGCGGTGAGAGAAAAGCAGACAACAGTTCAGCTATTGGAGGAAAAGGCTAGGTGAGGAGAGAGAGAGAGAGAGAGAGAGAGAGAGAGAGAGAGAGATCGGCCCTTTAAGGAGCGACCCACTTAGTAAAATACTCGTAAATAAGTTATCAATAGAAACAATCAAAACCTCCTTGAAATCAAATAAATCTGAGAATTTGATCTGCAGGCAGGAAAATAGCTCTTCTTTCGATTTCAGGTTCAGAGGGCTCAAATTATTCTTCTATATTCTCTGGGAAAACCAGATTCTGATTACTGTTAAGAGCCCCAGATGGGCTCTGTAAACTTAGGGATCAATCTTCTAAAGCTGTAGTCTTCTTGTTTTGCTCTCCTTTGCCATTTACGGGATATTTGAGCCTCTGGGGAATGGATCTAAGCCACATGAAGGGATCGATACCGACGCCGAGTTCAATTTCGGATAAAAAAGCCACTGAAATGGTTTCTGATCAGTTCCCGGCCGGTCTTCGCGTCCTGGTCGTGGATGATGATCCTACCTGTCTCAGGATCTTGGAAAAGATGCTTCAGAATTGCTGCTATGCTGGTTTGTTTTCGATCGAACTCCTTTTTTCCCGTTTTTTTTCCATCGTGGGGGTTCAGATTTCATGTTTTCTGTTTTCTGTTTTATGAGAGCTAGTAATTCACACAGAACAGTTTCTTAGATTGTTTCTGTAGGACGTTTTATGTGTAGGTTTGCTTCTGACCTTGAATCTCTGCTCGGTTCTGGTAATAGAGACATGTTAATTTATTAGTTACTACCCCTTTTTTCCCAGCTAGTTATCCTATTTGATCCAGAACAGAGATTATATCGAAGTCTGCTATTTATCTTGCGTGCTTCAGAAGCTATCATCTCAGTACTCGTTTGTAGATTTAGGACCCTTTTATCCCATGGTGGGGGCTTGAGTGTTAATTCTAATTCTGACTACAATCTTTGATTATACAACAAATCTCTGATTATACAACAATTGCAGTGACGAAATGTAATCGGGCTGAGATCGCGTTATCCATGCTTCGTGAGAACAAAAACGGGTTTGATATTGTGTTAAGTGACGTGCATATGCCAGACATGGATGGATTCAAACTTCTAGAGCAAGTTGGGTTGGAGATGGATTTACCCGTTATCAGTGAGTAACATGGTTTAGATGCTATTATTAGATCTTTGAATGCTAACTTATATAATTATATGGTTTATATAATTTTGCAGACTAATATTGGAGACATGTGATTGTACAGTGATGTCAGCAGATGATGGGAAGAATGTTGTGATGAAGGGAGTGATTCATGGTGCTTGTGATTACCTGATCAAACCCGTTCGAATTGAAGCGCTCAGGAACATATGGCAACATGTAGTTCGGAAGCGAAAGACTGAATGGAAGGATTTAGAGCAATCTGGGAGCGTGGACGATGGCGATCGAGAGCAAAATCCATCTGAAGGTGCTAACTATTCATCTTCAGTATATGAAGGAAGTTGGAACAGCTCGAAGAGGAGGAGGGATTCAGAAGAAGAGGCCGAGGAGAGGGACGATACATCGACTTTAAAGAAGCCTAGGGTGGTATGGTCGGTTGAGCTCCATCAACAGTTTGTCGCTGCAGTTAAACAGCTAGGCATCGACAGTATGTTTTCTCTTGATCCCTTCCAATTCTTTATGCCTTGGACAAGCATATGACTATCTTTTTTAGATAAGAACACCACCATCAACTGCATATTAGAACAGAAAAATGTACATATCTACGCTTTGACCTTGTAACAATAACTTTCAAAGCGTCTAGTTCATTTTAGGCCGTTTCGATTTAATGCGTGACCTTGTTAATCCTGATCACCCTTCGTGATCTTCAATCTGCTCCGCCATTTAATGCTTGACCTTGTTAATCCTGATCACTCTTCGTGATCTTCTTAAGGATATGTTCTTCATAGTTCTTGTTGGTTATGTTTTCAATCTTTTGAATAAACAGAGGCTGTTCCTAAAAAGATATTGGAGTTGATGAACGTTCCGGGGCTTACTCGAGAAAATGTTGCCAGTCACCTCCAGGTATGAGAGTTTCGAAGGCTCTTTCTATGTTTTCTTTTTCTTCTTGATTGTTAGGATAGGCATCTTAACTGTTTTATTTGATGGTTAATGCAGAAATATCGGTTATATCTTAGAAGGCTTAGTGGAGTATCATCGTCACACTCACTCCAATGTAATTTGAACAATTCTTTTATGAACCCTCAAGATCCACCTTTTGGGCCAATGGCCTCATTCAATGGAATTGATCTTCAGACACTTTCAGTCACTGGCCATCTCTCGCCTCAAAGTCTTGCTGCACTCCAAGCAACCGAATTTCGTAGGCCTGCTACAGCGAAATCTAGCATGTCGATGGCCCTTGTTGATCAGAACAACCTATTCAGCTTTGAAAATCCAAAACTGAGGTTTGTTGAGGACCAAACGCCACACCTAAACAACAGTAAACCAATAAACTTGTTTCATGGGATTCCAACAAAAATGGAGCCAAAGCAGCTTGCCATTATGCACCCTTCTGTGCAGACTCAAGGGAACATAAACATGCCACTCAATATCAAGACAGAACATGGTGGAACTCGACTAATGCATCATTTGTCCCATCAGCAAACTGGAGGACAGGCTCTAAGTAACTCTCCTGCTAGCCACTTACACAGACTTCCATCGTCATTTCCGATCATATCCGGTAGCATCACGAGTCGAAATGGGACTGCTGATAGTACCCAAGGACCTGGATATAACCTGGTTTCGCCAGCATCCTTGATGATGAGCTTTCCAATGAACCAACTCACAGAATTGTCGAACAATTTTTCTCTTCCGAGTGATTCGACGGTATCTTCCCTAACCTGTAAAGGGGTGTTTCAAGAAGAGATTAGTTCAGATCTACACGGGTCGGGCGGACTAATGTCGAGTTATGATGTTTTTAATGACTTGCATCTGCAGAAATCCCATGACTGGGATTCTCAGAATGTAGGCAGCTTGGCCTTTGGTACTTCTCACCATGGGAACTTCATACAGGATAGCTTTGATGTCTCACATTCAACTTTAATTCATCATGGTTTTCCTTCAAGCCAAACAAATGGACAAAATCATAATTCATCCTCTGCTGGAAAGACTATCTTTCCCTTTTCGGATGCAACTCAACCTGAGAATGTGCAGAGTAATGCCGAGAAGTTGCCTCTCAATCCCGGGGACGTCAAACCTCAGAGAATCCCTGATGCAAGCTATCAAACCGACCTCTTATCTGAGAACTTCGGCCAGGATGAACTTCTCAGTGTCTTCCTCAAACAAGAAGTTAGTTTGCTTTTTTTCCTTGATATTAATGTTTCTATGATTAGGCCTTCAGTTCTTACATTCATATATCACTGTTAACTCACTCTTGCTATGTTTTCTGTTTTCCAGCAACAAGGAGACAACGGATCGGTCGACTTTAGCGGTTACCAAACGGAAAATATTTGCGTTTAGGAAGTTTCTTCCTTTGATTCCCCATTTAGTTGCAGCTCCAAATAACTCTTAAGATCAAAGTTCTCCCACATTAAATGGACAAAGGCAGTTCATCATTCTTCTCAACAAGTCAGTCCATTGTGAATAGTCTGCTTAGCTAGTTGAAACTTGGAAGTTTCAGATTTAAAGTTTGCAAGAACCGAAGCAATCTTCCTCAGAATGCTCACACAAATCGCTCTCCGACTTTGGGTCGAAAGTTGGCGTTCATCAAAGCCAAAGCAATTTGTTTTAGAATGTGTGTGAAACTGTTTGTTTGTAATGGGCACATCGCTCGATCGTCGATGCAGGGCTCGGCTCGATTACTTTGCTTCTGGAACCATTTGCGAGATTTATCGTCTCTAATTACACCCTAAGAATGATTTCATTTAAACCCACATGAAAAATCAGCTTCAATGTAAATATTCCTCGTTTGATTGAGACGAATGTGTGCATAATCTTGTAAGTTTATGTTCTTGTTCTCAACAAATTCCCTTTCTTTGACTTTTTTCTCTTTTTTTTGGATGAAACATTAAATTGCACAGAATTTTCTAGCCATTGTAATATAAGAATATTCCTTTGGGAGAATCGGTTATGGAATGCCGAAAAACATGCTAAATTGGTAAGATTTAATAAACAAAAATTTGAGATAAATTAGTTTATCATTTATTTGATTTGGTTTCACTTTCAAACAAGCAAACAAAAAAACCAATAAATGTTTTTTATTAAAAAAAGAAAAGAAAAAGGAAAGAGCATGTAACGTAGAAAGTACCCAAATTATATAATAATTAAATGGCTAAATTAATAAAAACACCATTCAATTTTACATTTTGTCTAAAAAGATATCCCTTAAACTTTCGGAATTTAAACAAAATGTATGTTTGTTTTAAAAAATTTTCAAAAATATCCTTCACTTTAAAAATTTAAGAAACATTATTAGAAATTGAAGGGTATTTTTTAAACAAAATATTTAAACAGTTTTTAAAATTTGAAGATATTATTGAAACTTTTAAATATTTATGAATATTCGACAATTTACAAAGTTTAGAGATATTCTTATTAATTAAGTGTACTTTAAATAACATTATTTTTCTCTAAAAATCTTACTAATTAAGAAAAAATAAAAACAAATGATGGATGTATAATTTTTAAATAAATGGTCTAAATTTATTCATGAAAGTTTACGGGTATAAATTGGTATTTTTCTATAAACATACAAATCCTAAATTTCTATTTTATGAGCCCATGTTTTTAATGGCAGCTTAAGCTATTTAAGCCCAAAGTCCACGAATATTTGTTTTTAATGGTGGGCTTAGGCTCTTTAAGCCCAAATTTAAAGGATATCTGGTTTTATAGGCCCATAATTTGAGCCCAAATGTCAATAATAGCTGGATTAACGGCCCACGTTTTGAGCCCAATTCTCCGATAACTGATTTAATAGGCCCACATTGTGAGCCCAAATTCACGGGGAGCTGGTTTAACAGAACCCGTATTTTTTTTATAGGTACATAGAGGATATTTAAATTTATAATACCATAAAAACACTCTATATTATTATTATTATTATCATTGAAATAAGATAAAAGTACATTAAATAAAATGAATCTAAACATAATTAAAAAAAATAAACAAATTAAATGAATATAAATCTAATTTGTGATATTGATGAATTTCTGTATTTTGTTAAAAAAAAACAATGTATTTAGTAATTAAAATAATTAATTATCCTGCCAAACAACTTTTTTGTTAAGATAATTATTGGTTACAAAAAGTAAATTATTTTCATTACCGATATATTATCTACCGACTGTTTAAACCAAATATTATGAAACTTCTTAATCTAATTTCGGCTAATTAAAAATATGGTTAATTTGGAAAACAGTTTTCGAATTAAATTTATATATTTTTAAAACCAAATTTAAATAAATAAATAAATTGTTATCTGCTTTTCAGTGGGTTTCTCACGTGTCCGAATTTTTAAAAATAAATAAAGCTACATTTAAAAAAAAAAAAATTAATTTATGAATTTGTAAGTTACCTTGTCACGTGCGAAGTCAAGTCCCTAGATTTTCTGTAAGGTAAAATATTGAAAAAATATTTAAAAGCAGAAATATAGAAACAATTATAATTTAAATGGCAGTTTTGAAAAACCACATTTTTATTAATATTATAATTTATTTTATTTTTTGTATGCTTCCAAATCATGGATCAATATAAATTTGTCCAAATTCTGAACCATTCCACAGCGCATGTACTTTGAAAACAAACCAAGGTTCGGTTTTTGGATTTTCAATTATTGTCGTCGCGGCCGTAATTAGGGTTTTTCTCTATTCCGGCGATCCCGACCATTTTTGAATTTTCTTTCAGCAATTGCCATTTCTGCTAGGGTTTTTGAATCGAGCCCTTGAAACTAGCCGAAGTTAATCGACGAAGAAGCCATGTCGTTGAGACCTACTGCAAGAACCGAGGTTCGTCGGAACCGTTATAAGGTCTCTGTCGATGCCGAAGAGGGACGTCGCCGGCGAGAAGATAACATGGTGGAGATCAGGAAGAGTAAACGCGAAGAGAGCCTTCAGAAGAAGCGTAGGGAAGGCCTTCAAGCACAGCAGTTTCCTTCTGCTGTCCACACTTCCACTGTCGAGAAGAAGGTATTGTCGCATTCGATTGCTTCGATTTCAATCTCTATGTGCTTGTTTATTCTTTCGACTGTGTTGTTGTAATGATCTCGGATCTATGGATTTTTTCTGGAGGTTTTGGCATCTGATCTTCGAATCTTGTGAACGTTTTTTAAGGGGTTATCGATTTGGATGTTGAGGGTTTTACGATTTAGGGGTTTTTGGGTTACGGCTGTGGTTATGAATAGTTGAGTTTGACTTTGATTGCAGTTAGAGAGCCTTCCGTCTATGGTTGCGGGGGTCTGGTCTGATAATAGTAATCTTCAGCTGGAGGCAACAACTCAGTTTCGGAAATTACTTTCGATTGGTACTTTTTTGTGCATTACGTTGTATAATCTGTTTGTTTTACTGTTCTTCTTCTTTTGCTGTGAAATTTGAACTTGTTTTGATTGCTGTATTGTCGATTGCAGAACGAAGCCCTCCCATTGAGGAAGTGATTCAATCTGGAGTTGTTCCTCGTTTTGTAGAATTTCTTGTGAGGGAGGATTTCCCTCAACTTCAGGTTTTAGTTCACATTCTTGTAAACTGTACTATTGGTTTGAATTTATATTAGTTGTTCTTTTTGTACCAACTTGGATATATGTGTTGCTTGAAGTTTGAAGCTGCTTGGGCTCTCACGAACATAGCGTCTGGAACCTCGGAGCACACAAAGGTGGTTATTGATCATGGTGCAGTTCCCATTTTTGTTAAGTTACTCGCTTCTCCTAGTGACGATGTTCGAGAGCAGGTATATTTTAGAACTTAGTCAAGCCTTTTGTTCCTTTATACGATACGAACACTGGCTTTGGATGAAACTTTGAATGCCATGGTTTCTGATTTTGTAGGCTGTGTGGGCTTTGGGCAATGTTGCTGGAGATTCACCTACCTGCCGTGATCTTGTCCTCCGCCATGGAGCTTTGGTTCCACTTCTTTCGCAGCTGAATGAGCATGCTAAGCTTTCCATGTTGCGAAATGCTACTTGGACACTTTCAAACTTTTGCCGGGGCAAGCCACAACCTCCATTTGATCAGGTTACTTTTTGTAATTATGGTTAAATTTAAGATTTAGAAATTTTCTCCTGCTTATGTATAACATTTAAATGTTTCTTGTACAGGTAAAGCCGGCTCTTCCTGCACTTGAGCGCCTAGTTCACTCGAACGACGAAGAAGTTTTGACAGATGCCTGCTGGGCTCTCTCTTATCTTTCTGATGGCACAAACGATAAAATCCAAGCCGTGATTGAGGCAGGGGTGTGCGGGCGACTTGTACAGCTCCTATTGTAAGCTTATATCGTGTATATATGAGTTTACCTGTCTAACAAATGCTCCATTTTCATTTTTCTTACCTTGGAAATTTGTGTGTTTCTTCAGACATCCTTCACCATCAGTTCTCATTCCTGCTCTTCGGACAGTTGGGAATATTGTGACCGGAGATGACCTTCAAACCCAGGTATGAATGAAGATTCTATACTCGTTCGCCAATTTAAGTCATTTGTATCTCACTCTAAAGGCAGCGGAAGGAGAAAAAAAAGCTATAATTATGACTGTAACTGTAGTTTGGATAATGATCGTGGCCTTGTTTATGTTTATTTGTATGTGATTTCATCATTTATTTTATTGTCTCTTATCAGTGTATCATTAGTGATGGTGCGCTTCCATGCCTTCTGAGCTTAATGACACACAATCATAAAAAGAGTATCAAGAAAGAGGCTTGCTGGACAATATCTAACATTACTGCTGGAAACAAGGAACAAATCCAGGTAGGGGAGGATTATTTTATTCAGCATCATTGAACATAGGATTTGAAGATCCCACGTTGGTTGGAAAGAGGAATGAAACATTCCTTATAAGGGAGTGGAAACCTCTCCCTAGTAGACGCGTTTTAAAACCGTAAGGCTGACGGCGATACGTAACGGGCCAAAACGGACAATATCTGCTAGCGGTGGATTTGGGCTGTTACAAATGGTATCAGAGCCAGACACCGAGCGGTGTGCCAGCGAGGACGCTAAGTCCCAAGGGGGTGGATTGCGAGATCCTACATCGGAAGGGGAACGAAACATTCCTTATAAGGATGCGGAAACCTCTCCCTAGTAGACAATTTTTAAAACCGTGAGGCTGATGGCGATACGTAACGGGCAAAAGCGGACAATATCTGCTAGCGGTGGGTTTGGGCTGATACATAGGATTTGTGTATTTGGTATAGGTTACACTTTCCAACAGCAATTATGTCAACTACTGAAGTCTCTACCCCTTCCTTATGGATTACTCGTGCCAACTTAAAAATTAATCCTAAGATTTGTGTCGTTCATAATGCAGGCTGTCATTGATGCTGGGTTAATACCTCCGCTAGTGAATTTGCTTCAAACTGCTGAGTTTGACATAAAAAAAGAGGCTGCATGGGCAATTTCGAATGCAACATCTGGTGGTGCTCACGATCAAATTAAGTAAGTCGTTTTAGAACTAGAAGATTCTTTTTCCCTGACCTTTGAGTTTTCTTCTTTGATTGACCACGCCTCCTCTCTTGCTGTATAGGTACCTTGTCACTGAAGGGTGCATCAAACCATTATGTGATCTTCTTGTATGCCCAGATCCAAGGATTGTTACGGTTTGTTTAGAAGGGTTAGAGAATATTTTGAAGGTCGGAGAAGCCGAAAAGAATTTGGGTGCCAGTGGAGACGTTAATCTATATGCGCAGATGATCGATGATGCCGAGGGTTTAGAAAAGATTGAAAATCTCCAGAGTCATGACAACCATGAGATCTATGAAAAGGCTGTCAAAATTCTCGAGACATATTGGTTGGAGGAAGAGGATGAGGCCTTGGCCGCTACTGATGGTGAGGCTCAACCTGGCTTCCGCTTCGGTGGAAACGCGCTTCCAGTTCCCTCTGGTGGATTCAACTTTAGTTGAATGCTTGAAGTATATGGTATGGTTTCCATCATTCTCATTTTACTTGTGCATCAATTTCTGAAGGTGGAAATGATGAGCTGTGTGTGTTAATGTTATGACTTCAATTAGACCTCAACTTTTGCAGGGCAAGGTAATGAAGGGATAGTCGTACACATGTGTTGGCTCACAAACTTAGATGTCGGGGTCGATTGGGTTCAATGTGCGTCCAATCTTGGGCATCTTAATGTCGAGTTTTTAGTCCGGTCTGGTCTGGTCTCGTCCAGTTTACATTGTGTTCAAGGAGATGCTTAAAGGGGGGGGGGGGGGGGGGGGGGGGGGGGGGGGGGGGGGGGGGGGGGGGGGGGGGGGGGGGTTCAGATTCAACGACGACAGCCAAGACAATCAACGTCCAAAAGGTTTGTCGTTTTGGCGAGATGACGTCGTAGTAGCATCAGTGTTCACAAAAATATCTGCATTGTTGTACCGAGTAATAATGATGTGCCCAACTGAGCATTATTATGGTTGCATCATAAGCACATTTGATTTGTACTTAGTTGGGATATGGGTGTTCCTTCTTTTGTTTTACTTCTCATTTTGGCATCGAGTCTGTTATATTTTTTTTCTCACCATATTAGGTCATTCGTCATTGTTGTTTTATTGGCAATTGCTTCGGAGTTGGTATTTGTTTTGACTTATCGAGTGAATATAGTATTTTTATTATTAATCTATCCTTTTTGGTTTGTTTTATTAAATTTATTATAACGGTTGTTGTAGAGCATGTGACCTATTCTTTCATCTTCTTTTACTTCAACATTCTACGTAGTTTTGGAAGCATCTCTAGAGAATTTACTGTTTAACTGCAAAATAATAATAGTAATTATAATTTACTGTCTAGCCACTTTTCACTTTCAGAAATCCATGGGCCCACACGATTCGAGATGCAGGCCCACTTTTTACTGGGTTGTTATTCGGCCATCGGCTCTTTTTATCAGCCTCTAGGTGTTGAAAATATTTATTATTATTATTAATATTTTTAATGTGTTTAAAATATATTTATATTAAATGGGTTGGGAGTGGAGACGCGAATAGAATCCCGTCCTCTCTTTCATTTATTTAATCGAAAAAAAAATATTTCCCAATTTCTTACCTATTTTCCGTCTAAACGGAGAATTTTAAAATTTTAAAAATCTCATAATAATATACTTAAAAAATTTAATTGAGAAATGAGTATTTTAGAAATGCAAAGATTTCATAAATTTGTAAGATAATTATCTAGAAAACAAGGTGGTGACGGAATTCGGTCCTCTTTTCTACTTATTTAATCGAAAAAAAATGTTTTCTACTTTTTCACCCATTCTCTGTCTAGACGGGACCGATGATAAAATAAACATCTCTTATTTAAATCATTTAAATTAAAATTCGATCCAAATAGAAATATATTCAATAGGAAAATTAAATTTGAAAATACTTTATTATTGGCTACACGACATTCACTCATTTGGACGTTTTTATATATTACATAATCATTTTCTAGAAAAGATTATTATAACAAAAAAAAATCATTTATTAATTTCGAATAGTTCATTGAATCCTTCTGGATGCCAAGTTTTAATAATTATTAATTAGGATTCAATAATAATTGAAATATATAATTAATAAATATTTGTCAATTATCAAATAATTAAAGGTGAAAAACCACCACACATCATTTAAAAAAGAAAACTATACATCTCTCAATATTTAAAAAATGATTACACAATTAATAATTTTTTTTGACAAATTATACAATTAATAAGATTATATTTGCTTAATTCTAAACATTATATACGAATTTTCAACCAAAAAAATGGGGAAAAAATTCTTCTATCTTTTTCAACGAACGGATAAAAAATTTCAGGTCTCATCGTATGTTGTCCCTACCCAACTAGGTCCGAAAATTTTAAAATGAATTATTATTTCCCCAAGAGTGTTTTTATGGAGAGAATTTTGGTATTACAAGATATCCTTTCAAATTTAAAAGTGAATGAATGAGAGTGTTTGACTTTGCCATCTAAGAAATAAAGAATTGGTAAAGGAAAGGGGAAGGGGCCAGGGGGCTTCGGCTTCGGCTTTGGCTTTGGCTTTGGGCATAATAGTGAACACCAAAATGTCACTTTTAATGGTAATAAAATTAGTGGACCATCTTTTTCTTATTGATGTGTTCGTGTTGCCAATCTCTTTCTGTGTTGCACATTCCACACTCTTAATCTCTTGTTAATGCCCAACTTAATTATGTTAACAATCCTTAATTATACACAAAATCCTCAATTTGGATCCTAATCTCGACCATAATTATTACACATGCTCCATGTTCAACGGTGTATTCGACCTTTACCTTTATTTATTTTTCGTGCAAAATTTTCATCAACTTTTCTAATAACATTTTGAAAATTACTTTTTTTTTACAATATTTTAAAATTTTAAAACTTGAGTTTTTAAACTATAACAAATATAGAAGGAAGAGTTTTAGAATTAACGTCTTAATTGATAAATTAAGTTAAGTTTGCTTAAACTCGAAACCCGTTTATTTTAGTTTTTTTTTTCATTTTTTTTATTCATTCCAAGTGTTTCACGCTTAATTAATTATTTATTTTTTAGATTTGGGAGGCACAATTAATTTAATTGTCTCAAAAAAAATTCTAACTAAAATATATGTATATTAAATTTCTGAATTTTTAATTTTTTTTAAGATTCATAAATTTAAAATAAAAAATTGAAAGTCTAATATTTTATTAGACCATTTTGTATTTAATAAATTAGTTTTTTTTTTTTGAAAAATAAATGATAAGTATGTGTTTGAGATTTAATAAATAAAAAATAAAATAAATAAAAATTTGGAGACTTATAAGACGAACGCTGAATGCACAATTATTTAACCAATAATTCAATATGTTTTCAACAAAGACAACTACCTTTGTATTGCTTAGGCAAGAACCAATAAAGAAGTGATTGTGATAGTGATAAAGGCTATATTTTAGCAAAGTTTGAATGAATGAGTACCTTTTTCTTCGTCAATCAAAAACACATATCATTTTCACTTCCCAATTCATTCTCTCTCTCTTCCTCTCGTTTCCACTGAGATCTCACATCGAGTAGAGAGAGAAAAGATCTCACATCGAGTAGAGAGAGGAACTAGTGTCAACGAGGACGCTGGCCTCGAAGGGGGTGAATTGTGAAATCTCACAACGATTGAGAGGAAAACGAGTGCTAACGAGAATGCTGAACTTCGGGTTTGGATTGTGAGATATCACATTAGTTAGAGAGGGGAACGAAACATTCTTTACAAGGGTGTGAAAACCTCCTAATAGTAGACACTTTAAAAATTTGGAGGGAAAACCCGAAAAAAAAAGCATAAAGAGAACAATATCTAGGTGGATAGCTGTGAATTTGAACGGTTACACTCTCTGTCATGCACAATTCCACTCAATTTCTCTCTCTCATATGCACAATTCCACTCAACTTCTCTCTCTCAACCTTATCTCAAGGATAAAATTGAAACCATACAACTTTAAAAGCATCCTTAATCCTATGGTCTTGGTCTTGTTACAAGGATATGAAATGTGTGACATGTTTTGTTTTGTCGTGTTTAAGGGCTTCAAGAACAGAAAGCTCCAAGACAAAGTGGCTGGTTGGATTATTGGCACTAAATTCCCTTATTTTATGGGGGTTACTATATACAAAAACGAAGCATTTTCCACCAATATTGCTCCAAAAGAGAACCCATGTTCCACCAAAACTTCCAATTTCAAAGCTTTCCCCTAATTTTTTCTTTCCAACATAGCATGTGGTAATCATTACCCACGTTCAAACTTCGGTTTACAAAATCGATCGCATGAACGTGCTTAAATAAGAGAGATGAATGAAGAGAGGAAGAGGGACTTGCCCGAATAGGGTGAGGAATGGAGAAGGGAGCAGAGAGATTTTTCCCTGTTAGCTAAATGGGAACGGGAACATGGATTATATTCTTTGTCCTCATCCCTTAGCCAAATATTTTAAAGCGTCCAACACTATACTATATTATTGAAATTTAATTTTGTAGAAATTAAGTTAAATATTATATTATAAAATTTTTTTTATGAAATATTTTTAGATTTTTTAGGATGTTTTATATTATTTTAATATAAATTATATTAAAAAATCAAATTATTCTATTTTCAAACAAATAAACACGCCTAAAAAATTCAATAGTGGACGGTAGACATTTTTGTTGTTTGGATAGTAGAATAGTGTGGTTGAATGGTGATCGAAAACTACTTTTTATTTCAATAAGAAGTTTCTAAATATTCCTCCACTCAATGACTCAATGACGAGACGAGGGTCGACCGAGTTTGATTTTCGAGAAAATTCAGATAAATGGATGTTCGGAATGTCCCAATGAGATGATCATCACATGGGTCAGTTTCCAAGGGATGTATCTGAGCAAGTCAAAATGACTGATATGTTCCGAAACATGGGACAACATCACGATGGATGGGTCATGTAGTTGGAAATCGGACATTATTGAATCGCAGACGATTGAACATGTACGTACAGGCGGCGTGTGTGGTCGAACAAGCTTAGATTCCACACAAGCAATGTTCGGTTGGGAAAGACAAACCTCGCCTAAGACCCGACGAAACCACAAGTCGGACGAAAATTGTATATGGGGTTTAAGTTTCCCTTAAGACTAGTTGTGAGCGTGTTAAAATCTCGACGCCGCACGATTGAAAAAGAACGACCGAGAGAGAGAGAGAGAGAGAAAGGAGATAAGATGTGCATGTGGTTTGTATAGAGAACACATAAGAAAAGGTGGGTGTTTGGTTGAAGTTGTACCAAATTCCACAAAAACAAGAGAAGAAGGGAATGAATGAATGAATAGAAATTAGAGGCACACAGTGAAATTGCGGTGCGGGAGACAAGGTCGTGGTCGAGGCGTACGAGGAGAGGGGGAGGGGGAGGGGGCATCCAAACCCCAAAACCTTTGCCTCTGCCCCTCACATTTCAATTGCCTTGGCCATCGCCCAACCAGCTCTCCTAGCCGACAATCGCTTTCCTTTTACTCCATTGTCGTTTTGATTTAACCCTTCCACTTTCCTCCTCCTTTCACATTTTATTATGATGCATACCCTAAAATTATTACATCTAAATTATTGTTACTTAGTTGATATATTCTAAATTTCTATCAACATTTTTGTTTATGTTTGTGGTCGACATTATTTTGCTTTGCTCACCCATATATTTCTTTCTGGAAAATTAAGGGTCCGTCTTTTACTCACATAATTGTTGAATTTAAGAAAAAAGTGAGACCTGCAAAAACCTGCCCTAAAGTATAACTCGCTTTCATTTTGATCAATTATCCCTCCAAAACTTCAAAATTATTACCGTTATACCACACCCAAAAAAAGTTATTATTATAATTTTAGGGCTAAATTTCATAATTTTCGAGGGAAATTGTTCAAACTAAAAGTACGACCGGAATTTTTCTGACATATTAAAAATTTAATGCTTTATTATTAGAATATCTAAAAATAATAATTTGAAAAAGAAAAAGAAAACTAGGATATAGGTAATTGGAGAAATGGATATGCTTGAAATTTGAGTAAAGACGTACAAGCTAATAAAGAAGATGATGATGGAAAGAATTTAGAAGTGAAAGTTTTGGTATGGGGAGACCCCCTCAAAATAGAACACGAAACCATTGGACAACACATAATAAATTAAAGTGTGATTTTATAAAGTGATGTTGCTTGGCTTGAAAGGACATGCTGTAAATAGTAAATGGAGTTTTGGCTTTGTTACTCCGAGTAGCTATGCAACCAATGAAGCCACACCCTATGTTCGTTCACCAAAAATTTATTTAAACGCTAGCAAATATTGTCCTTGAGCTTTTAAAGCACATCTAATAAGGAGAGTTTTCATCACTCTTATAGGAAATGCTTCGTTCGGAATCTTACAATCCACCACCCTTGGAGACTCAACGTTCTCGCTGACACAACGCTCGATATTTGGCTCTTATACCATTTATAACCGGCCAACTCAAGCCCATCGCTAGCAGATATTGTCCTCTTTGAGATTTTCCTTTCGAAATTCCTTTTAAGTTTTAAAACGCGTCTACTAGAGAGAAGTTTCCACACATATAAGAAATGTTTTGTTCCTCTCTTCAACCGAGGTAAGATCTCACAATCTACCTCTTGAGAAACTAGGGTCCTCGTTGGCATACGACTCGATGTCTGGATTTGATACCATTTGTGACGTCTTTAGTTTTTCTTGATCTAAGCATATGCACTATCTTGGCCGGTAATCTTCTTTTAAAAAAAAAAAAAAATCAAGCCAAATAATTATGATCATACTAAATTTTCTATAACATTTAATACTAAAAAAAAAAAAGAGTTCAAATTTTACTCCCAACACAAAAAAAAAAAAAAAAAAACTTGCAAATAGAAAGAAAAAATATATATAATTTAATATAATTTATTCTATTTTATTTATGATTGAATTACTTAAAATATCAATTTTATAAAAATATCGATAAAATGTCGAATGTGAATAGATCTCTTACAATTTTATAAATAAAAAATAAAATTAACGAAGGTTAAGCATTTCACTATTTTTTTTAAAAAATTACCTTTGAAATATTTTTTTTTTTTGTAAACATTTTAGTTATATTTCATCTCATATGATAAAATAAAAAATGTGAATTCAACTTCTATATTTAAAATAAATAAAAGTCTCTCATAATTTATAGGTGGAATATATTAATGAGAATGTAATTATTTATAATAATTATTAATATTATTACTTGAAGACAAGACATAATTACTTATTAATAATTGTAACATTTTAATTTATTTAGTCCATTAATGAACTTTGACATTGTGGTGGACTAATGTTTAATTTAGTGAGTCATAATTTAAATTAAAATATCTTAAAAATAAAAATGTAATTTTTTGAAGGCATTTAATTAATATTTTATTGAACAAACAATTAAAAGGGTCCAAGTTGTTATATGTGTCTATAAATACATGGTCCACCAAGGATGAAGGTGGCCATTTGACAATATTTGATCGCTACAAATTAAGTGAGATGAAGCTGTTTGGTTTTTCAGTGACGGCTAATGATCAAGCCACCTTGGGTGCGCCATGCGCGAACCTCAACAAGGACGATAAGCGATTCGAGTGCCAATTCTGCGGCCGTGAGTTCGCCAATTCTCAAGCTCTCGGCGGCCACCAGAACGCCCACAAGCGCGAGCGCCAGCTCGCCAAACAACTCCGGTTCGATCCCAATAAACACCCTAGTGTTTTCACTTCCACGCCGCCGCCCTCCGCCACCGTGATCTGGTCCAGATCTGGTGGTGCTCCGCCGCTGGAGTATGGAATGATGGAGGAAGCTGCGCCGTCTGCTGGTGGTGGTGGTGAAGTGAATGGGGAAAATGGCGTTGATCTCCACCTCAGTCTCGCGCCATCCTCAAGGATGTTCTGTTAAGTTGAGAAATGTTATCCTTTTCTTTTTTTCTTCTTTTTTTAATATATTTGAGCAATTTTCTTGGTTGAAGAATTGTGTCAAATGGAAAAATGGGAGGGAGAAAGTGTTTGGTTTGAGGAATACAAATTTTCTCACTACTTACCCCTCCATCCATAATAATTGTATTTAGTTTTCTTTCTTTTATTTTTCAATTTCTTCCGAGTTTTAAACCAATTTTAATCCATTAGGGTTAAATTACTATTGAACCAAAAAGATTATCCATAACTTAAATTTATTCTATGTCAACTTTTGATCATTTTAAATAAGTGGATACCTGAGATCCTACATTAGTTGGAGAGAGAAATAAAACATTTTTTACGAGGGTGTGGAAACTTGTCTCTAACAGACATGTTTTAAAACGGTGAAGCTGACGGTGATATGTAACGGGCCAAAATGAAAATATCTACTAGCAGTGGGCTTGAGTTGTATATGAGTTAAACACCCGGCCGGATAGTTTGCCAGCGGTGGATTCTAAGATATTAAAATCATAAGGTCAATGGCCATATGTAACGGGTCAAACTACGAGGAGGAGCATTTCTTATAAGGGTGTGGAAACCTCTCTTTAATAAACCTGTTTTAAAATCATTTTAAAATCGGGTCTCAAAACATGAGTTCATAAGTTCGCGTTCTCTACGACCCTACCTAATAAATTTGGGAACAAAATTTTTCGTTTTTCCTGAAGCAATGGCGATAAAATTTGGTGCCTGAAAAAGAACATTTTATTGTAGTGATATTATGCATATCTCTAAATGAAAAAATTAAATAAAAATATTTCCTTAGTTCAAATAAAAAAAATTATATACGAAATAAAAAGGACAAAATAGAAACTGAAAACACATTTATAGTTTATTATTATTATTATTATGATTATAAAGTAAAGCGCTTATTCATAGTTTTCCTACTTCGAGTTTTTATATTTTTTTATATTTTTTATTGTAAGAAAATAAAATATAAATATAAATATTTATTGTCATAATGTAAATGTAGGTACTATTCACATAGTGCGCTTGAAAACACTACTTAGACTACACTGAAAACTATACTATTCATGAGCACAGTCATTCAACATCCATTAGTGAAGGGCCCTGCCCATCACTTCCTACGTTTTTTCTCGTTAAAAAAATAAGTGGACGATTCGAATTTCAAATCTTTTCGTTAAAATATATATTATAATTTTTTTATTCAATATTTAAATTAAAAATTATAATAAGATCAAAATTAAGCAAACTATAGTAATAAATCATGAGCTAAACTTGTAATTTTAAGTAAACTAACTCATCTTATTTAATTAGATGTGACAAATAAAACATATCATAAAATGACATTTGGATACTTTTTACCCCGACAGTTAATTTTGTATTTAAGGTAAGTAAAAGTTTCACCGAAGTTTCACATATTAATCTCAAATTGGAAGGTTGTTATTTTCTAGGTCAAATATTTATCCTATCTTTACATTAAAGTTTGAAAAGAAAGTTGTTGGGCTTAAGCCCAAAATGACTTGGGAGATTTTCTCATATTAATCTCATCAGTTTTTTTCTCTTTTTCCTCCGGTAACCGATTAAGTAAATAATTACTCGAGGACACGTGGTAAAATCAGATTTACCATAAGGATATTTTTAGGTACTCAATTAAGCTTTTATTAGTAAATAATTACTCGAGGACACGTGGTAAAATCAGATTTACCATAAGGATATTTTTAGGTACTCAATTAAGCTTTTATTAGTAAATAATTACTCGAGGACACGTGGTAAAATCAGATTTACCATAAGGATATTTTTAGGTACTCAATTAAGCTTTTATTAGTAAATAATTACTCGAGGACACGTGGTAAAATCAGATTTACCATAAGGATATTTTTAGGTACTCAATTAAGCTTTTATTAGTAAATAATTACTCGAGGACACGTGGTAAAATCAGATTTACCATAAGGATATTTTTAGGTACTCAATTAAGCTTTTATTAGTAAATAATTACTCGAGGACACGTGGTAAAATCAGATTTACCATAAGGATATTTTTAGGTACTCAATTAAGCTTTTATTAGTAAAAACTTGGCCCTATAATTTCTGTGATTTTATTATGACCAAATCATTAAGACCCCCCAAAATATTAGCCGAATTTTAAGGGTTTTCCTTATAAAAAAAGCAATTTTGAAATAACCTCAATTTCATTTTCCTTCTCTCGCGAGCCTTCAATGGCAGCCAGAGGGAACAGAGAGAGAGGAGGTCAGTTAAAATTCCCGTGTCGGTCAGATACGTATATAGACACTGAGAATCAACAGCCGTTTCCGGGTGCCCAGACGGCGGCGGGGAATAGGCACAGCCATTTACACGGTGGTTCGGCGTTTTCCAAAGGCGGCTCCGATGAACCGGAGGTGAAAAGGCAAAAAAGGATAGCGAAGTACAAGGCTTACGCTGTAGAAAGCAAATTCAAGGCGTCGGTTAGGAGTGGGATTCGGTGGGTAAAAATCAAGTGTGGTGACCTTCTTCGTCGTTGATATTTCATGAATTTATTTCCTTTTAAAAAGAAAAACAAAATTTATTTACTTTCTTTCCTTCTTAATTTCTTATTCTCGTGTAAATTAGTTTAAATTTAGTTAATTTAGTCCCTAATTAATGTAGGTTAACAATTTAAAACTTTTAACTTTGTGAAAAATCTATTTCAAACCGACACTAATAAAGTCGTAAATATTTATATTATAATATGTGCATATTTAATTAATATAGTCAAAAGAAATCCGTGAGCCATTGTGTAGAGAAGCCTCCAAGTTATTTAAATGCAAAAATCTGAGCCTAAAATGGAGGATCTAAACACGACCTTAGCAACATATAGAACTTTAGCCTCAATTATTGTCTGCATATACTCTTCATTTATTTACAAAATTAATTCCAATAATGCCATCCAAGCTTTGTCTTACTCATAAGCATAAATCATTTTTTTTTTAATTTAAAAATAATAAACTTAGATCAATTAAATACTAATTAGGGTAACCAACATAAGCATAATTAGTTTATATTAATTAACTATTAATTCGAAAGATAAACCTAAAAAAATATTTTTAAAAAAACCCCATAAATATTTGGCTTGATATTGTTTTCAAATGAAAACTGACGTTTGGCCTGATATTGTTAGTTGGTATAAAGAATAGATGGACCAACAAAAATTATAATTAGTTATTTATTTTTTTAAATAGTAATAATTTTTAATTAGAAAATTTAAATGAATTTGTGGGGTCAGGAATCTCAATATTTTTCTTTTTCCCTTTTTCAATTTTTTAAAGCAATTTTTGTTATTAGTTTATTAATTATACTATTTAATAAATTAATTAAATTTGGCTTTATGTCAAAATTAATCATTATTTAGAAAGTGAAATCTAAGATTTTATATGAATTTTTCTTTTTGAATTTATTTGTACAATAATATCGATTTACTTTCGCATTTTGCGATGCCAAGCAAAAGTAAAGGATGCTAAAGCAGGGAAAAGTGTTAGTTTTCACTTTTGAGGCATGAAAATTTGTGTGCTTTCTTGTCCTTCATATCACACGTAGCTATTTCCGGGTTGGGGTTAGGCACTCAAGCATTCACGAACTGCCACGTCACTAATCGTAAAGACCGTTATCCGATTGAGGGCGGTGATTTTATCATTGCCATTGATCACCAATTAATGGATTCCAGCGTTTTGAATTTGAAATCTGTCTCTCTCTCTCTCTTCGGTCTAAACAGACGTTACCAAACTCTTTCGATTCTTTAAAAATATATAAATAAATAAAAACTTTTGAATATATATTTTTTTTTGAAAAATTTAATTTAATTTTTGAAATTCCTTCAAGAAAAAAAAAAACAAATAATAACGTTCTCATTTTATCCAACTCATTACTTCGCAGACCCACTTCCTCTGTGAGTCTGTAGTAACAATTAAGAGAGCTTTAGCCAGTTCTCTCTCTCTCTCTCTCTATCTCTCGCTCTCGAGACTGTGGCCGATTGGTCTCCATTTTATCCTTTTACAAAATCTCTGTGATCGTAATCGATTGAGGTGCATTTCGAGGAGAAAGAAAACGATACAGCTTGAAGAAGAGCGCAACGGTTTACTGATTTCACGATTGCGTTCTAAGGTTTGGTTCTGAAATCTTCTTGTTTAATTTTTGGACTGTAGATTCTCGTTGTTTGATGTATGTAATTCTGCTCTATTTTGGAGCAAGTCTGTGAACAAAATTAAGAAACTAGAAGGTTTAGTCGATTGATTCACTTGTTCGCTGTTTACCTTGAGTTTGTTGAATCGATGTTAACTTCCTGTTTGTGTCTGCGTTCCTTCTTTTGTATTTAAACTGTTTGGACTGCAGAATCTCATTGTTTGATTTATGTAATTCTGCTCTATTTTGGAGTAAGTCTGTGAACAAAATTAAGAAACTAGAAGGTTTAGTCGATTGATTCACTTGTTCGCTGTTTACCTTGAGTTTGTTGAATCGATGTTAACTTCCTGTTTGTGTCTGCGTTCCTTCTTTTGTATTTAAACTGTTTGCACTGCAGAATCTCATTGTTTGATTTATGTAATTCTGCTCTATTTTGGAGTAAGTCTGTGAACAAAATTAAGAAACTAGAAGGTTTAGTCGATTGATTCACTTGTTCGTTGTTTACATTGAGTTTGCTGAATCGATGTTAACTTCCTGTTTGTTTTCTGCGTTCCTTCTTTTGTATTTAAACTGTTTGGACTGTTTAGTTTCTTTGGAAGTTGTAGGTATAGGAAGTTTAGAATGATCGATCGATGTCAGTTCCATCAAATTGGACTGAGAATCTGAGAGTTTGTGGTTTAGATGAGATGTTATCATTGCGCGTACATCGACGAATGCAATAGACAACAAGCATTTTTAGGAGCAAGAAAGAGATAGCAGCCAGAAGATGAGCGCAATGCTTAGTTGATCTTACTCTTTTTTTTTAGGTTTTGGCTTCGAAATCTTCTTGATTAATTTTTGGATTCTAGGATCTCATTGTTTGGTTTCTTCGATTCCGCTCTATTTTAGGTTAATTTTGTAAACAGGAAACCGAATTAGAAGGCTTATTCGATAAGTCTCTCGTTTTGTTGTTTACTTTACCTTGAGTTCTGTCGGTGGCTTTCTATTCGTTTTCTGCGTTCCTTCGTTTTCATTTTAGTTTTACGAACGCTTTAATTCCTTTGAAAAATGTAGTGAGACGAAGTCTATGTCAGTTCCGTCAATTTCGGATTTAGAATTAGTGCATATTGTGGTTAAGTTGAGATGTTACACTTATCATTACGTCTGCATCAATCGATGATATATATTACATCATAACAACCATATATCAAGAAAAACGAGGCACCTTAAACTCCCGATTTGTCTCATCTTTGACTTTGTTTTCGTTCATTTGTTCGTGGATTATTTGAAAAGCTTAGCCTAATGAAATTCTGGATTCGGTTCAATTTAGACAGTTGACGGACTAAATTGCAAATTTTCATCTGCTAATTCATTGAGAAATAAACTGCTTGTAAATGCAGATGGATCGGTGGACTGAACCGTGTATACTATGTCCTATCTAGTTTCTTTTCCCCGAATGTGCTGAATTGACCTCTGTTTTCATAAAAGAAAATGGGAGTTGAAAAAGACGGTTCGAAAAATGGAGGAAGTTATGGTGGTGGATTTTTCCAGTTGTTTGATTGGACTTCTAAATCTCGAAAGAGATTGTTCTCCAGCAAACCGGATGTACAAGGTACGATATCATTTTTTCAACTGTAAAGTATGCAGGAAGCCTTTTCATCTCGTGCTTGTGTTATCACACTGTTGTATATATTATGTTGTCTTTGAACTACATTTTTGCTTCTCTCCACAGAGCGTTCTAAACAAGGGAATAGAAGTGCTGGAAACTCGCCCTTGACACAGGCTCATCTGGTGAGTGGAACAACATTTGTACATCGATTTCTTTTCCATCTGTCTAGATTTATGATTGATTCTTGTAAATATTTCCAGATAGGTTTGGATGAATGTGGAACAGGGCGAAGTATTAAAGGAAGCAGTGATTATAGTTGTTCTTCATCTGTGACGGACGATGAAGGATGCGGAGTTAAGGTCCCTGGGGTAGTTGCTAGGCTTATGGGATTGGATTCCTTACCGTCATCCCATTTTTCAGATACCTACTTTACCCCATCATTTGATACTCAATCTCTTCAAGAAGCTCCCAGCGATAGGGGGAGTTTCAATTACCGTCATGACTGCCCAATCATGTTCTCTGGTAATTTGCTTGATCAGGTTGATGACCGTGCAGCTGCTCCTTCCAGGAAACCTTCAGAAACAAAGCCTCAGAAGATCCTTAGCAGGCCGATAGAAAAGTTCCAAACAGAAATTCTCCCTCCTAAATCAGCCAAATCAATTCCAATTACTCACCATAAGCTTCTGTCCCCTATTAAGAGTCCTGCTTTCATTCCGACTAAGAATGCTGCTCACATAATGGAAGCTGCTGCAAGAATAATAGATTCTGTACCTCCAGCAACTACCAAAAGTAAATTTTCATCGATTGGATCTTCTTCAGCAGCACCCTTGAAGTTGCAAGCTCCAAAAGAAAAAATAGATATATCACAAAAAATGCCTCTAGTTAGGTCCTCTTCAGTTAGCTTGAAGGCCAAAGAATTAAAAGAGAAAGCAGAATCCTCTCATAAATCAGCCAGGTTTCTTGAAACTTCTAGAAAGCCTTTGGAATCAAATGCCTCCAGGCTTTTGAAGGGACAGTCTATGAACAAAAGCTGGGATGGATCTCAAGATTCATCATCATTCAAGGTTTTACCTGATCCAGAACATAGTTCCAAGAACAAAGGAAAATCCATATCACTTGCAATACAAGCAAAAGTTAATGTACAGAAAAGAGAAAATGTGAATACCCATAGCCATAGAAATTTTACTGGCCAGAAACAACAGACTGAGGTGAAGACAAGCCAGCCCTTAAAGACACAGACAAGCTCTCAGAAAAATCTGCACGTGCAATCCTCTGTCTGCAATGCTTCTAATAACCATCCTCTCAAGCAGAATAACCAGAGACAAAACTGCCATGTTGACAGGGTAAAATTACCATCAAAGAAACCAATTTCCAACACTGAGGGAAAGAAATCACTTAATGAAAATTTTTCTTTTAGACATCGAAGAAATGCAGGAAGAGTTGTTGTCGGTTCAAAAGCTGGTGCCAGGAAAACAGGCTTAGAAGTATCTGACAGGGAAAAGGTAGACTTGCATTCTAATGCAAAAAATCTTCCTAGGAAGAAACGGTCAATCGATAGGGATCAACGCTTTGATAAGAAACAAGCCAGGGATGATATGTTAACTGACAAAATCCAGATGTCAATTCATTCAAATTCAAACAATATTGCCGACAGTTCTAGTAGTTTGGCTCAAGATTGCAGAAAAAAGGGGACAGACATTGTTTCTTTTACATTTACTGCCCCACTTACAAGGAAGGTGCCTGGATCTGATACCTATGGGCACATTGAATCAAAACTTAGAGGGCCGCATGGATCAGATAGTTTGAAGTCATCCTCAATAGAGTGCACTATAATTGGAGAAAATGCCTTGAGTGCACTTTTAGAGCAGAAGTTAAGAGAACTAATTGATAAGGTCGAGTCCTCCCCTAGCGTCGAATCTATCGCTGGAGGATCTGAGAGTTCTTGTTTATCGACTTCTGATCATCTTTCTTCACCCTCTCTTGATACGCTCGATACATTGTCCACAAAGTTGAATGAGATGAGCCAACACAGTTCGGTTTGCAGCAAGCAGTCTGGTCAATATAGTTTTGATTATTCTTCTACTGATTCTTCGTTACAAGGATTAAAGCATGAATTCCCGGTATGTGAACTTCGTCCTCAACTTTTTGAATTTTTCATGCATTTTTCTGCATTTTTTTTTCTGCATCACAACATGTTTTATTACCTGCATTGTCCATTTTAGTGCTTCGATGGGTCTTACTTAAAATGTCCTTTACATGATTAAGAACATATGTGTATTCCCAACATCGCCTTTTCAGTTAGTTCATAGGATTGAAGAATGTAGCAGTAATAGTATTGATGCTGATGCTGAGCAGTTGCTCAAAGTTCGACATCCGAGTCCCGTCTCGATTCTTGAACATTCGTTTTCATCTGAAAGCTGTGACTCATCAGATAGTAACAGCAGAGAAGGTAGATGATTTTGTCGTCAGAAATTACTCCTAGTTGCATTGCATATAACTAAACGTCTTACAAATTAACAGGAAACAGGTTTTGTTCATCAATCCAAGACCAAGATGTTATTGAAGCTGATACAGAATTGCTTGATTCTGCATCCTCCTTAACCAACGAAGCTCCAACAAGTAAGTTCAGTTCATCAATCTCGAAATGTACTACAGGACGTGCCGCGTGGGAACTAGAATACGTAAAGGACATACTCTGTGATGTGGAGTTGATGTTCAACGACTATGTATTGGGACGCTCCCATGAAGTCATAAACCCTTATCTATTCAATATATTAGAGAATCAAAACAAAGGATCGGAGCAAAGGGTTAGACGGAAGGCATTATTTGATTGCGTTTGTGAATGTTTGGACTTGAGATGTAGACAGTACGTAGGCGGAGGGTATAAAATGTGGGGAAAGGGATTGGGAGTTTTGAGAAGAAAGGAACAGTTAGGCAAAGAGATTTGGAAGGAGATTTCAGAGTGGAGCGGAATGGGGGATTGTATGGTGGATGAATTAGTAGACAACGACATGAGTTGCTGGCATGGAAGATGGTTGGACTTTGAAGTTGACGCTTTCACAATCGGAGTCGAAGTCGAATCTCAAATTCTTGATTCTTTAGTTGAAGAAGTGCTTGGTGATATCGCCATTCCTTAAAACAAGCCAGCCAACCATATTTTCCAGGTATATTCTTTCGGCCCCTAAATTTAATCGTATTTCGAAATGTTTCTTGTTTGGAATTCAAATTATTATATTGTCATGATTTGTGCTCGAATGTGAATTTCGCTAAATTACTTGAAAAAAACTCTTTATCACACGCACAATAGGATTGTAGAGCACAGGACCCTATCCTGAACCATTAGCCTAATCCTCTTCGTCATTTAATGCAGTCTTTTTTTGTGTGTGTCTGTTTAGTTAGGGAGGGAGATATCGTAGGCCTGAAAAGTTATTGAGAATGGGCTTTTTCTTTTTCTTCGGCTTCTAGTTTCAGATAAATTATTGTTGACTAGCATTAGTCACTGGCCTTAATACAGTAAATTTTAGAGAGATTACCTATAGGAATAAAAAATTTGGGCAACATTTCAAAGACATTCTTCTCCTTTCCCATTGGTATTCGCCCAAAAGAACCAAGATGATGGTTCTTTGAAATTCTGGCCTAAGATCCCCCCGTCATCTTCCCAGTCCCAATTGTGCCATTCGCTGTTGAAATTGGAATTGATTGATGAAGCCCACGCAGAAGAAGAGTAATACAACTCCCCGCTCTCTATATTTGAACTCCAAACACTATTTTCTCTCTCGTCGATACCTTTTATTGTTTCATCGATCAATTCATTTGATCTCAGTTCCCAAGTTTCTTTTTCCTCTACTTTTGGATCCTTCATAGTTGCGGTACTGGTTTCTTTCTTTTCCTCCTCGTCGCTTTTACTTGGTTCCTTCTCCGCACCTTCCAATCGAGAAGAGCTTCCTGCGTCGAGAAGTGCTTCTTTTGCTATGGAATTAGATTGGGAACTTTCGGGTGGGGTAGTATGTTTCTTGTTCTTTTTTAGTATGGCTGATTTTTTTGGTCGGCCTCGGTTGCTTCTCTTTGAAAGATCGGCGCTTTCAGGAGCTTCTTTTTTGGCGGTGGAAGTGTAAATTTTCTTACTCAAACGAGAATTCCAGTAGTTTTTTATTTCGTTATCTGTTCGCCCGGGTAAATGTCCAGCAATTAGAGACCACCTACAAGAACAGTACATAATTGCATTAGCACAAAACAATAAGGATAACTTTCTATAGGTTTTTTTTCATCCTTTTAACATGGATAATTGGTATTGGAAATAAAACAAGGGGCTTAATTTTAAAATAATGGATAACTTACAAATTTGGTTATGGTTTTGAAGGAAGTTAGAATTTAATCGAGAGTTTGCTTACTTGGTTGCTAGAAACTACTAATAGAGAGTATATTGCAAAACCAAATTTATGATGCTTTATTAAACAGAGATTCTAACCTTTTATACTGTAGGAACTAAATTTAATATTTTTTTCAAATCATATAAGACTACATTTGTATATAAGTTCAAATAAATAGAGAAGATGGATATGGGGAGAAAAGTTTGAGGGTTTTTATTTTCCAAATAGAGAAGTTAAAGAGGGGAAAAGCTAAGGGAATTTTATTCTAGGGAAAGAAAAGTTAGGCAGTAATGAGATGGAAAAGTGGGAGAGATAAAATATTTTTAAAATGCAAACAATGATATTATTGAACTAACCATGAATTTTTCAAAAAAATGTGTAAACCAAGAAAAGCATACCATGAATTTTTTTTTTTATAAAATGACAAACCAAAGGGAAAAAACGCAATAATTGTGCAAGTGTTTGAGAAAAAGTTCGTTTGATTCGAAATAAGGCAAAACATAAAAAAGGACAGATTTAAGATGGTGCTCAAAATATAATATAATCATTTTCGATACGTACACGTACGTCTATCAATATGTAATAATTTAATTAGCATTCAATAATTTCTGAAACTATGAGTTGTTCCCAAGTTGATGAAAACTATAAATGTTAATATGCAATTAAAGAATAATTTTTAGTTTAAAGAATTGTTCCCAAGTTGATAAAAACTATGAATACTCTTTTCCACTACAAACAGACTACCATACATACATAAACACAGAGAAAATAGTATATATAAATTTAATTTTTAAAATCTAAAAATTAGAAGAGAAATAAATAGTTATGAAGGGTACCTTCTAGGTTTCGCCAATTGTCATCTCTATGTGACAAGGTGAATAATAATAACTAACTAAATCATGGGGCCACTATGCGGTATGGTAACTTGCATTTAATACTATGCAGTATGGCCAAAATGAATTAAAGTAAAATAAAATAAATGGCAGTATGGTAACTTACATTTAATACTATGATTTGTAGATCATTTACTCATCTAAATAACTAAATCAAGGGGCCACTATGCTTTAATGGGCTGGCTTCCATGAATGAACTATGCACTAAATGACCGCACGTGGAAGATTGAAATAATACTAAAACAACCAATAATTACTAAAAGAGAAAATTAAAATTAAAATAAAAAACTCGTAATGACGCTTTTGTTTATTTAAAGGAGAATGATAAGACACGTCAGTGGAAAGAGAATGAAAGCAATGTGTCCTTTCCAGCGTCAGTCCCGTGAGGACAACAGAAAAGGGAAATTGAAATGGCACTACATAGACAGTGCGTTACGCGTGGTCGTGCCTCTTTAAAATAATTATTTTATTATCTTTGTTAATATTTCAGACAATTATTATCAAAGTGTATTGTATCTCGAATTATACCGAGAGAATCTTCTCATTTTAGTCATTTTTAAATAGCCAAACTTATTCCATTTTTAAAAAACCTTAAAATTAATATATTCTAAATAAGTTTCAAGTTAATTTTTTTATTAAATTCAGCAAAATAATAATAATAATAATAATCTCTTTTTAACGAAAGAGATATTGAAATATATTTCAAAAGTTTAGAAAAGAGGCCCAGAAAGTCTAAATTTATAAAATAATAATAATAATAATAATAATAATATATTAATATGAAGATTTCCTAAATGAATAAGAACTAAATTTCAAGAAAGACTAGAAATTAAAATAAAAACAAGTTAGGAAGCAAAATAGTATTCTGACCAATAGAAAACAAAAATTAACAGGCAAAAACTCCTCTTTTTTAAGAGAGAATAATTTCATTTAAAGAACTAATAATTTGTGGTGGATACCGAAAATATATTAATTTTAAAATTTTATTAAAATAAAAATTAATTATAAAAAAAAATGCTAGACACTAATTTTAAGATTTATCAAAAGAATAAAAACTAAATTTCAAACACTTGAAAGCCTAGAGCCTCAAATAAATCAAGTTACAAACAAAATAGTATTCCAACACAGAACAAAATTATCAAGCAAAAGCTCATTTTTAGAAAGAATAATTTCATTTAAACTAATAACAAAATTAGCATTCCGTGTTCTTAACAATTTTTTTTTTTTTTTTTTTTGTCTATTTCCTTTTCTTTTCTGTTGTTAATTTTGACTAGAATTCTTCAATAATAAATGTGTTAGTCGTTAATCTGGATTTAGTATACATAAACATATTATGAAATCACAATGATAAAGAAAAAAGTAATAAATAAAAAGTTCAAATGTGCTAAAAGAAAAGGATTGTGATGATCAAGAAGAGAACGATGAAGAGAACGATGTGGACAAGAACACAAAGCGAAGTCAGTTGGAGAAGCATCAAATGAAATTAAAAGGAAAAAAAAAGACGAAAAAAGGATTGTGATGATCAAGAAGAGAACGATGTGGACAAGAACACAAATCCGAAGTCAGTTGGAGAAGCATCAAAGAAATTAAAAGGAAAAAAAAGACGAAAAAAGGATTGTGATGATCAAGAAGAGAACGATGTGGACAAGAACACAAAGCGAAGTCAGTTGGAGAAGCATCAAATGAAATTAAAAGGAAAAAAAAAAAGACGAAAAAAAAAGGATTGTGATGATCAAGAAGAGAACGATGTGGACAAGAACACAAAGCGAAGTCAGTTGGAGAAGCATCAAATGAAATTAAAAAAAAAAAAAAAAAAAAAAAAGACGAAAAAAGGATTGTGATGATCAAGAAGAGAACGATGTGGACAAGAACACAAAGCGAAGTCAGTTGGAGAAGCATCAAATGAAATTAAAAGGAAAAAAAAGACGAAAAAAGGATTGTGATGATCAAGAAGAGAACGATGTGGACAAGAACACAAAGCGAAGTCAGTTGGAGAAGCATCAAATGAAATTAAAAGAAAAAAAAAAAGACGAGAAAAGGATTGTGATGATCAAGAAGAGAACGATGTGGACAAGAACACAAAGCGAAGTCAGTTGGAGAAGCATCAAATGAAATTAAAAGGAAAAAAAAAGACGAAAAAAGGATTGTGATGATCAAGAAGAGAACGATGTGGACAAGAACACAAAGCGAAGTCAGTTGGAGAAGCATCAAATGAAATTAAAAGGAAAAAAAAGACGAAAAAAGGATTGTGATGATCAAGAAGAGAACGATGTGGACAAGAACACAAAGCGAAGTCAGTTGGAGAAGCATCAAATGAAATTAAAAGGACAAAAAAGAGGCGAGAAAATAAGAAAAGGAGAAAAAATAAAATTAAAATAAAAGTTCGAACGTGCCAAACAGAAAATCATTATGAGGATCAGGAAAAGAACGATGTAGACAAGAACACAGCAGGAGTCAATTGTGGAGCTTAAAATGAAAATTACAAGAGGAAAAGAAAATAGAATCACAAAAGAAGATAATACAAAAAAATAAATTAATTAAAATTTCAAATGTGCTATAAAATGATTGTGATGATCAAGAAGAAGACGAGAATAACAAAACACGAGGTCAGTTGTGAAGCTTCAAATGGTGATTTACTCATACAAATTGCGTTTATTTGAGATTATATGCTCCGATTAAACCTCATTATCGAGGAGTAAAACTATGTTAGAAATTAAGGTGGAAAACTATGTTTGAAATCAAGGTGTAAAACTATGTTTGAAAACTGCAATGCTTCCATGCTTCCTCGCTATCAATCTTAATTGTGAGAAGAAAAAAAAGGAGAGAGAAACGAACCGATTGCCGAAAGTCGTGTGCAATTTGAGAATAGTTTCATCTTCTTGTTGAGTGATATTCCCTCTCTTCAAATCCGCTCTCAAGTAATTAATCCATCGCAACCTGCAACTCTTTCCACATCTCAACAGCCCTAAATTTTCACACACAAACACACAGACATTCAAGACCAATTCGTAATCATAGACAGAACCAGAAGAAGCAGATTCAAATCAATTCAAAATCTCAGACAGAACCAGAAGAATCGCAGTACTTAATCGCACCAAAAAAAAACAAAAAAACAAATATCAAATCGAAATCTATCTCACCAGCATTCTTCGGCAACAATCTCCACGAACCTTCTCCGTTCGCTTCGATATACTTCTTCAGTTTATTGTCTTCCACTGCCGTCCACCGGCCTCTTCTCAGCCCTTCCTTCTCACAGCACGGTGTTCTCCCCATCCTCATGAACAAACACTTGCCTGAAAGAGATCAAATGAATTGTCTCTCAACGCCTTATATAGACTCGCACATCTTCCTTCACAACCTGCTTTGTTAATGGAAGATCTCTCTCCCTCTCTCTCTCACTCTCTCTCTCACACTCTCTCTCTCACTCTCTCTCTCACACTCTCTCTCTCTCACTCTCTCTCTCACACTCTCTCTCTCTCTCTCTCTAAATTCTCTCTCTAAAATAGTGGAAATGCTTGTGAATGGCATAGGGGACAGTACCAGAGTACATAAGCCTACGACTACGGGCCTATTCTATATTATATAAGGCAGTTATAATGAAGCTAAGAGAGCCTAAAAGTGAAAAGAGCTTGGAAAAGGTCATTTTTGCCCTTTGGAATTTGATTTAATTCCAATTTGACATTGGAGATCCCTATACGTCAACTTCAAACTATAATACACACATAATTCTTACCTATTCTATTTTAAAATTTTCTTTTCAAATTATAAAATCGTTTATTTTAAGCTTAGGTATTAAATATTAGTGGACGTATCAATATTTCACATATTTATTAGTTTGACATCAACGGATGAATCATCATAACAAAATGTAACCAATATCAATATAATACTGTCCCTAGAATAAATGTATAAATTAAATTTTAATATAATTTAATAAAACTACGAATATCGTCTTCAAAATTGATTTTATCGTCGCTTGAATAATTAAATTTAATTTTAAGACTCATATATTTTTAATATAAATTAATAAAAGTACGGATTTCTATAATTTTTCTATTTATTTAAAAAGAATAATGTAATAGTTTTTATTACTTCTTTGCTATTATTTGAAGAGAATGTTAATGTAATTGTTTAACACATTATAATTGTTTATTTATGTATTTTTATAAAACACCTATATAAAAATTAAACAACAAAAAACTTAAGTAGAGAATGAGATGAAGAGCTAAAGTAGCATTCAAACTATTTTATTTTCTTTATTTTTTTTAATCGTGGCATTAAAAACATTTAATGTAAAAATAGTGGGTGAAAAATTAAATTTTATTAAATTGAGCTATTAATATATCTAATCTAGTATATGTATGGTCGTGGATATAAAACGTGGAATAGGTATACTGCTGGTAAACATCTAAAACTATTTTGAATCCACCAGCTTCATACTACAATTAAAAATCATTTATTAGGTTTCATTTCGCTTTCCATTCTAATTAGCCAAATGGGTTTGAAATTATAGACCATAAGCCTTAACCATTTATGAATAATTACGTATAAAATTATGAAACCTTGTGGACGGCTACGGTTCCTACAGCTGTCCAAAATCTGTGGTGCCACATCTTCCAATGGCTAATCTTGCCAACTAATCAATTTCATTAAATTAATGATGAATACTACACTTGAAAGCCAACATGTAAATAAATTTATTTTATTTTTTTGTCAAAAACTCTTTCATTAATGTTGTAAGACGAAAATTAGACATGAAGTGTAAATTCCATTTAATTAATGAATAAAAAGAAAGTTAAATTAACTTGAAAATAATTGTATAATATCACCTTAAACTTTCTTTTAAGTTTTGATATGTTAAAAAAATAATATAAAAACTAATATATTAGATTTAAAATTAAATTTTGTCTTATATGATGCTAAATTTTTAATTTTATATTTAGTAGGTCGATGCATTATTAAAAATGTTTTAAAAAAAATAAAAAATTATCCAACATAAATTTAAGAATTCAAGTTTCTAATAAATATGAAAATAATTTTAAAAAATCTTCCAAGAACACGTTTCACTAAAATTTTGGGCTTCAGGAGTTAAACTAGTGATGTTTTCTTTTATTATTATTTTAAAAATAATATAATATCACAAATAACGTCCACAGCAGAACGTAAAGGAAAGAAGGGGGCAGAATTAAAATGAAATGAAGTTATCATCTACACTATATAGCCAAGGCTATTCTTCCAACAAAGGGAAGCCAATCATGGCCACAGCCTGAACTCTCCCAACAATGGCAGTAACTCAACTGGAGTTGCAACTTACAAAATTTACAGAGCTGTCGTCGGGGCGAAGTTTAAGGTACTCATTCTCGGGGTGCTATACAAGTTCCCTTAAATAGTGTCAGCAATCAAGATCTTACCTTAGATCGATAACGTCAAACTTCGAGTTGGGATTCATCAAAACATGAGAGCAGTGCTCATAGAGTGGACTCCCATCTTCAGGCTCCTCATGGGGATGAAATCCGCGCTGTTGGCAGCTGCGGATGACCGACACACCACCTGGATCGGACAGATGAAATATTCCATATGGACTGCAACAGCATTGGGATATGTTAACAAATGATACTACTTAAAGAGTTGTTGAAGGAATGGAGGGGAGGGGGAAAACACCTTGATTCATCCGTAGGAGCCATCACGATTGCAATAGCTTCTGGTAGCATAATCTGAAAAAGCCAAAATCTCCTTAAAAAGAGCCAAAAGAAACTAAAACCTATTCTGTGATAGGACACTCGGGATAAAAAAACCAAAAACAAAAAACAAAAATTAGTAGAATTGTTATATTACCTGGTAGGAGTAATGTGTGTGCAAATCCACAGATGACATGAAACAGGTTTGTGATGGGTGTGTCTGAAAATCAAACAAGAATCAGAGACATGTAAAACAGAAGTTTCTCGTATTCCAGTAAATAACACGAGCTGAACAGAAACGTTAAAGCCGAAAATTCCGATATTCTCAAGAACAAATATAATGGATGTTACATCCAGCTCTTCTGCTTTCAGTTTTCTTAAGAGCATCCATCTCAAGACATCACTACATAGCAAATCAACTTAAGTGAAATAAACAAAGCTTATTGACTATAAAGAATGCTTGTTCAGGATAGTAAGAAGTAAGTGTATTGAGCCAATCCATAAAAGTCCAATAAGCAATAAGCCAATCAGAAGGTTATACGTAGTTTCATTGCTTATGTGGTTGATCTTGAAAAGGGTCATTTTCGGTGCAAGGTTAGAATGTCAGGCCTCTCAGCCTCTCAAATGTCTATCTAGATTGGAATATTCTTGCACGTGCAATAATATTACAGCAATTCATCTTCTGTTCTATCAGTGTCAGAAAGTGCAATGAATATTAAAGACAAAACTAAACTATTTATGCAGAGAAGTCGAGTAATCGACATAATATTTATAATTTGGTGTCCCAAATTCTATAATCATAAACCATCTATTGCATAAAGGGCCAGAAAGCTTACATGGATCCAACCAAGAGGGAAAAGTGATAATCTGTCTTGAACTTCAAATATTTCCTCCTCATTCAACGTTTGGCACTGAATATTATTTAAAAAAAAGAAAAAAGAAAAAAAAAGATAGAATGAGTATTGATTGAAGACAACAGTGGTAGCTAACTAAAGCTCAATCAAGTAACCCTCGAGTCAGTTATAACCATATATGAACCAATAGCATAGGAATGTACGTAGAATGTAAAACAATTAAAACTCAAACATACTTCAAGTAGCAGTCAAAATGAAAACCAACGGCGTGGAAGGAATTTTTCTAATTTTAACTTGAAACAGATGAAAAGTAATTATATTCTTACGGAATCTGATGTTGATTCTTGCTTCGGGACTATGAGCGTAGATATGTAAAAAACCCTGTTTTTCTGCAAATATATGATGAAGTATGAGAACAAAACTAGAGAATCTTTACAAATTTACAATAAACCATTAATTTGTTCTTACCAGTGAGCCAGCTAAAACACCACAAGTCTCCAGATTCTTATTTGTATTTTCTCGGGCCAATCTCAAGAAATCATCCAGCATTTTTACTGGCTGCGGCAAACAGTAAAAGTAAACAATATCATATTGGAAGATATAACACATTTTTAAAAATGACTTGACAAAAGGAATCGCTACATAGCAAAAGAAATAGGTGAATAATTAATTGCTTTCGGAAGTTATATACGAAAATCAAAGAGAGAAGGCCTACAATGTGTAAATGTTGAAACTCAGGTCCATCCTGTGATTGTTTTGCCACTCCGGGCCTTGGATCCGCAACTTTAGATGGGGGAATTGTCGCATATTCCTGCTGAACCTTAGCAAGAACAGGAGGAGGAGAAGGTTGTTTGACCAATGTGAAAGGATCTTCCCTTATTTCTGTTATCAATGGAGGAGTAGACATGTCTGCAGGATGAGGCCAAAGGCCATCGTCTAGCGAGAGTACCGACTCCATCATCGATGTAACACCTCCTGGACCACCATCTTTTTGTGCCACTAGATCACATTGTTCAATTTGATTCAGTCTGCAAGAATTTGAAGGATCCAGATAAATTTTCAAGAAAACATTATCAGAGAAAAAGTGAAACAGCAAAATCAAAGTATTAATCACATTAAGCTTTCGTTATCAGGAAGGTTACTCAAAACACAGAAGACAAAAAAAAAGTGTAAATCCTCAGATACTAATACACGTTAAACACGACTCTGACCTTGAATCTTCAGAAGTATAATCCTGATTTCTTGGATAGAGAATCTGGCAGAACAAAAAGATTAACCTGTGAATGGATTTCATAGTAGACAGAAACAAAAGAAAACAACATAAAAAAAGAACGCGCAAAACTCACCTTGTCTGTACTCGGTCCCTTCCATTGGCCCTGAAGACCATTGGGACCCAAAATAGAATGTCTAGACAAAGTTTCGGGTTTGGGAAGCGGTACATTGATAGACCTGTGTATTCCCAGCACTAATTATCAGATCCATTTGTTCATGTTCATAAGAACTAGAGACTAGATGAGCACGCCTAGAATTGTATTCTTAAGCCCTTATACTAAAGACACTGTCTTTCTATTCAATCTTGAGACCAGATGCAGAAGAACTCTGATGTCGTCAATATACTTTCTTATTTTCTGTCAATATACTATGCCGCTAATGGATTCATATAAACATGTAAGAAATAAATGGGCAAAATGTATACTCACAGATTTGAGAACTTATTCTCAACCATTAAAGAACTTGATTGTGAAACTAGACCTCGGTCGTCATTAGACCTCCATGAAGATTGTGGTTGTAAATTGGCATGCTGAAAATTAAGAGGATTGGGAAGGATGTGCATTAGTAGAGTGAAATCACAAGTAAGATAACAGTAATCACATGTTCGTGGGGTGGACTTGCAAGTAATCAAAAAATAAAAAACTCTAAATAATTGGTGGGAGTTTCATTGATGATTAGTGATATAGTTACACGAGAAGAGAGTATCATATCAAACATTTAGAGTTGATACCTGCTTTTGATCCAAGATTAATGAAAATTTTCCATTCACATAGGGAGATGGCCGTCGACTGTTTGAAACTATTTCCTGCTCGTTGGGTGGAGGAAGACGAGACCGTCCATACACTTTCTCCAGTTCATTTACTCGGCGATCAAATTCGGGCTTCAAGGACTCAAGTTCATCTACTACACTCAACAGTTTCTGGTAGGACAACATAAAATAAAATGACACAACATTCACATGCCATTCATTGCAAAAGAGCAGAGATATTGAGTTTTAACTCACCTTCTTATAAAATATCTTTTCCTTCGGGAAAAAAGCAAGGTAATCACGATGCCGTGGTATAGTTTCAGAAACCAAGCTGAGAAAATAAGAACAAGTTGAGAATTGAGTTTCCTACACCAAGAATCAACATCCGTTAGCAATGGAAAATACAAGCAGCAACTAGACCCTTACCTTGAAAACCTAAGAAGTATAATGAACAAATCCACAATATTATTCTCCTCCCGATAAATATTAGCCTGTCATTTCAAGAAAACAACACAATGACATCAAAATACAACGAGAGGGCAATTCTAATACCTAAACCACCAGTAAAAAAAACTGCAATCAAAATCACTTCAACAACCACGCAGAGAAAGAAATGGAAACTAACAAAACCTCAAATTAAACATTAACATTTCAGCATCAATAATCAATCAGAACAATCGAGAAGAAAGTTTCCGAAATGATTACCTGTTTTAGGAGATTATCGGCGATCCGATAGTAATTCCGGAGGGGAATTCGATTATCAACCCCAACTTTCCGCGCCTCCCTATCGATGTTGATCTTCATCGAAACTAGCAATCAATTTGATGAACTCCCAGTAGAAATCTTTCAAAGGACGAATAGGAATCTCGTACAACAGATATTTGCTTAAGCGCGAAGAATCAATGCGGGGTCGTGAAATTGAAGTTGAAACTGGGACTCTAATGTCGACATGATGAGGTGCAGCCGTGGAGGAGGCGGCTCGGGGCTTCGGCCGTCTAAGTTTTCGCTTTTCTTCGCACACGCAGTTCCTTCACGCAACCGGCCCGACTTCCATGTACTTACCTATGTGTCTAGACTTCAATTTTATATTTAGCCTTACATATATTTAAAAATGCTAAATAAATAAATAACACTTCAAATCATTTCTAAAAAAATATTTTTTAATTTTGAAAAGTTCGATAATACTCTCAGAATTTTCAATAACTTTTAAATATACCCTAATCTTTATTAAACAATATATTTTTTAAATAAATTTTTAATCACCATCCAAAATTAACCGTGTAAAATTAAAATATATTTTATTGATTTAGCCATTTTAAAATTTTTAAAAATTAATTCATATTCTAAAATAATTTGAATATGTGATGTCTTAATCAATAATATATATATTTTTTTAAGATAATAGTAACCATTAGTTCCACTTAATCTCGCTCTATTTGTTACATAACATAAATCATGAAATTAAATACATAGGTTGTCTCAATAATTTATACAAGCCAGGGCATGTTAAAATTAGATAATAACAGTGGGATTTCAAAGGAATAAGCTAAAAAGGCCCAAAATAATAAAGCTAAATCCAATAACTGCCTTATTGGAAGCCCTCCACGCTTGGCCTCTTTCTGCTCTTATGTGCTCCAACACGTCGAAGTTTCCTGCATCAACACAATTTTAGTTGTTTAAAAAAAATAAATATATAAATAATTATGGAATACGAAATTAAAAAGATGAATTAGTTGATGAAATTAGAATTTAATTAAATAAATAGAAGGAGAAAAATAGTACCTCTTTGAGGGCCATAGCCACATCCAGCGTGGATGGTGTCCCTAACATCTTGCAACGTGGCCTTATTGTAAAACAAGAAATTGCTAAAAATGTCGTCGATGCAATCAAGCACTAAATGCGTTTCACCCAAACACGGCCCGTTGCAGTATTCTTCTGTTGTTTCCAGTGGGACCTCCACATCCCCACTCGCCTTTAATCTATACGATTCTTCACACGCGCTGTATATCTGTTTTTACTTCCATGGTAAGATAAATTCCGATGCTAAAAAAGTCATTTTTACCATTTAATCTAATCTCAAATTTAACTATGCCTTAAAATATTATCCCTCAAATAAAATTTAATTTTCTATTAGTTTATATATTTTAAAAATAATTTAATTATCTTACAAATAAAAATATTTTATAAATAAATTATCTAGCTTCTATTATAAATACTCTTTCGTCCTATTCAGATTTTCATCTCTCATACAGTAGAAAAATGTGAGCACTTTTACATTAAAAAAAAGTTGTGTTCTATCCGTGATGTACATATTTATCATTGAAGCAAAGTAATGCTTTGGCAACAATCTCGGGCGGATCCTCGTAACCAACGAAACCGCTCGATGCAACACCTTCGGCGTCGTCTCCTTTTCCTGTAAAAAAAATGCATTAATTTAAATAATTATTAATAAAATATAGATTATATGTGGTAGTAGGTTTAATGCTATATTACCGTACAAATAACAAGTGAGAAGGTAGAAGATGGCGACAGCTGAAATGGAAATTCTAGTGAAAGGAAAGAACACGAGAGCCATAGTTGATGTTTGGGAAGAACAAAACATAGATTCAAATCCTGAGCTTTTCATCTATATAGTTTGATTGGATCATTAGCTTGGAGGGATGAACAAAGACCTTTGAGATGAGAAAGCAGATGGGTTTGGTAAGAGAAGGGAAATGGTGAGAAATTTAAGAGAAAGGCAGAGAAGAAGTTGAACTAATTCACCAAAACTCTTGTTTCGTTTATGTATTGTTTCCGTTTAAGTCCACCGTCAGTAGATATTGTTAATTTTGGCTCGTTATGTATCGTCGTCAACCTTACGGTTTTGAATGTGTTTGGCTGACGGCAATACTGTAATAGCCCAAGCCCACCGCTAACAGATATGTCAGCGAGAACGCTAGCCCTCAAGGGAGTGGATTGTGAGATTCCACATCGATTTGAGAGAAAAATGAAACATTCCTTATAAGTTGTGGAAACCTCTTCCGCTAGTCCTCAAGGGGGGTGGATTGTGAGATCTCACCTCGGTTTGAGAGAAAAACGAAACATTCCTTATAAGGTGTGGAAACCTCTTCCGCTAGCCCTCAAGGGAGTGGATTGTGAGATCTCACCTCGGTTTGAGAGAAAAATGAAACATTCCTTATAAGGTGTGGAAACCTCTTCCGCTAGCCCTCAAGGGGGGTGGACTGTGAGATCCAACATCGGTTTGAGAGAAAAACGAAACATTCCTTATAAGGTGTGAAAACATCTTCCCAGTAGACCCGTTTTAAAATTGTGAGACTAGCAACGATACATAACAGACCAAAACGGACAATATTTGCTAGAAGTGAATTAGGGTTGTTACGTATTTTCTCGCATTTTGTAAATAATGATTTAAACGTGCACGATGTTATTGCCATTTAAAAAAACAATAAAACGGACACAAATGTTGAAATGAAATGTAAAAATTATTATTTGATTTTAACATATCAAGAAATTTTGATTCTTCAACCAACTTTGGATAAACTTATTTATCTTAAATTAAGAATTTGATTAAATCAACTAATTCGAACCAACTTTAGTAAATTAAGCATTGAGAGATTGATGATTTAATATCCAAATCAAATTTGATTTCAATAATACAAATAATTTCAACAACCTGCATTAAAGAAAATAAGTTGGGTCATTCAGAATTAATTTAGCTGCTAAAAATTGCACAGTTAAATCAATCCTTCCGAAGACCTTTTTACTGCGACAGATTTCACGTTGCCTTTTAATTAACTATTCAACCTGCGTTACCATAAAAAACCAAAGTGAAAATTTACTTCAGTCAAAATAATAATTACAGATTTAAATCAAATTTCTTTTTCCTTACGATATTGCCCTTCTCGAATGTGCAGACCGGCCTCCTTGGTGGAAGCTGTGGCTTTGGGGTCCTCTGGTAATTAGAAGGAAAAGTAAGGGCATATTTGGCAAATAAATTTAAAACGTAAATTATTTGAGAAAATAATTCAAAAAAATTGTTAATGCTATAGTAAATATAGCCGTACCTGTAGCTTAGGCTGTAGTTTCTCTACGGCCACGCTGTTACAAAGCCCTGCCCCTTGCTATTTGGGAGGCCATACATAAACATAAATTAAAATTAATAGTTTATTGAGATTTAAAACTTTTATTTTTATCTCTAACATATACTCACAAATTTATCATAAATAAAATTAAAATTTGATACTCTTTTTTTAAATCAAATTTATATCTAATAAATCATTGTAAGAGTGGTATGAAAAAGTACCTTGCATAAGGCCCAATCTGCCGAATCAAAGAAGGCACGTTCGTGGTCCTAATATAGACCAAAGTTACAAGAGTCGTTAAGTCGATGTTTAAAGTTGAGACTTTCATATCATTAAAATTAAAAAAATAATAAATAAAAAAAATCATTCATTACCTTTGAAATCAATGGCTTCTTCTTTGGAGCAAGTCCTCCGTATCTATTCCCAGTTACTGCTGTAGCTTCCTGTATTTGTTTTATTTTATACCAAAAAAACCTCAATAATATTTATTAAGCAAGCGAACCACTAGAACTATGATTTTTTTTAATTTAAAATGTGAAATTATTACTCCGAAAACATTTTCAAACAAAAATATTGGTACCGTGACTTCAACGTCAAGAAACTCGCTCTTTACAGGAAGCAAGCAATATATTTGCTTTAAAGAGGAAAAAGTTTATTTTATCCGTTTTTCAAGTCAAGATTGATATTTAATAAAAATATATATTTATGTAGAAAATGACAATGTGGTTATCTTTAGAGTAAGAAATAATAAATTTATAAATTTTAGATTTGTGTTTATTTAATTATTGAATTTTTAAAATTATTTAACAAATATTTAAATTTATACTTTTATATCCAATAAATGTTGATTTTTTAATTTTATACATTTTTTAAAAAAATCCATGGATTAACAAGTTTAAAAGTTTGTATTGAATAAATCACTTAATTTTTTAATATAATTGAAAAACTTAGAAGATCTGACTAAATTTGTAATTTCACACCAAACTGTGTCAACAATTGAATTCAGAAAACAAAAAGAAAAAACAATGCCAATACGACGACGTAACAAGAATTTCACTCAACCGACAAATTCAAAGAAAGCAAAAATCAATAAATAAATAAATAGTCCAAAATCCAACGGCATGTGGTGTGTAGTGTCCCCTTTGATAAAGAGTTGACCTCCTAACCCAAGTTGTATTATTAAACGTGGGTCCTTTTTTATCTTCCAATTCTTCTCTTCTCGTAATTCATAATTCAATGCCAATGAGACAACTTGTTTTATAAATACGATGATTAAACCCAGCAAATCCTAAGAACCATCATGTCAATGTTTTTTCATTATATAATATATAACTTTATTAAAATTTTAAAATTTAAAATTTTATTAAACACAAAATTAAAAGTTAAGAACAAATAAATACATCATTTATATTTAAATGTCAAAATTTCTCAAAAAGAGCTATGGAATAACATTTTTATATAAAACCTATTTTATAGATGGAAAATAATTTTATTAATTAAAACATTGAATTTTAAGCTGATGATAAACTTGCATTGTCACAAAACAATCACATATTTTGGTTTTTATTTATTATTTATAATATTATTTGGATGAAATCAAACCACGTCGTATTATAAAATACCAAGTGGTAGAGTAAATGGGAATGGGAAAAAACGATTATAATATTAAAAAAACGCCATTTTTTGAAATGTAAATCTTATCATAATAAAATGAATATTGCAAATTGGAGGGTCCATCGTAAGGGATTTTATGAGGCCCACTAACTGAAGCCACGAAAATTTCATTGGCCCTCATGTATTTGGCATTTTTTCCTTAAAACAAAAAGAAAATGACTTAAGTCTTATTTTCTTTTTTTCCTTAATCAAAGAATAGTAAAATGGTCATTCTTAATTTTATAATTACAAAAACTTTCCTAAGATATATATATATATATATATATATGTAGTTGAATATTTTTATTAATGTTTAAAAAAAAAATTAAAACACTTAAAAAGAAGTTATTAACAAAATTTATGTTAATCATTATTATTAGTTTTAATTTTGAAGTTTTCTATTCTAAAAAAAATTGTAGATTAATAAATCTTTAATTTTTCAATTTTATATCATAAATATTTTTTTAAAAATCCAAGACATTATAAACAGATCAAATGAAATCTAAAATAAAAAATTAGATCCTGATAGGTTTATGTGATTTGTTTTTAGTTTTGATTAAACAAATAGCTATTTCTTATATTTGGCCACAAATTATAATGGTTTAGATGAAAATTATTCTAAAAAAATAAATAATAAATCATCTCAATTTTCAAAAAGCAACAATATGCTTATGTAGAGAATTCAAAGAGGAAAACACGAGATTTAAACGAGTTAATCTAAGAATAAAATAAATGAAAAATGAATTGAATTGAATGTACCTGGTTTTGATGGAAGGGGAAGTAATTCTCTCCTCCTTTGCTTTGATGATCCGCCATATCTAACTTCCTAACAAGAACAAAAAAAAAACGCCGCTGTAGTTAACGAAAAGGATGAAGAAATTAAACCGATTCATAAACAGAAATGGAACTCGGCTCGCTCTGAAATCAAATTCAAAGCTATTTGATCGATTAATCGAATTCGTTCCAGTTCTGATAAGAAAACTGGTTCAGCCATGGCGAAACAGGAGCGAATTTAGAGAGAGAAAGAGAAGTACCTTGAGAGAGAGAGAGAGAGAGAAAATGGAAAAAGGAGAAATGGATAGATGTGGAAGGGGACGAATAATAACGGGCGGTTGAGTAAAGAGGATGCCTCACAAGAATATGTTCAACTCACAACAACATCCATTTGGGGTTATATACATTTCAATTTATTATTATTATTAATTTATTAGTTTATATTTCGAAGCTTATTTTACTGTTATATATATATATTTTTTATTTTTAAAAAAAAGAAAAGAAAAAAAAAAGAGGGTCAAGTTTTGCCATATAATTGTCGGCCTTTAAAAGAAATAAAATAAATAGAAGGTGTTTTGGCTCGATAATTTTTTGATAATCTCATAAATTTGTCAACGGAAGACTAATCCAATTAGCCGCCCAATTGATATGGCACGTTGAGCTTTAAAAGTACCATAATTTTAATTATTAATGTTTTAAAAATTAATTTATAAAATTTGAAAATCTAAAATGGTTTAAATAATACGTTTCAACTCAAATTAGTTGTTGAAATTAGTTGGGAAGAGTAAATCAATGAGCTTATCTTCTTAAATTATATTAATTTAACCAAATGAGATATTTATGTAAAGTAAACCAAAATTCGAAATAATAATAATAATAAAAATAGTAAATTAAAGTAAACCAAAATAATAATAATAATAATAAAACTCACTAACCTCCAAACACGGTAATCTTTTTTAAAAGAAATTTAATCATCAAAATTCGAAAATAAAAATCAGCTTTGAAATTGATGGTCAAAAAATAAACACGTCTTCTTGGATTGTTGGGTGGAATTAGGTAATTATCAGTATAGATTAAAAAAAAAAAAGAGAGAGAAGAAATAATAACGCATTTACTTTACCATTAAATAGTCTAAACTCAATTATTAAAAATATCGTTAAGTAGTTTTATTGCTTAAATTCAATTAATCCAAGATATTTAATAAGGTTGAAGTCGCTTGAACTTTACTAGTATCAAATAATAATACTAAAAAATCTCCCAAACTTTACTAAATAATGAAAATAACGAGATTAGAAAAGTATTTGAAAATAGTTTAATTCTTTTTTTTAAATTGCAGAATAATACAGAACACTTTCCGGCATTACTTAAATGAGAAGGGCAATATAACATAATAACAATTCATATTCATTATTAATAGCATAATCTGCTTTTCAATCACAAATTTACACTTGCAAAACTACATAGATTGCCCCTTGCAATTTTGCTGCATTGAGGCACAATCATTCATCAATACAAACAACAATTACTTCCAAATTTCTTTTCAATCGATAATTTCCCTCTTCTTCTTCAACCTATTTAATTTCATATACAATTATTTTTTAAAACTTTAATTCTATGTAATCATCGTAATTAGGGCACAGCAGCATCAACATTTTGCCAAATTCAATCAAAATTTAATATTCTGTAAATCGGCGTGTAGAGAAATTGTATGAGTAAGATCTCCAATATGGAGAGTGTGCTCACCAGTTGGAATTCTTCGAGTTCCAAATTGGTCGACTCGGCTAAGATGATCGCAAACATGAACTCCGATTCTAACTCGCTTTTGAGATCCGGCCGTCACATGAACCTTTTCGAATCCGATCAAGTGCTTGTATGGCGACGAGTTCTCGCTCGGAGTTGTCGCGAAGACGAGAACGGTGTGAGATCCGTCGAGAGTGCCGATGTTTTTGACGTCGATTTGAAGGCCTAGATCAGAGATTGAGGCGCAATCGGTGTGCGAGACTTTGATTGCGTTGAGAGAGGCGGTGGAATTGGGATTGGGAGATAAATTTGTGAGAGGAATTGAGAGTTTTGTTGGGGCTTCGGCTATGCCGTGGGTGAATTTTGAATAGCTTAGACCGTACCCGAATGGGAACACGACTGGACCCTTGTAGAATCGGTAGGTTCGACCCGGGTAGCCGGTTGATGGGTCGGGTCTTAGGCCCATGTTTGTCATTGGGACCTTGGCTAGGTAGCTTTGTGGGTACCAAGTCATTGGCAATTTCCCTCCTTCACAATATCAAACAAAATCGTTATTGAACACTTAAAAAAAAAAAAATAGCAGAGGGAAAATGAATTAGTACCAGGATTAATGGCGCCAAAAATCACATCGGCGATGGCGGCGCCACCAGCCTGACCGGGATACCCAGCCCAAAGAATCGCACTAATTTTCGGATCACTTTTTGCAAACGTAACATCAATCGGACCGCCGGACATCAAAACCAGCACCGTCGGCCCTCTAGAAGCCCTCGCCACTCTCGAAACCAATTCCTGCTGATACCCAGGCAAAAGCAGTCCATTTCTATCCCTAGACTCCGCTTCAATCGACTGGTCCAACCCCACCACCACCACCGTTGCATCTGCCACGCGCGCCGCCGCCTCAGCCGCCTCAATTAGCTGATTTCCGCCACACTCCACGTTGGCGCAGCCATTCTGGTGGATGGTTTTGGCGTACTTCGCGATTCCTTGAAGCGGCGAAGTGTATCCGCAGGCCACGCCGGCGTAGTTTCCAATCATGGTGACGGTGGCGTCAGAGTTCGGACCGATCACTGCGACAGTACGGTGGCGTGTTTGGGAGAGTGGTAAGGATGCGGCTCGGTTTTGGAGGAGGACTATGCCTTGTCTTGCGGCTTCGAGGGCTAGGTGTTTGTGGGCCGGGGTGCAGACGTCTTTTGGGCCCAAGTGGCCATAGGGTTGGGCCGTGGGTTCGCCGTCAAACATTCCGAGCCTCATTTGCACCGAGAGTAAATTAGCTAAGGCGCCGTTGAGATCGGCTTCTTTTAGGAGTCCTCTTCCGACGGCTGCGGCTGTGTGCACCGCCAAGAATGGTCCACAGTCCAAGTCCAAGCCTGCAAATCATTGCTACAATTAGATACATTTATTTCTTTAAAAAAAAAATCTTAATTAATATTTCTAATAAGGTTAGATGAATTGATTGTTAATCTTTTGGGTATTACTTAAAAAAATAAAATAAAATAATAATAGTTAAAAACCCCTAAGCTTCCGATTGGTACTTACCCGCTTTAATGGTGTAAGCAGCTGTTTCTTCGGGCGTACGCGTGAAATGTTGATTATCGTACATAACTCCAACTGAATCGCAATCGGAAACAATATACCTAACAGAATTCATAAAGAAAGTAGTATTTTTTAAGCTTAATTTAAAAAAAATAAAGAGTTAAATAGTTATAAATAAAACTTAAATATTGTAATTTTTTAATAAAAAACCTAAATTAAATAAGATAATTTAATTCTAGTGCGACGATGTGCACAGTAATTCCATAGGAACTCACCCATCAAGCCCCCAAGTTCCACGGATGGTGTTTTTAAGTAAATCAGGGTCAGCGCAAGTCGGCTTTCCGTTGACCTGATTATAAGAGCACATTACGCTCGCCACTTTTCCCTCCACCACACAAGCTTTAAAAGGCACGTTATAAGTGTCCTCCAAATCCTGTTTACTCACCTGCCCAACCCAACACAAAAAAGCCCATTAACATTCAAAATGGGCTTCGGCCCATTATGGCCTTTTGGATCTCGATTTTCTAAAGCCCAATACATACCTTCGCATTGAAATGGTACCGGTCTACTCCATTCCAATTGTCAAGATCATAGGCAGTGTAATGCTTGCAACAAGCAGCCACCTTTAGCCTTTTCCCCTGACCATTCCCCTGCAGCCCTCGGACGTAGCTGGCAGCGTACTTCCCGGCTAAGATCGGGTCCTCCCCTGGAGTTTCTTGGCCACGTCCCCACCGTGGGTCTCGAAATATGTTCACATTCGGGCTCCAATACGTTAGGCCTGCTGTTCCTCCGTTATACATCGCTCTCGCTTCATCCGAAACCACCTATTGATTAAGACATTACCCTTAACGTCATTGTCTATGTTTTCAATTTGCCCTATTAATGAGGCCGTTGGTTGTAGTTTCTTAGTTCTTAGGCTTCCTTTTGTAACATTTAATAATTTAAAATATTTTTAATAATTTCTCTCTCTCTCTCTCTCTCTCTCTATATATATATATAGATATAGAGAAAATGTAAAGAAAAAAGGTTGAAAATTCTGACCCGTCCGATCTCCTCCCAAAGCGATTGATTGAAAGAAGCAGCGGTAGTGATGACTTGAGGAAAGCTAGTGGCGCCAGGGTAGGCCCCACCAAACTTAGTACCGGGGCCCACATTGGAAACCCCGTGAAGTGCTTCCGACCACCACTCATATCCTCTAATCCCCAGCCTTGGCACCGCGATGGCATTATTAACCAATAGTCTTATCTTTTCCGCCAACGTTAACCTCCCAATCAAATCTCTGACTCTTTCTTCAATCCCCAACGAGACCTTACAAAACCCCATATTTCTCGTCGCCGCATTCTGCCCGTCGCATGCAAACGCCACCCTCCCCTCCGCCGTCCCCATCACCGCTGCCGCCACCACCACCACCACCATCGCCGCCACCGCCGGCCACCGGGTAACCCCACTTCTAAAATAACAAGCCATTACTATAAAGTGTATTTAGAGTGCGTGAAGGGGCAGTGGGTTTTTATAGGGCAATGGCCAGCTGCGTTTTTTGTAAGGCTTTGCATATGGGATGGGATATTTTCACTTTCACGATTGGGTTTCCACGTCGGTTTTTAGTTATGAAGAAAGGAGAATTCTTCTTTTTTTTTTAAAAAAAAAAATAATAATTTATAATAAATTTCAACCTTTAATAATTGAATCAATATGAATTAAATTTATTAATTTTAATAAAATTAAATTTTGTACAAAAATAAGTTATAACTTAGGTACAAATTAACCACCAAATAATTTTGTCATAACTAATAAATTCAACTAAAAAAATTAAAAAGTTACAATTATAACACATCTAAATTTGAGGTGAGTTTTAAGAGTTCAAATTTTTATTTTTTCTCTTTGGGGAAAGTATTTGGAATGAAACTGGTTTTTATTAAGGTTAATTCCCAACTTTGGAAAGATTATTAACAAATTTATACTCAAAAGAAAAAAATATATATTAACAAAGTTCATATAAATGGATAGATAGCGACTGAATTAATGTGGGTTTTGGTATTTCTTTTTCTTTTTCTTTTTTTTATAGTATTTTAAGTGTTTTGATGATTATCGTTAATAATGTTATTATATTATATGGAAGTGAGCAAGTTGAAGACGCAGCTATGGTGTGGCGTGCCGTCAATGAGTAGTTAAAAAAAACTAAGATTGAATATAAATTTAATCCCTAAATTCCTAAAAATATATTTAGTATATTTATAAAATTTTAATTTTATGTATAATAACTTATTTTAAAATTTAATCATAAATATATTCGAGATTTAACAATAATAAAAATAAAAATTTATTGACGTATTAAATCACATATTAAGAGTAAAGTCACGTTACACAAATTTTATAAAAGTAATTTCAAAAGAAAAATAAATTATTTTGTTTTGGCATTAAATTGAGAAGGCTCTAGCCTTGTTGTAGTAAATAAATTTTGTATTAAATATACTATTTTAGTCCTTTTATAATTCACCTTTTTGACAAAATTTTAAATTGAGAAGGCTTAACTTAATTGTAATTAATTACTGGCACAATCAATATTCATTAATTTCCAATTCAACATTATGGTTACACTTTTCCAATATTTTTTTAATTCATATTTAAAAATTATATATTGTTAGAAATGAGGAAAATCATACCTCTTAAAATAAATAAATAAAAATCAATAATTTAAAATTAGGTTAAATATAAATAATCATATCAAGATATAAATGATTGGTTGTTGTACCAAATCATTTATTTTTTAACACTACAAACAATCAAAAACATAATTAACTATATCATTGACTATATGGATCTTTGAGTAAATGTGAAGCATCAACTTAGGGGTTGGAACCTTTAATGGAATAAAACAAGTTATTTGATATATTTAGAATTTTATAAATTTTTTAAGGTCAAGTTTTGTATAATTAAACGATAGAGTTTAGGATATGTTTACGTACCTATAAAGAAAATGACTTTTAATATGCACGTAATGAAGGTCGAGTCATTTTTCTTATGGAAATTATTTGAAAAGAAGAAAGTCGGGAAGCTAGAAGACAACATGAATTCGTTCGGTTTAATTTTATTTATTTATTTATTTAATACTATTTTTTATGCAATTTTTTTGGAGATATTCTCCACTAATTGAGTGTGATTATTATTATTATTATCTTTTTCTTTCCATTGTGATACTTTTGGTCAACAACTACATGCGTCTATTATTTGGTTGTTATGATAAGGAAAGTAATTTTGGCCATATAATGATAATATCATTGATACATAGAGTATTATCTAGTTTTCTTTTACGTCTTATAGTGTTGAACTCTAAAGAAAGTATGAACTTAGCTCACTGTTAAGTATGTTATATGAGACGTGACCATGACCGTCGCATGATAATCGAGCTAAATTAAGAGTATTTGTAAGATTTCACATCAGTTGGAGGAGAGTGTAGAAATCTCTTCTTAACCGACGTGTTTTAAAATCGTGAGGCTGACGGATATGCGTAACGGGCCAAAATGGACAATATCTACTAGCGGCGGGTTTGGAGTGTTATAAATGGTATTTGAACCAGACACCTAATGGTGTGCTAGTGAGAACGCTGGACTCTTAAAGGAGGTGAATTGTGAGATCTCACGTCAGTTAGAGAGGAGAACGAAACATTTCTTATAAGGGTGTAGAAACATCTTCCTAACAAACACCACAATTTCATGATGATACATAATAAGTCAATGCTCAAATTGGACTGATAACGTACTTCTGTCTAGTCATTCATGATGATCCTTAAACAATTATTTATTAAAAAATGTTAAAAATAATGATTTTTTTAATTGAGTATGGTCATTGATAGACATGGCATAATCGGTCCATATATTTTCAAAATTAGCATGAAATAATTCGTGGTGGTTGATATTGACGTAAGGAAACATCAATTGAAACGACAACCAACTTGTTCTCCAACTAAGCGGATGGATAATTTTAATTCTTATCAAATTAAATATTATTATTATTATTATTATCGTGAATCGATATATATATAATTTTCGGTTGAATCGTTTGGTAACTTTTATCCATAATCAACTAAATCAAGAAAATGGTTGTTAGCAAAATCGTGACGACATCTCTCAAAACAACGACTCGTTGTCAATTTATTTCAAATATTATGTGGCATCTTGTAAGACGTGTGGTCGTTGAAGAATTGATATGTTAAGATATGTCGTGCAAAAGTGAATTTTAAATTAAAAGGTCAATGAAGTTGATTCAATAGCGTTTGTTTTATCATTTTAATTTGATTTATTGAAATATTTGATCCTTTTTTTGTCACTGGTTTTGTGAGATCCCACATGGATTGGAGAGAGAAACGAAACATTTTTTTATAAAAGTGTGAAAACATCTCCCTAACCGGACAATATATGTTAGCCTTTGGCCTGAGCTGTTACAAATGGTATCAAAGCTAGACACCAACAAGGACGCTAAGCCCTAAAAATAGTAAACATCGAGCGGTGTACCAGTGAGGATGTTGGACCCTAAAGAAAAGTGGATTGTGAGATCTCACCTATGTTGTAGTCGAGTAGTAGGTTTGAGCATTAGGCTCGACAACTTTCAACATGTTTTACCCTTAGGGTGGGATAATGGGCTTCGAGTTGAAGTGGGCCAGGGCCCACCAATCCTATCCATATGGAGAATTTGCGAAGTTTTCCGGATGAGAATGAACAGATAACAATAAATTAAAATATAAAAACAATTATTATTATTATTTTTTTTAAATCAAAACAATAGGCTTTAGAGGCTACCATTCTTATCGCCCATTGAGCCATCCCTTTCCCAACTTTAAAGATGCTCTTTCCTTTACCACCAATTTTCATTTTCCCTTAATTTAATTTTTTTTTCTTTTATAAATATCTTTTTTTAAAACATACTGAACTGTTACTGGGCCCTGCATTAATATGGGAAGGTTGGTTGGTTCGGCCTTTTTGTTGAAACATAAAATCGGCCCATCATGGTTTAATTCTGATTGGCTGCCGTCTTTTGGAATTTTCTTTGCGGAAATGTTTCCACCAATTATAAATTAAAATTAAAGTTTGGTCATTAAATTTGTAACATAAATTATAAATATAGTTAATAATTATTCATAAATATTTTTTATATATCTATAATTTATTAAATATTTTTTAAATAAATTACAAATTACTATGCGATTTATTAAAAAGAAAATAAAAAGTTTAAAATTTTAGTTTAAATTCTAAATCACAACCTTTCCTTAAATTTTTTTAAAAAAATTATTTTCTCTTTCTCTCTCTTGGAAACAAATACGGAAATAAAGGGATGGGCAAAGGTGGTCCGGTGAAGCAATAAATTTGGAAACAAAGCTGGTCGAAAGCTTATCCAACCACGTAAGGCCATAATCCTATCAAATTATTTGATTTTCACATTCATCTTAACTTTCATGTTTTTAACACTAATTAATAAAGTTTTATTTTTATAATTTAAGATTATTATTATTATTTAATAATACACGACACAAAGATTAAACTCCTGACATTTTAGTTGACCGTATTTATGTGGGCTAGATAAATTATACTGGTTCAAGTAATCCCGTAAGTAAATAAAGCCTTTTTTTTTAATTTAAAATTATTATTATTATTTAATAATACGCGACACAAAGATTAAACCCGTGGCATTTTAGTTGACCGTACTTGGTTATTGTTATTAACATCTAATATAATTGAATTGGGTTCAATTTAGCTTAAAATAATTATTTAATACCCAATAAAAACAAAATTAGTATAATATTCGAAAATAGAATATTAAACCAAATATCTAAAAAACCAAAAACAAATGAAGAATAACATCTAATCCAATCATAAAAATACAATAACAAAAAACACCAAAAGATGTCCCAACTTACCTAAAAAAGCACTAAAACTTACCTGAAAAACATCGAATATAATCAAACGAGACAGTACCCACGTGGTCTCACTCCAACACAAAACATGTTTTGCTTTGGGCTAGTTTATTATTATTATTTTGTGAATTGCTATAATATAATACCAACGGTGCTTGTTGTAATTATTTATTTAAAATGATTTGGAGTTAAAGGCTTGTATAGCAAAGGCCCATGTAAGTAAGTCTTGGCCCATTTTATGTCCATCACGGCCCATAAAGAACGAAGACCAATGGACTTGGCCCAAATATTACTGTACTGGTTTTAGAGAAATTGGCCCATTTATTAGGCACTTAATGATTAATAGATTTTTTTAAAACGCTGGAATACTGGAATATTGAAGGATGATAAATTTGTAAACTTAAAAAATAAAATACACACAATTTTAAATGTTAAAATATATATTAAATATTTTTAAAAATTTTAGAAATCAAATAACCACCGGTCTAAAAGTTGAACTACTGCAATTTTATTTTATTATTATTTTGTTTTGAGCTCAATAATGTCGATTAATTTAATATTAAAAAGTTAAACACTCCCCTAATAAAACGGTTTTAATTAAAAAAAGAAAAAAAAGAAAAAAAAAATATCTTGACCTTTAACGGAAACAAGGCCCCGCCACGCGAGCCCGTCCCGGGAAGACGGCAGCCAGAGTCGCTCGAAAGTGTCAGTACCGAGAAAAATTGAAAGAGAGTGAGATAGGAGTCTAAACGAAGACTATAATTGAGCTGCTAAAATTTCCCTCTAATTCAGTCCCGAATCGAATTCTGTACTTGATCAGGTAATCCACCATCATCGCCTCCGTTTGCTTCTGCTAGTTGTTCTTTCTGAAAATTCGATGTATTTTTGGTGAGTTTTAGCTTCTGATAGGAACCATCGATGTCTCTCGCCATGAAAGCCGACGTTCAAGGAAGCCTTGTTGGCTCGGAGATTCATGGCTTCCATACATTGCAAGGTACTGTCATGATCATAGCATGTTTTCAAGTTCGGATAGGGTAGTAGTTTTAGATGGATGTCAATACGGAGATGTCGGGGGGTTTTCGCTGTTGAACTGTGACAGTGTTTTGTGGAACTTGTGGATAACAGGTAGGCTATGATTAGGAGGACTTTTTGTTGTTTCTTAGTTTTTAGTGGGTTGATTGACAAAAAAAAAAAAAAAAAATGTAAAGCAACTTGCTGTTAATTGCTATGCCCAATGACCTCACGCTACTGTTTAGCTGTTAATTGATTGTTTCAATTTTGGTTTAAAATTTTCGTCACGCAGGAGTTCAGTGGAGATGGACAAGTCTGTATTTAGTTGCTACGTCTTAGATCTTAATTATGTAATTTCGAAGAAATTATAGCACAGAATCGGAGAGAGTGCGAAGAATTAATCTTTCAAGAATACTTAAAGTTACGAAGAGAAAGAAGGAAGCATTTGAAATTTCTGAAGTCAAAGCTGAAAAACATGGAAGTTTTGATTTTTGAGTTCGGATACTTCGCTAGGGGTTAAAAAAAAAATCATTGGAAAAACTGTTAAATTGTTTTGAGGCAAGGAAAATGTAGCAGTCAAAGCCCACCGCTAGTAGATATTGTCCTCTTTGGGTTTTCTCCTTCGGTATTTCCCTCAAAGTTTTTAAAACGCGTCTACTAAGGAGAGGTTTCCACACCCTTATAAAAAATGCTTCGTTTCCCTCTCCAACCGACGTGGGATCTCACAGAAAACTCTCATTTGAGCTTAAAGATGTCTTGGAGTATAGAGAAGTTAACAATGGCCGTTGGCCGAATCATCACCTCCCAACAACATGGGGATCCAAAGACTCATTATTGGGAGGGACTTGAAGTTTTATTGACAAATTAATGTATAACTTATGGTTCTTGCCGCTTAAACTTTGAATGATTATTCTAATTATATTTACTGGTTCACGTTTTGTGTATGTTATCTGCTTTTCAAAACGCGAGTTTACTATTTCATCAGTCGATTGCTGTTCTGTACAGAATTGGATGTTACAAACATCAGAGAGGAAGCAAGTGGAAGATGGCTTCGCCCAAATGAAATTCATGCAATTCTATGTAACTACAAATATTTTGTCATCCACGTCAAGCCAGTGAACTTGCCTACAAGTAATTTTACGAGTTTCTGCTCTGCGCTTCTTCCCAACTCTATTTGACTCGTCATAAATTGTACTATAAAAGAATTGTTTTGCTTAACTTCTGATGTAACTTGTATGATATACAATGATGAGTCTTCTTTGCATTTTGCATGACTATCACATTTATCTTTCCACATTGAGTAATGTAGAAAACGAGTATAGGCAGTGATAACTTGGAAATTCTAATATTGGAAATGCACAACAGGTGGAACCATTGTACTATTTAACCGCAAGATGCTTAGGAATTTCCGCAAAGATGGACATAATTGGAAGAAAAAAAAGGACGGGAAGACCATAAAAGAAGCACACGAACACCTAAAAGTGAGTATATCCCTTTTTACCGAGACCTAAGATCGGTTTTCATTCTTTACGTATACATTTTCCTGACTCAGATGGTTGTATTTTTGGCATGAGGTTAATTCAATCTTCCCCTCTGAAATGTTTAAACGAGGAAATATCACTCGAAAGAATAGTTAAAAATCTATTAAAAATATGTTGCCCTAGGCTTAGTGGTGGTAAGTGAGAAAGTAGGCTGTGTTTTTTATGACTATTTCACGTTGAAGTCCATCAATTAGTTCCATAATCACTATTGGAATTTATCTATAGGTGATATATACTAGTTTGATGCCCTTAAAGTTTTGGAGTGACTAATGCTTACAAAGCTTGATGCTTTTGGATATTGTAAAAGATTTTGGCTAGACGTGTGGAAGTGGTTTCCGGGTTGTAGGTGGTTATTACCAATTTTCCTTTTGCTGTATCATTGCTACTCAATAGACATTTATGGGTCCGTGTGTTATGGTAGAATATAATTTGTATGCCTTTTTTCTTTAGAAATTTGTAGTAGTTTCTATTGTTTCTACCTAAATTCTCCAAAGCTGATTCAAAATATAGTTGTATAATCTGTCTGTTCAGAATATATTGAAGAGTTAAATTGACATATTTTATCAGCATAGACATTTGAGTCTAGTATTTCTACTAGAGTAAGAAAATATAAATTCAAATCCCTACAATATTCTTTCCTAGATCGTTTCAAGTTTCTTAGACTCAACTTCATTTCGTATATCTTGTCTACTAACTATCCCTTATCAATCAAATTAATATATGAATCCACATGTAATGAAAGCTGTTGGAGAGCATATTTTATGATTCAATTTATTACAACCAGTCTTTTCTTTCGAACTATTGGTGGTTTGTGAGGTTCCACATCGTTTGGAGAGGTGAACGAAATATTCCTTATAAGGGTGTGAAAACCTCTCCATTCTAGACACGTTTTAAAATCGTGAAGTTGACGGTGATACGTAACGGGCCAAAGTGGACAATATCTGCTAGCGGTAGGCTTGAGCTGTTACAAATGGTATCAGAGTCAGACATCGGGCGGCGTGCTAGCGAGAACATTTGGTCCCAAGGGAGGTGGATTGTGAGGTCCCACATCGGTTGGATAGGGGAATAAAACATTCCTTATAAGGGTGTGGAAACCTCTCCCCAGTAGATGCACTTTAAAATCGTGAGGCTGACGACGATGCGTAACGGGCCAAAGCAGATAATATCTTGTAGCGGTGGGCTTGGTGTTACATGGTTTGACAACATTAATTGAATTTTAGTCATCAGCTGATAATGTGGTCAATGTCAAGTATTCATTGTGTTTAGATTTATAGTAATTGCTGACTATTAATCAACCAAACAAAAAAAAAAAAAACTTCATTTTTATAATATATATATATATTTTTTTTGGCAGGTTGGTAATGTTGAAAGGATACATGTATACTATGCCCATGGCCTAGATAACACAACCTTTGTTCGTCGGTGTTATTGGCTCCTTGATAAGTATGTTATGGTTGAACTTACATTCGTATATTTGTTGCTTTCAATGGTCTATCCCCTTCTTGTCATGAACAAAGAAAAATAAAATCAGATAGTGGCAGCATATTATGTCATATTTGCATAATTTATGACATGCTTATCCTTTTTGTTCAGGACTCTTGAACACATTGTCCTTGTTCATTACCGTGAAACACAAGAGGTTAATTTCAGCCCAATGCATCTGCAGGTATTTAAACATATTGGTCATGAGATGAGCTTTTATCGTTTGAACTGCTACTTCCCTTTAAGATTTGCTGATTTTGCCTCCATTAAAAAACCAGATAACTACCTATTTGTGTTGAAATAGATGATTTAATTGAACATTTATTAAGCATAGTCAACCAAAGAATGTATATGTTTGCCACTAATCTTTAAATGTTTTAAGACAGCGACTTTCTTGATGATTATTGCCTTTAAGTTTCTCTAAATGCCTTTACTAATTTTATTACTCATCTGACTTGATTCTCGAAAATCAAGGCCCTGCTTAGACTCGAGTGCTATATAGTGATTGAAGTGACAAGTGGATCTCTTTCTTCTGATATGCATAAATTTATGCTGGAATGGAAAAGGCAATGATCATGTCACTATTTGATGGGAAAAAATTAGTATGTCAGATAAACACTGTTTTCAAAGGTATCAACTCTATGTTACTTCGTGGCATGGATGGATAAAACTTCCTAACATTATGCACATAATTCGATAGCATGCATTTGAACACTTTATGAACAACTTCTTTCAATTAGTCTTCTGTATTAAAAATAATTCCATCCACTAACTTCCTATCAATGCTAGTTGCAGAGCTCTCCATCCATGTCTATGAATTCAAATTCTGGTTCTGTCTCTGACCCATCAACTCCTTGCCTTTTATCGGAAGAACTTGATTCCAGGGATAATCATGGTTATTCCGTTGGCGAAAATGAACTTTCAGGTGATTCTGGCTGAACGTGTCAAATTTTATTTTTTATTTTGTCGTTTGTATGGTCATTTTTTTTCTAATGTTTTTTCATTTGTACTCTGTTTGAGTGACCATGTACTTTATATTTGCATATTTTCTGTTGTGTTTATTGTTTATTTGGGAGTCTTTTTAACCTTGTTTAAATTTCTAAATGATTGATGGTCAAAGGCATTTTCTACTTGTCTTTTAACTACAGTTTAGAAATATTTTTCAAAAAAGTAAAAAACACCTTGAATTTCTTTTCAAAGAAGCAATTGATAGGGACTTTATCAGGTGCTTTTGGCTTGAAGCTTCATTGCAATCTCTCACAAACACTTCATTTAATTACTCTGTACCCACTTTCTTTTACTAACTCCTCTCCACTCCGTTGCTCTTACTAGCTCTCGTTTACACACATTTTCTCACTGCTTTCCCAGAAACATTCTCCCTGTCCTTTTTTCATTAGTTTTTTTTTTCTAACACATATATTCTATCTTTCTTATATTGATCGGTTTTAGTTTAGATTTTCAATTATAGAAGTATTAATTCAATAAATACTAGTAATCCAAAAAAAAAAAAAAATTCTTTTAACGAGATGAAATCACTTCTGAAATATTAGAACCAAATAACGAAGTGTTTGATTATCAAGCATGTGCTTTAGAGTACAAGTAACAGAAATACCTTTGGTGAAGTTATTTTGGAATTATTTTGGTTTGCTTGTCCTTTCACACGAGATGTAAAGTTTTCTTTTATTTTATTACATGTATAATGAACAGAGCCAAGTGACACTACAACAGCCATGAATCATGAACAACGGCTTCATGAGATCAACACGCTTGAGTGGGATGAACTTCTTGTGACAGACGAGCCTTTCAAACCTTCCATGCCTAAAGGAGGTAACAAAAAAAAAAAAAAAAAAAAAAATTCTGAATGAAGCAAAAACAACTGCTTAATTAGATCACAAATGGCTAGATTGTTAATTCAATTAACTCTTGTCTTCTCATTCACCAGACAGATTTTCATACTTTGACCAACGGAGCCAAGTCCCAACAAATGTGAGTAAAATAATTTGTTATTGAATTTTGATTGCTGTTGTTCCCTTGTCTTCCACCTTTTTTTTTTATTCTGTTCGTTCACTTTTATCTTCCCTTATTTCTAAGTGATAGGCAAAGCTGATAACTAATTGTTATGCTGCATTACTTGACAATATTGTTTATTACACAATTTTCTGCTTATATTGAACTTCTTTTTTCTAAATAATTTAATAAAGGTGCTAAATTTTCCTCTCTTGTTGTTGTTGCCTTATTTATGGACTCTTACAATCCATCTTTGCAGGTGGCCAACAATTTATTGGGGGACACGCCTTTGTTTGATAATCCAGTTCAGTCAACTGGGAGTGCCTATATGCCACTAACGAGTGGTCAAACGAATTTAAATGTGGAGAGTAAGGAATCCATTCCAATTATTTCATTGGACAATTTGTTAAATGATGGATTGCTGCAAAGCCAGGACAGCTTTGGACGATGGATAAATGAAGTCATCACTGAGTCTCCTGATAATACAGTCATTGATCCTGCCATTGAGCCATCCATTTCATCCATTCATAATTCTTTTACTGATCCAACATTAAATCACTGTCAATCTTCTGTTATGGAGCAAATTTTTAACATAACCGATATCTCACCTGGGTGGGCCTTTTCAACAGACAAAACCAAGGTCCTTTCTTCTACTAGTACCAAAATTTTCACATTTCCTATACTTTCTGACATTTTATCACCGTCATAATATGGGTGTTTATTAGGCTTTGCGGTATTTCTTGTTGTGCAGGCACGGAAAGCATTCCCTTTATGTCCACTTTATTATTATTATTAGGCTTAATTCCTGTTTTGGTCCATCAATTTTAATGCTTACTTTATTTTGGTTGGTAAACTTTTAAACAGAATTTAATCTTTAAATCTTACATAAAAGTTTATTTCAATCTTTGTCAATAAATAAACTCTTTAACATATCCCTAACATAGACATATTTTGTTAATCAAATTTTGGGAGGTGAAGAATCGAAGTTTTAAGTTTATTCGTAGAAATCAGGGTTGATAATGGAAGGATACAGTATTTGCTGCATCTAGGAACAAAAGAACCACTTTACCTTTTTAAGATTGTAATTTGTGTTGGTGATTGAATTCTCCATTACTGTCGTTTCAACATGACCAATTCTTGACACACAACTCTTTTTTGCCCTTGGTTGATTAATTTATATCTACGATTCTCTTATAAAAAGGTGTAATACACCATCTTTCTGCTAATCCGCTACTAATGGCATTGTTTGTACCTTTTGCAGATTCTAGTCACGGGATATTTTCACAATGAGTACTTACATCTGGCAAACGCAAATATATTGGTCGTATGTGGTAATGCCAGTGTTAGTGCTGATTTAATTCAACCTGGAGTTTATCGATGCGTGGTACAACCACATTCAACAGGACTAGTAAATTTATTCGTGAGCTTAGATGGTCATAAACCTATTAGTCAAGTTCTGAATTTTGAGTATCGTGCACCACTTTTACGAGAGCCTGTAGTTGCTTCAGAACAGATCCAAAAGTGGGAGGAGTTTCAAGTTCAGATGCGGCTTGCTCATCTGTTGTTCTCTACATCCAGAAGCCTGAGCATCATGTCGACTAAATTGTCACCCAGTGCCCTGAACGAGGCCAGGAAATTTTCTGTCAAAACTTCTGACATTTCTTATAGTTGGATTTATTTGTTAAACTCAATAAAAGAAAATAACACTCCATTTCCTCAAGCAAGAGACGGTGTTCTTGAGATCATTTTGAAAAGCAGGTTAAGGGAATGGCTGATAGAAAGAGTTGCTGAAGGCTCAAAGAAAAGCACTGATTTCGATATAAAAGGTCAAGGAGTAATCCATTTGTGTGCTATATTGGGATATACCTGGGCTATACATCTATTTGCCTGGTCTGGTTTATCAATAAATTTTCGCGATAAATTCGGATGGACAGCTCTTCACTGGGCAGCTTATTATGGAAGGTACATATTATTCGTCAAATAAGAATTCGTTAAATATCCTTGACTGTTTGTGGTTTGCATCAAATTCTTGTGGGTTTTAGATGCCTAGGTATCTACAAATAACTCCCACATGGGGATTCTAGATGCCCAGAACAATGATTGTTTTGCTTCTGTTTGGAAATGGGAACGCTCGAGGGTCATCAACGGGATTTTCTCAAACCTTTCGAAACTAGTACCTATTATTTTTACCTTCTTCATACCTTAGCTTTTTTTTTTTATGTGTTTTCTTTAAAGTACTCCTCAGTCTATATATGTGTATGATTTAATTCTTTGACATGGTTTTATCTCTATTGAAAGTCATAAATTTTTAAATACACAACTTCCCTATTACCAGGTTGACATGCTCCTCCCTCACCGATTCAAAAATTTCAAAATACCTAAGCCAAACATTTCATGCATATGAACATATTTATCCTTAATCATAATTTATCTCAATTGTAGTTATTTTACAATACCTTGAACCAGGCAGAGAGGTTGACACTGTACTGGCGTATTGGATATTCCCAGTGTTTAGTTTTAAAGTTTACTTTACTGGACAGTACTTCTCACCTATTTGACCACAAAAATCTTCTTGTATAGGGAGAAAATGGTAGCTGTTCTTTTGTCAGTTGGGGCGAAACCAAACTTGGTCACTGATCCCTCATCAAAGAACCCTCTGGGATGCACAACTGCAGATCTTGCATCTATGAATGGTTATGATGGCTTAGCTGCTTATCTTTCTGAAAAGGCTTTGGTATCACATTTTAATGATATGAGCTTGGCTGGAAATGTTCGTGGTTCATTGGAAACTAGTACAATAACCGACGCCACTAACACGGATAACATCAGTGAGGAGCAGATGTATATGAAAGAAACATTGGCAGCTTACCGAACAGCTGCTGATGCAGCAGCGCGCATACAAACTGCATTCCGTGAGAATTCTTTAAAGCAAAGGACTCAAGCAATTGAATTCTCCACCCCTGAAGATGAAGCGCGTGGTATTGTTGCAGCCATGAAGATTCAACATGCCTACCGCAACTTTGAGTCACGAAAAAGAATGGCAGCTGCAGCTCGTATTCAATACAGATTCCGCACTTGGAAGATCCGCAAAGAGTTCCTTAATATGCGTCGTCATGCTATTAGAATTCAAGTAAGTATATACCCTCAGTTCTTGGCATTACCTTCAATTGATGAAAGAGATAGGCGTCAGTCATCGTTAAGTCGTGAAATGTCTCCTCTTTATAACGGTATTGTTTACACAACTAAATCCTACTAAGCCGTCAACTATATAATAAGTAAGATCAGCCAAGTTTATCGTTTCTGCCTGATGGGATTTGAAGGGGTTATCTTTAGTGTTGGTTTAACTGAGTGTTATTTCATACAATAATTATGAACTGATCCTCTCGCGGTTACCATTGTTCAGCGTGATTTATCTGAACCTGTTGATTTTTGCAAAGCGATCATAAATTTCATGGAACTATTATAAACTGACATGCGTACTAGAGTTGTTCTGTTAAAAATGAACAGTTCAGGAAGATGACTGCCTATTTGTTTCATTCCTCCTAGGCTGCATTTAGAGGCTTCCAAATGCGGAGGCAGTATCGCAAGATTTTATGGTCGGTAGGAGTAATCGATAAAGCCATACTGCGGTGGCGTCTTAAGAGAAAAGGTTTTCGTGGGCTTCAAGTTGCACCTGCTGAAGTGACAAAACAGCAGGAAATTGGCATAGAAGAGGACTTCTACCACGTGTCCCAAAAACAAGCAGAAGAGCGAGTAGAGAAAGCTGTTGTACGGGTTCAGGCTCTGTTTCGATCAAAGAAAGCTCAAGAGGAGTATCGAAGGATGAAGTTAACCTACGATGAAGCAGCGGTGAGTTAAAGGCCTTCCATTGAACTTTCCTGTGTAAGTTCTGACTAGTGTGTAATTTTGATTGTGTCATCTTTTTGAGGTATTGCAGCTGGAATATGAAGAACTTTCACATCCTGATATGAATTTGAGTAGCTGAAAGCACAAGTTTGTGAAGATTTCTATGATTGTGGTAGTGATTAACAGTCTACACTATAAATGGTTGAAGTCAGTAGTTTCCTTAGCTTAGGCCAACACGAGGAACATCTGGTACCAATACTTGATAGTCAAAGATGGGCGCTTTTGAGTTTGGCTCTTTATTGTGCCAATGAACTTCTTAAGTTGGGGAAGGAAGATAAAGCCCTTAGTGCCAAAGCAAATGTTATTGGTAGCTTGTACTTGTAAGTATATGAATAGTTCAGTCTGATTTGTAGAATATGTAATTTTATGATTTAGAGGCCCCATTGCAAACGTGATTTCAAGGGACCTGTTATTTTTCAGTAGTTTGAGATTAAAAGAAACACGAACAAGATTAAGATTTCGAAGAAAGGTCAGAAGAGTATCGTCGGATGAACGATGAAGTTAAAGCCTTCGATGCAGCAGTGGTGAGTTAAAAGGATTCCAAGTGAAAGTTCCGTGTATGTATTACCTTGTAGCCTGTAAATGTTGAATGTATTATATGGACAAGTAAGTTTGATTCTTACTTTTGACCATTCTGAAATGTTTCTATTGTCCACAGAATTTGTAATTCTCATGTGTTATGTCCTAAAACAGATTCAAACTTCAATTTAATTCTCTAGAAGTGAATGATCTATGAACTTTATTGAGAGTTTAAAGCAACAATAATGTCACTAATCAAGTCAAGAACAATAATCAGAGAAAATCGTGACAACGAAACCTAGTTCAAACAGAACAGTTCTCGAGTTGCCGAATATTTTTCTCCCTCAAACTACGTTCAGTCAGGCAGAGATGATGACCTATATGGAATAATGGATGCTAATTACCCAATGTTGGTACTACTTGATATATTGAGAGAGCCATTTGAACCCGTCGCCATAACCCATCTTGCGAACGATGCTACACATAAATACCTCGAGCGGTCTAACGTTAGTCTGGGTAAGAATAACCTTTCCCTTGCCAGTCGTGAAATTGCTCAAACCCAGGTGAAATCTTAGCTCGTCCTCAGAAGCTGCATAGGGGATGTCAATCTTGTTTCCGAGCACAAGGAATGGAACATCAGCCAGCGCTTCATCCGAAAGGAGGGCATCAAGCTCCTTCTTCGATTCGGTAAACCGCTCTTTGTCATAGGCATCGACCAGATAGACTACTGCATCCACCTAATCATGGAAATATGCAACATGTTATTTTTCTGTAGACATTCTCACATAATCACAAGCAGAGATGCAACATGTTATTTTTCTGTAGACATTCTCACATAATCACAAGCAGAGAAGGAACTATGCTAGCACAAATGGAATTCAGAAGCCATAAACATGACAAACTCAGGATTATAAATGCTATTCAACTTCCATTAGTTACTACAGAATATTATAAGAACCGAGTAAGAAGGAAAGATCATGAAATTGAACAAGATCAGATGTTGAAATGACTTCAGGCTTTCATCACCAGGGAAATCTGAAAGGGGTTCAACAACTTTGAACAGTCAAAGATTTGCTTTGAATTATTAAAAGATTTGATGGATCATGACAACATGGATCGAAATGCACAATTTACAGCAATGTCAATGAATTTTTTATTGAGAAGGTAGCAATTCTTTTTCCCTTGCCAACCTTTAACAATTTGCCAGTGCTTTCATTCAACGAAAGCTATAGAGCGTTTGATCAGAACAGGATCTGAATAGATTTAGAAAATAGGATGCATCAGCAATTTTCTTTATTTGTTTCTCAATCACAAATTGGGAGCTATTGAGAAACTTCCATAGAATCTAACAGCCTTTATTTTCATGCAACTTCAGGTCGTAAGAATCATTACTACTGCCGAAGGAGATTGAAACTAACGTCTAATCCTACAATGAAGAACAGCAAAGGCATCTGGTGGGCTTGAAAAGAAGAAACTCTAACAACCATCAAATCAATGATAAAGAAAACCTATATCATAGGTCCAATCAGTGATCAATTCAAAGCGGAAGATTAACAATAATAGCTGTCGTTGAGGAAAATCTAATTGAGTGGAGACGAATCAAAGCGAATAGGATGGCATCTAAATCTAATTGAAAAGATCGAAGTATGAACAATTTCAAGACAAGGAAAACTATGGAGCCAATTCATGGTTACAGAGACAAAACGCAATCAGAAATTGACGCAAAAAATGAATAAAACATTACCTTAGCATAATAATCTTTCCAGACTCGACGAGCAATCTGGTGGCCTCCAAGATCAAAAGCCTTGAATTTAATTTTCCCAATACTCAACTCTTCTGAGGTAGGGTGTTGTGTCGGCTGGTGTTGCACTAATCTCTACACGACAATTCAAAATTTCCATAAGAAATCCAAAAATTGAATAGCAAAACTCAATTATAGTCAAGATGAAGAAATGGAACTCACCTCGTCCTTCAACATGTGAAGGAGAGTGGTTTTTCCGGCATTATCGAGGCCGAGGAAGAGAATTTTGGCCTCTTTTTGCCAGAGGCCGAGCGATGCTAAGACGCCGTAGAACCAATCGACGAGGAACATAGTCGCCGATTGCTAATCAGTGAGAAATCGAGCCGGAAAAATAACCTGAGAATGGTTAAGAGACCCAGAGAGTGGAATGAAGACGAACAGAGATTCAAAGAAAAAAAAAATGGAGATCTGAAGACGTCACTTGACAAAATGGTTAATTTTAATTTTAATAAAAATAAAAAATAAAAGAGAATTCGGCCTTATTACACAAATTACTCGGCTCAATGGTCAGCTCAACTGAAAAAGTATATGTTTCAACCAGCTCACTTTAGATTGAACGAACCTCTTCATTGAAAATGCATTATCTTCATTATAATTTTTACCTTATATTTCAAAAATGTCAATTTTTATTATCATAATTTTGTTTGAAGGATCATTGAAAAATTGAGCTAAATTTTTGTCAAATTTGTGTGTTTGCGTGGTCGATTGTGCACAATAATATAATTTACGCACAACTTAGGCGTTTAGACCAGGCCCATTTACGTAACCCAAACCCAGTTCCATATTTAGAAGTTCAAGACCAAGCCCAATTCGTAGCCCAAACCCAGTTGTTATCTAGGAGTTCTAGCCCAAGCCCAATATTTTATGTAGGAGTTGAAGATAAGCCCATTACTTAGCCCAAGCCCAGTAACTTATTTTAGAAGTTCAACACCAAGTCCATTTACAAGCCCAAGCCTAATTTCTAATTTTAAACTTTCAGACAAAACCCATTAAGGAGCATAAGCCCAGTTTCATATTTTAAGAGTCCAAACAAACCCCAGCCCATTACGTAGCCCAAGCCCAGTTACTTATTTAGTTATACTTGACCCAGCCCATTACGTAGCCCAAGCCCAGTTAAATACTTTGTTATCCATGACCCAGCCCATTACGGAGCACAAGCCCAGTTACTTATTTAGTTATACATGACCCAGCCCATTACGCAGCCCAAGCCCAGTTACTTATTTTGTTATCCATGACCCAGCCCATTACGGAGCCCAAGCCCAGTTACTACTTTTGTTATCCATGACCCAGCCCATTACGTAGCCCAAGCCCAGTTACTTATTTAGTTATACATGACCCAGTCCATTACGTAGCCCAAGCCCAGTTTCTTATTTGGTTATACATGGCCCAGCCCATTACGCAGCCCAAGCCCAGTTACTTATTTAGTTATACATGACCCAGCCCATTACGTAGCCCAAGCCCAGTTACTTATTTAGTTATACATGGCCCAGCCCATTACGCAGCCCAAGCCCAGTTACTTATTTAGTTATACATGACCCAGCCCATTACGTAGCCCAAGCCCAGTTACTTATTTAGTTATACATGACCCAGCCCATTACGCAGCCCAAGCCCAGTTACTTATTTTGTTATCCTTGACCCAGCCCATTACGTAGCCCAAGCCCAGTTACTTATTTAGTTATACATGACCCAGCCCATTACGCAGCCCAAGCCCAGTTACTTATTTTGTTATCCTTGACCCAGCCCATTACGTAGCCCAAGCCCAGTTACTTATTTTGTTATCCATGACCCAGCCCATTACGTAGCCCAAGCCCAGTTACTTATTTAGTTGTACATGACCCAGCCCATACGTAGCCCAAGCCCAGTTACTTATTTAGTTATACATGACCCAGCCCATTACGCAGCCCAAGCCCAGTTACTTATTTTGTTATCCTTGACCCAGCCCATTACGTAGCCCAAGCCCAGTTACTTATATTGTTATCCATGACCCAGCCCATTACGTAGCCCAAGCCCAGTTACTTATTTAGTTATCCATGACCCAGCCCATTACGCAGCCCAAGCCCTGTTACTTATTTAGTTATCCATGACCCAGCCCATTACGCAGCCCAAGCCCAGTTACTTATTTAGTTATCCATGACCCAGCCCATTACGCAGCCCAAGACCGGTTACTTATTTAGTTATACATGGCCCAGCCCATTACGCAGCCCAAGCCCAGTTACTTATTTGGTTATACAAGACCCAGCCCATTACGTAGCCCAAGCCCAGTTACTTATTTAGTTATACATGGCCCAGCCCATTACGCAGCCCAAGCCCAGTTACTTATTTGGTTATACATGACCCAGCCCATTACGTAGCCCAAGCCCAGTTACTTATTTAGTTATACATGACCCAGCCCATTACGCAGCCCAAGCCCAGTTACTTATTTTGTTATACTTGACCCAGCCCATTACGTAGCCCAAGCCCAGTTAAATACTTTGATATCCATGACCCAGCCCATTACGTAGCCCAAGCTCAGTTACTTATTTAGTTATACATGACCCAGCCCATTACGTAGCCCAAGCCCAGTTTCTTATTTGGTTATACATGGCCCAGCCCATTACGCAGCCCAAGCCCAGTTACTTATTTGGTTATACATGACCCAGCCCATTACGTAGCCCAAGCCCAGTTACTTATTTAGTTATACATGACCCAGGCCCATTACGTAGCCAAAGCCCAGTTACTTATTTAGTTATACATGACCCAGCCCATTACGCAGCCCAAGCCCAGTTACTTATTTTGTTATCCATGACCCAGCCCATTACGGAGCCCAAGCCCAGTTACTACTTTTGTTATCCATGACCCAGCCCATTACGTAGCCCAAGCCTAGTTACTTATTTATGTATACATGACCCAGCCCATTACGTAGCCCAAGCCCAGTTTCTTATTTGGTTATACATGGCCCAGCCCATTACGCAGCCCAAGCCCAGTTACTTATTTGGTTATACATGACCCAGCCCATAACGTAGCCCAAGCCCAGTTTCTTATTTAGTTATACATGACCCAGGCCCATTACGTAGCCCAAGCCCAGTTACTTATTTAGTTATACATGACCCAGCCCATTACGCAGCCCAAGCCCAGTTACTTATTTTGTTATCCTTGACCCAGCCCATTACGTAGCCCAAGCCCAGTTACTTATTTTGTTATCCATGACCCAGCCCATTACGTAGCCCAAGCCCAGTTACTTATTTAGTTGTACATGACCCAGCCCATACGTAGCCCAAGCCCAGTTACTTATTTAGTTATACATGACCCAGCCCATTACGCAGCCCAAGCCCAGTTACTTATTTTGTTATCCTTGACCCAGCCCATTACGTAGCCCAAGCCCAGTTACTTATATTGTTATCCATGACCCAGCCCATTACGTAGCCCAAGCCCAGTTACTTATTTAGTTATCCATGACCCAGCCCATTACGCAGCCCAAGCCCTGTTACTTATTTAGTTATCCATGACCCAGCCCATTACGCAGCCCAAGCCCAGTTACTTATTTAGTTATCCATGACCCAGCCCATTACGCAGCCCAAGACCGGTTACTTATTTAGTTATACATGGCCCAGCCCATTACGCAGCCCAAGCCCAGTTACTTATTTGGTTATACATGACCCAGCCCATTACGTAGCCCAAGCCCAGTTACTTATTTAGTTATACATGACCCAGCCCATTACGCAGCCCAAGCCCAGTTACTTATTTTGTTATACATGACCCAGCCCATTACGCAGCCCAAGACCGGTTACTTATTTAGTTATACATGACCCAGCCCATTACGTAGCCCAAGCCCAGTTACTTATTTGGTTATACATGACCCAGCCCATTACGTAGCCCAAGCCCAGTTACTTATTTGGTTATACATGACCCAGCCCATTACGCAGCCCAAGCCCAGTTACTTATTTTGTTATCCTTGACCCAGCCCATTACGTAGCCCAAGCCCAGTTACTTATTTTGTTATACATGACCCAGCCCATTACGCAGCCCAAGCCCAGTTACTTATTTTGTTATCCTTGACCCAGCCCATTACGTAGCCCAAGCCCAGTTACTTATTTTGTTATACATGACCCAGCCCATTACGCAGCCCAAGACCAGTTACTTATTTAGTTATCCATGACCCAGCCCATTACGCAGCCCAAGCCCAGTTACTTATTTAGTTATACATGACCCAGCCCATTACGCAGCCCAAGCCCAGTTTCTTATTTGGTTATACATGACCCAGCCCATTACGCAGCCCAAGCCCAGTTACTTATTTAGTTGTACATGACCCAGCCTATAACGCAGCCCAAGCCCAGTTACTTATTTAGTTATACATGACCCAGCCCATTACGTAGCCCAAGCCCAGTTACTTATTTAGTTATACATGACCCAGCCCATTACGCAGCCCAAGCCCAGTTACTTATTTGGTTATACATGACCCAGCCCATTACGTAGCCCAAGCCCAGTTAATTATTTAGTTCTACATGACCCAGCCCATTACGTAGCACGAGCCCGGTTACTTATTTTGCTATACATGACCCAGCCCATTACGTAGCCCAAGCCCAGTTACTTATTTTGTTATACATGACCCAGCCCATTACGCAGCCCAAGCCCAGTTACTTATTTAGTTATCCATGACCCAGCCCATTACGCAGCCCAAGCCCAGTTACTTATTTAGTTATACATGACCCAGCCCATTACGCAGCCCAAGCCCAGTTTCTTATTTAGTTATACATGACCCAGCCCATTACGCAACCCAAGCCCAGTTACTTATTTAGTTGTACATGACCCAGCCTATAACGCAGCCCAAGCCCAGTTACTTATTTAGTTGTACATGACCTAGCCCATAAGTAGCCCAAGCCCAGTTAATTATTTAGTTCTACATGACCCAGCCCATTACGTAGCCCGAGCCCGGTTACTTATTTTGCAATACATGACCCAGCCCATTACGTAGCCCAAGCCCAGTTACTTATTTTGTTATCCATGACCCAGCCCATTACGTAGCCAAAGCCCAGTTACTTATTTAGTTATACATGACCCAGCCCATTACGCAGCTCAAGCCCAGTTACTTATTTGGTTATACATGACCCAGCCCATTACGTAGCCCAAGCCCAGTTACTTATTTAGTTATACATGACCCAGCCCATTACGCAGCCCAAGCCCAGTTACTTATTTTGTTATCCGTGACCCAGCCCATTACGCAGCCCAAGCCCAGTTACTTATTTAGTTATACATGACCCAGCCCATTACGCAGCCCAAGCCCGGTTTCTTATTTAGTTATACATGACCGAGCCCATTACGCAGCCCAAGCCCGGTTTCTTATTTAGCTATACATGACCCAGCCTATTACGTAGCCCAAGCCCAGTTACTTATTTAGTTGTACATGACCCAGCTCATTACGTAGCCCAAGCCCAGTTACTTATTTAGTTCTACATGACCCAGCCCATTACGCAGCCCAAGACCAGTTACTTATTTAGTTATCCATGACCCAGCCCATTACGCAGCCCAAGCCCAGTTACTTATTTAGTTATACATGACCCAGCCCATTACGCAGCCCAAGCCCAGTTTCTTATTTGGTTATACATGACCCAGCCCATTACGCAGCCCAAGCCCAGTTACTTATTTAGTTGTACATGACCCAGCCTATAACGCAGCCCAAGCCCAGTTACTTATTTAGTTATACATGACCCAGCCCATTACGTAGCCCAAGCCCAGTTACTTATTTTGTTATACATGACCCAGCCCATTACGCAGCCCAAGACCGGTTACTTATTTAGTTATACATGACCCAGCCCATTACGTAGCCCAAGCCCAGTTACTTATTTGGTTATACATGACCCAGCCCATTACGTAGCCCAAGCCCAGTTACTTATTTGGTTATACATGACCCAGCCCATTACGCAGCCCAAGCCCAGTTACTTATTTGGTTATACATGACCCAGCCCATTACGCAGCCCAAGCCCAGTTACTTATTTAGTTATCCATGACCCAGCCCATTACGCAGCCCAAGCCCAGTTACTTATTTAGTTATACATGACCCAGCCCATTACGCAGCCCAAGCCCAGTTTCTTATTTAGTTATACATGACCCAGCCCATTACGCAACCCAAGCCCAGTTACTTATTTAGTTGTACATGACCCAGCCTATAACGCAGCCCAAGCCCAGTTACTTATTTAGTTGTACATGACCTAGCCCATAAGTAGCCCAAGCCCAGTTAATTATTTAGTTCTACATGACCCAGCCCATTACGTAGCCCGAGCCCGGTTACTTATTTTGCAATACATGACCCAGCCCATTACGTAGCCCAAGCCCAGTTACTTATTTTGTTATCCATGACCCAGCCCATTACGTAGCCAAAGCCCAGTTACTTATTTAGTTATACATGACCCAGCCCATTACGCAGCTCAAGCCCAGTTACTTATTTGGTTATACATGACCCAGCCCATTACGTAGCCCAAGCCCAGTTACTTATTTAGTTATACATGACCCAGCCCATTACGCAGCCCAAGCCCAGTTACTTATTTTGTTATCCGTGACCCAGCCCATTACGCAGCCCAAGACCAGTTACTTATTTAGTTATACATGACCCAGCCCATTACGCAGCCCAAGCCCGGTTTCTTATTTAGTTATACATGACCGAGCCCATTACGCAGCCCAAGCCCGGTTTCTTATTTAGCTATACATGACCCAGCCTATTACGTAGCCCAAGCCCAGTTACTTATTTAGTTGTACATGACCCAGCTCATTACGTAGCCCAAGCCCAGTTACTTATTTAGTTCTACATGACCCAGCCCATTACGCGGCCCAAGCCCAGTTACTTATTTAGTTGTACATGACCCAGCCTATAACGCAGCCCAAGCCCAGTTACTTATTTAGTTGTACATGACCTAGCCCATACGTAGCCCAAGCCCAGTTAATTATTTAGTTCTACATGACCCAGCCCATTACGTAGCCCGAGCCCGGTTACTTATTTTGCTATACATGACCCAGCCCATTACGTAGCCCAAGCCCAGTTACTTATTTGGTTATACATGACCCAGCCCATTACGCAGCCCAAGCCCAGTTACTTATTTAGTTATACATGACCCAGCCCATTACGCAGCCCAAGCCCAGTTTCTTATTTGGTTATACATGACCCAGCCCATTACGCAGCCCAAGCCCAGTTACTTATTTAGTTGTACATGACCCAGCCTATAACGCAGCCCAAGCCCAGTTACTTATTTGGTTGTACATGACCAAGCCCATACGTAGCCCAAGCCCAGTTAATTATTTAGTTCTACATGACCCAGCCCATTACGTAGCCCGAGCCCGGTTACTTATTTTGCTATACATGACCCAGCCCATTACGTAGCCCAAGCCCAGTTACTTATTTTGTTATCCATGACCCAGCCCATTACGTAGCCCAAGCCCAGTTACTTATTTAGTTATACATGACCCAGCCCATTACGCAGCCCAAGCCCAGTTACTTATTTAGTTGTACATGACCCAGACCATACGTAGCCCAAGCCCAGTTACTTATTTAGTTCTACATGACCCAGCCCATTACGTAGCCCGAGCCCAGTTACTTATTTTGCTATACGTGACCCAGCCCATTACGTAGCCCGAGCCCAGTTACTTATTTTGCTATACATGACCCAGCCCATTACGTAGCCCAAGCCCAGTTACTTATTTTCTTTTACATGACCCAGCCCATTACGCAGCCGAAGCCCGGTTTCTTATTTTGTTATACATGACCCAGCCGATTACGCAGCCCAAGCCCGGTTTCTTATTTTGTTATACATGACCCAGCCCATTACGTAACCCAAGCCCAGTTTATTATTTAGAAGTTCCAGCTCTAGCCCGTGCCCACTTAACTACAAAACCCAGTATTTATTTTGGTACAGTAGTGCTGCAGTTCTTCCATACCCACTTAACTACAAAACCCCTAAGAACCAAAGGAGATAAATGTGTACCTACTACATACTCGAGTTGGCACAGTTCAGAGGGCGGGAGTCCAAAAAAAGGGGCAAATGATCGACTGAATGCTACCTATTCGACTCGAGTTTGCTACAAATAGAGGGTAATTTACCTCATCGGAGTTTCGTACTAGCCAAGGAGTATTTTGGCTAGATTGGGAGAAATGTAATATAGAATTCTCAAAATCTCAAAGAGTAAACTCATCAGGGTTAATATAGAGCCCCAATACAACACAAGGTCACAAACATTTAAGCTACACTCTTTAAAAGCATCTTATGATTCATAATGCATTTAATTCCTAAATGTCATCAAACAAAATAGAATTAAAGCAACTATCAGAAGAAAAAATAGCTAATTGTCATGAAGATCTTTCAGGGTTTGTGCAGCTCGTAGAACAAAGGACAACACATAAACAAAACAATTAATTGAACAAGTGATGCCAACAGTTCTAAAACAATATCAATCATCAAAATTTAAGTAACCCGAGATTCAATAGACTGATTCTATCTATTGTGTGAATGAATTGGGTAGACAAATAGCCAAAAAAATAAATCAATTTGTGCAGCCTATAATAGGTTTGTGTGTTTGTCATTTGAAAAAAACAAGTGTCTAATTTTAGAAATGATGTTCAAAAGTCAGATTTATATAGGCCAAATGCTTAAAATTTAAAAGCAATGAACTGACAACATTAGGAGCCATTCAAACCAGAAGAAGAAGAAAGAAGAGAGAATGCAGAAATGAGTGTGAAAACACAATCAATCAATAAAAATTTGAACTTCCAGAACAGGTAACCGATAGTCGTAACAGGACTCGTTAGATTCAAGTCAAAATTACTAGACTAATGAACAAGAAGGGCAGAGACATAAAAATGTTCAATCGAAGCAGACTCAAAATTCAAATTAACGGCGTTCTATTTTACTCTTCCTCAGTACCGCTTTCACCACTCTTGTTGTTGTGTTTCTTGGCGTACCTTTGGTTCCTCAGAAACTTGGGATCCATCTACACACAGATCGACAAAACACTATCAAATAATGCCAAACAATTTTGAAGTAACATTCTATATGAAATAATCGATCCAAAAAGAAAAACAATGATTTCGTTCATGTATTTCGTACCCCTTTGGTGGAAGTGTGGCGGTGCTTCCTTGGCTTCTTGATGCCATTCCTATGGGCTTTTCGGGACTGATTGTGCGCTGTGTGATTCTTCGACTTGGCCATTTCTAAAGATCACAGAATAAAAAAGCAGAAACGAGAAAGTGAAATCAGAAAACTGAAGCTACGCCAAATTTCGTAGTAAATGAAATCAATGAAAGGAGAGTAGTAGAACAAACGTCGGACACAGCGGTGGCTGCAAATTCTAGGGTTTCCTTCGCCTCGGCTCAGTTAATCAAGCGTGAAGGAAATGTTCACCTATTTACTGCTATGATCGGCTAAACTTCGCTAGGTAATGGGCCTGGTCTTGAACCCTAAATAAGGAACTGGGCTTGGGCTAGATAATGGGTTTGGTCTTGTACTCCTAACATAAGAAATTGGGTATGGGCTACGTAATGGGCTTAGTCTTAAATGCTAAATAAGAAATACGAGAAATGAAAAATGACTGAACTTGAATGAACAAATCAAACGCTAAATTGAAAATATCTCAAAATGTGCTATAGGAGGAGACTTAGCTTTACACCATTTTGAGCCTTTGTGGTCTAAGTGAGCTACCATGTGCTACACACGTGTGTCACAGTAAAGGTGAGCGTTATGAGACGAGTGTCTCGGGCGACTTCTTTTGAAATGAGTTTTGCAAGAACAATATCAAGGCGACACAGGTGTGATGGTATTGTGCCCCATCCCATGTGTTGAAAGTTAGATCATACACTTGCTATCGAGTACGGAGTTTGTAAATTATACGAAATGGACATGGGAGGGTCCAATGTCTCAATAGAACCCAAATGGATGGATGTTTGGGATGTCTCGATAAGAAGATTGATACATGGGTTAGTTTTCAATGGATGTGTTCGAGCAAGCCAAGATGTCCAAGTTGTCCCGGGACATGGGATGATATCGTGATGCAGGGGTAGTGTTGTTGGGAACCAAGATGACATTAAGATGCTGCGTTGAAAGACCTTTGCCTCGAGTAGAGGCAAGGTCGAGCCGAAGGACTTAGCCTAGTGTAGAGGCAAGTTGTTTGTATCGAGATGATTAAACATGCACATGCATGTGGCGTGTGTGGTCAAACAAACTTGGATTTTACACACGTTATGTTCAGTGGGCGAAAACAAACCTTCGTAAGGTCTATCGAAGCCACAAAGTCGGATGAAAAATAAACATGGGACTTGAATTTTTCTCAAAGCTAATCCTAAGCGTGTCAAGATCACGTCGTATGGGTTAAAATATGTGTGAAATGAAATTAAGGTATAAAACGACATATTTATTCGCCCAATGACCAAGCCCATTTACAATATAATACAGAATAAGAACATCGGCCCAAGCCCATTTACAATATAACAGAACAAGACCATCGGCCCAGGCCCATATACAATATAATACAGAACAAGAACTTCGGCCCAAGCCCATTTACAATACAACACAGAATAAGAACATCGGCCCAAGCCCATTTACAATATAATACAGAATAAGAACTTCGGCCCAAGCCCATTTACAATATAATACAGAATAAGAACTTCGGCCCAAGCCCAAGTTCAGCTGCCCATAACACTAAAATAGGTCGATATTTTCTTTGCGTGCGATTAACTGAGCGGAGGCGAAGGAAACCCTAGCATTTGCAGCCACCGCAGAGTTCAAGGTTTGTTCTACTCCTCTATTTTCCGACTGAGATTCCAGCTGCAAAAGCGTAGATTCAGTTTCTTATTTCACTTTCTTTTTTGTGCTTCTTTGTTCTGTTGTCTTTAGAGATGGCCAAGTCGAAGAATCACACGGCACACAATCAGTCCCGCAAAGCCCATAGGAATGGCATCAAGAAACCAAGGAAGCATCGCCACACTTCCACCAAAGGAGTACGAAATACATGAACAGAATCAATTTTCGATTGTTTTGTATAAAATATTATTTTCAGAATCGTTTTGATTTTTCTGATTTTGTTTCGTGGATCTGCTTGCAGATGGACCCGAAGTTTCTTAGGAACCAGAGGTACGCGAAGAAACACAACAACAAGAGTGGCGAAACAGCTTCTGAGGAAGAGTAAAATAGAACGCCAAGATCCGGCAAGTTCAGGGTTTTTATGATATAAGTTTGATTTTCTATTGAACCTCTTGTTTTCTCTGTTGTTTTTGTTTAGTAGCAGTCTTGTAATTTTGACTTTGTTGTAGCGAGCTCCATTTTGATGTGGCTTCTACTGCCTGGTTACGACAATACACTATCAGTTTTGCATTTTTTTTAAGGTCTTAACTATTGCTTACATCTTCATACACAATCATTTTTTACTTTCATGTTCTCTTCACTCTTATTAGCTAAGCCATTATCTTCTCTCTTTGCTCCAATGGTTTTTATTCTCTTCATTCTTCACTCTTATTTAGCTTAGATTTGAATATGGGACGAACTTTTAACTCATTCTTGTGCACATGAAAATCAAGTTTGATAAATTTAGACTTTCATTGTCTTATGATTCCTTGCTATTATTAGAGCTGTCTTTTGTTTGAGATATTTTCATAGAGATTTTTGGACAGAACATTCTTGGACAGAACATTCATGAATGTTCTTATTTTTGGACGTGTGCCAATGGGACATTCTTTTCCTGGTTCATTTGGCTCTGTAAGATAGCTATATTTTCCTTTTTCTTCTTTTCGTGTGTTTCATCACGTAGTTGTATGAATATTAGGCTTCAAATATTAAGATTTCTATGCCTCTGTAACCACAATGAGTCCTATAATGGTCATGAGGCAAGTGATGAAAGGTTAAGAGCTTTGGAGAAGCTTACACTGCGATGGGAACATTGGCTTCAACCTGTTGGGGAAGCCATTTTAGTGTCAACACATTGTGACGAGCAAGTATGAAATATTGCTAGTTAAAAACAAAGAGTGAAACAAGCTGCGTGAACACTCAAATGATTGAGCACATGATCCCTTCCAGTGATACGATGAAACTTGAGCTCCAAAAGATTCCTCGAGAAATAAAAGAAACTAGAAACCAAAGCTTCTTTCCCTACCTTCTCGACAGCGTGAAGTGCTTCTCCATGGCAAACAACACCAGCTCCAATAATGAGTGAATTTGGATTGACTTCTATTGATGGACGGAGCAGCCGAGACCTTCCTCCTCGAGCTCTTCAAGCCAGCCAATATGTGAACTCTATGGGAATCAACGCGTTTGAGCAACAAACGCGACGAAAATCCTAAGGCCTCGTGCCTGAGGTCACAGAAACGGAGATTGCACATTGCAATGATCCTTGACCCTTTACATTGTTCAAGAGAAAATATCGCCCTAAAATCTAGTATAATTTGTCTACTATGTTTTTGAAATTTTTCATAACTTGTCCACTATGAGTTTCATCTTCCATGTGAAAAGTCAAACTATGATTGTATTTATATTTTAACGTTGTAACTTCACCTAGAGCACACATGCTTATGGTAGTTGCGCTATGCTTGTGTTGAGATGTGTTCAACGTTATTGCACTATCTCACTATGCAAATGGTTGATATATTATTGGAAAGACAAACAAAAATCTCACATTTGATAGATAAAGAGAACATCACAAGTGTACATGTACGAACAGTCTTCACTATTAGTATGAGACCATTTGAAGTAAACGGAGCAAAACCACGAGGATTCATGTCTAGAGTGGAGGATATCATATCACTATAGAGATACGATGAAGTTGATTGACTCAAATAAATGGTATCAAAGTCATGTCTTTAGTTTGGCCGTATCTGTAAAATCTTCATATTTAGTGTTTGTCTTATTAGTTAATCAACAGTTTAACAGATAGTGTGGTCTAATGAGAATCCATCGTTCATTCGAGGAAGACTAATTTAGAAGAGAGTAGAGATAATATGGTTGGGAGTATTGCAAAATATTTTCCATCATCGACCCCAAGCTTAATCGGCAGACGGCAACAAAAGGGCGCGTAAGAGGGGGAAAAAAAGAGCGCGTAAAAGGGGAAAAAAAGAGCGCGTAAAATTACGGGATCATAATTGGGGAAGTGGTCCGTTTGTTATTTTATGAAAAATGAATGGCATAACTGAAAATTCCGGTTTCTATTTCCAATATGTGGGATGATTTTTCCATCTTTCCTACGGCTCGACAAGTGGAAAGAAATAAGAACACCGGAGGAGGAGGAGGAAGACAGAGGAAGACAGACGAAATACGAGCAATTGAAAGCTCCCAGTGCTTCGTCCATGGCGTTTAGGGCTTCTTCTCTCAACTCTCACTGAAATACTTGCTCTATATTTAGTTTCTTCTGCTCCCTGTTTCGCTGTATTGGAAAACCCTAATTCTCCATGCACCAATTTCCGTTGCTGTTCACTCCACTTCAACACTGCCTTTGAAGTTGACTCAATTTAGCTGCAGTTGGTATGGGCGCCCCAGATAGATCTCCCGCGACCTCCAATTCCATGCAGGTGAGTTGTTTATTATATTGGGAAGCTCGGTACTTCGACACTGAGTGCTGCCAGGCGCAGACATGTGGTTAGCCTTATGATTCGTGGCCGAGGCTGGTCTCTGAATGTTGCTATCTGTTATTTAATTGGTATTGCGTGTTGTACAATTTGTTTGTTAATTGTTTATTTTCTTTCGTTGGAGAGTTTGTTTGAGTAACTGTATCGATCGACTGGCTATTTATGGAAATTTAACTTGCTCTGCAACCCAGAGTTTATTTCTTTAGTTAGTACGGACCAAGAAGCAAGTACTGTTTTCTAATTACTTATTCTGGACTACGGTTGAGCTTTGAGTGTGTACGAATGGTTAACACTTGAAGGATCTGAGAAATTATAGCTACTGAGGAACACTGAAGGGTTGTCAAAATAATTAAGTTGTATATTTTATTATTCAAAAAGTTTACACTAAGAGATGGGTATTCGTAGGGTGAAGTGGGGACGACGTTTGGGGAAAAAAAGAAAAAAAAAAGAAAAAGAAGTTTGAAAGTATTAAGTGTTTATTTTCTACCTGTTAGCACTATTCGAAGGAGCACTGATTAAGTACTTCAATTCAAAGCATATTGAGTAATTTTTTAGCACTAGCTGGAGTTGCATTTAACGGCATAAGTATAATTGTAGAGCTATCAGAACAAGGACTCCTAGTGCACAGTACATAGTGGTAACTCAGTTTTCTCAAATAATGAGATAGCGCCTGACTTGTGAATAAATTTATTGGTCAATTCAAAGGTTTAAATCTTGTAATTTCCAACTCCTGCCAATAAAACAAACACGTTACTGATTTCACGGCTCCCCATTCCTAGCAACAAGAATTCAGCTTTCTGAAACAGCCAACACATTTTATCTATTTCATTTGTTGCAAGAGGTTGTACTTTATCCTTATTGTTTATACCCACAAATTTCAGCGTGTCAAAGTATATCGTTTGAACGATGATGGAAAATGGGATGATCAAGGAACAGGGCATGTTACTGTTGACTATTTGGAGGTTAGTGACTGAATTCCCCCGTTTTCTTTGTTTTAGTTAAGAAACATTGAACTATCGATAAAGAGAATACAATAGAAAAGAGGTTGTGCAATCTTTCAAAGAAGTTTAGTTAACATGATCTTCAGTGATATGACTGTAAATTCAATTCTACTCAGAGATCGGAGGAGTTGGGATTGTGTGTTGTTGATGAAGAAGACAGTGAGACTCTACTTCTACATCGTATTAGTTCAGATGGCATTTACAGAAAGCAAGAAGGTTTTTCCTTCTTTTCTTGTAGACTTTTAGCAGTATCATCAACTTGAGACTTCTTTGCAATGTTTACCTGCACTATTTTGAATTTCTGGTTGGTTTGGATGTTGGGCTGTATTGAGTTTTGAAGCACTAACAAAGTCAGCTACTTAATATGCAGATACCATAATCTCTTGGAGAGATCCAGAATATTCTACAGAGTTAGCTCTTAGCTTTCAAGAGACAACTGGATGTTCATACATTTGGTAACTATTGAATATCTGCCTGTCACTCTCTAATGTTTTATCCCATGATATACTAGCTGAAAGTTGGCCTATCTTATTTAGGGATCACATCTGCAATGCGCAAAGGAATCTCCATTTTAATTCTCTCAACAGTAAGTACCCAGTTATTTGAGGCATTTTGCCATTGAACGTTTTCGATTTTGTTCTTTGCATTGCATGTATCATGATAGGATACTTAATGTTGTAGATTTACTGTTAATGGAGTGGAGGCTACATTTACTGAGGTGATTTCTGGCTCTTGAGTGGGAAACTTGCTTTGAACTTAGTACATAGTAGGAGGTTAACATGCCAAAGCTTAAAACATAAAACTCCGATGTACTGAAGAGGGCTGTAGTTACTAGGCTTGAAAATATGAAGTATACCTTTGACCATTTTAGGATTAAAGAGAAAATTGTAGTTCACTGTTCAAATGAAAATTTTAATCTGCCTAGTAGTGTATGGATTGATCTATGATCTTGGAGAATTATTACCACAAGAAATTTTAGGATGAGGAGATGGGTGAGTTTTGTGGTCTATTGGAACTATCAGATGGGATGACAAGCTCAATAAGCGTTAATGTCAAGGGAAGATTTAGAGAGTGTTCCCTCTCTCCCAGTACAATATCTCACAAAATAGACAAACCAAATCTAAAACATTCTCTCTGGTCCACTCACTAACTATTTTCTAACAAATTACTATTCCCACTCTCCGTCCTCATGCGCCTTCTTGTATGTACATGTTTAGTAGGAGGCCTAACATGTTAGCTTCGTGGAAGTCAGAGAAAGGTGAATATTTTTCCATGGCTAGTCTTCTTGGAAAGATTCAATCCGATTGGTAGGGTTGAAAACCTGCCATTTTTGGTCTTTAAACTGGAGTTGCTGTATTTTGTGTCTTGAAGGTGGGGATAACCTTCCTCACATATTCTTTCACTGTTCTTCCAGTAGGAACTTATGATAGGCTTTGTTTCCACTTTCAAGGTTTGGGATGTTATGTGTTTTTTATGAGAAGGCTGAAAAGGAATTATTTCCTAAGAGAGGTTTCATTTTTGTGTTCATCTCATGTCAGTATTTGAATGTTTAAATTTGAAAGATTTAGTTTCAAATCTAAAAGGTGTTGTAGCATTTTAATTTTCTAGATATCAATGAACAGATGTGTTTCTTTGTGAAATTGAGGTAGAGTGGAACACTGTTTTTATTTGTTTGAATTAGGTATCATGGCAGTGAGTTGGAACTCCCATGACTTCCTTTCTTTGTTTAGAGTTCCAGTTTTGATATGAAAATCATTATGTGAATGCTTGGTTTCTTACAAAATTGTGGCTAATTTATAAACAGAAAGTTGCATTTATATTGGCAAATTTTAGTTTTCTATAATTCTTTGTTTTCATTTATATGGCCAGATGATACGTTCCACAGCATGAACAGTGAGTTAAGGGAATTGCCTGCAATTGAGCTATCGACTCTGCCATTAATACTTAAGGTTAGTGTGAATGTAATACTAAAAAACTAGATAAAACGTGTTCTTAAAGCAATTAACCAAATTGGAAAATTGTTTTAGAAACCGCTCCCAAACATGTTGAACTTTCAATGAGCGACTACAAGAACATGCTTTTGTTGATTTGTTTTTTTCTAAAAACATAAAACAATTCGAAAAACTGACTCTCAGAGTATCCTCTCTCTGTCTCTCTCTCTCTCTCTCTCTATTTTCTTCTCTTCCTGCACCCTCAAAGAAAACATAAAACAATTTAAAAAATTTACTCTCAAAGTGATTGGCTTATGGAGATACATGTCCTCCTCCCCTGATTTATCTCATCTTGTTTGTTATTTGGATGTGGACGGCCTTTCATATTAATCGATACTTTTTGTTCAGATTGTTACTGAAAGTGGGATTACAGATCAAATGCGGTTAATGGAACTCATAGTTGCCAATGTAAGATTTGGGGAACTTTGTGATTTTTCATGTCAATTTGGGTTCTCTTATGACTTCTGTATGAAATCTTTATCTTGGATGAACAAGAATGAGTGTTTTGACCCACAATTTTTTGTAATGCAGCAAGATTTTTTCAAAAAGCTGATGGACATATTTCATATCTGCGAAGATTTGGAAAATCTAGATGGTCTTCACATGATATATAAAATAGTCAGAGGGATCAGTCAGTATTCTTTTCCGGTTCTATTTACTACTATTGCCAGCAATTATTTATATTTTTTTATATTTAATTTTTTTGAATAAAATGCAGTCATGCTAAATAGCTCACAGATCTTTGAGAAAATTTTTGGAGATGAGTTAATCATGGACATCATTGGTTCTCTAGAATGTAAGCTCTGCTACTTTTTCAATTGATGATTGTCTGTAAGTTTATAACTGTTTCTTTATATTGGAAGTAGAAATATGTTGCACACTAGTGGATATTTAGTTTTATCTCGCTTTCCCTGCACTGTTTTAGTCCGGTTTATTCTAGACGTTTTGTTATTATGAACTCTCTACTCGTTGGCTAATTGGAAGGTGGTATTTGTAACTTTCTTGACGTGGGTTGAGGCTTTCTGTACTCTTTTGTTTTATTTTATTCTACGTCTTTGGTATTGTTGACTGAAAAGTGGGCTTGATAAATAGTCTATATTCTGCTAATTTCTCTACCTATTTATATTGCTCTACCTATATGATATAGGTTTAGGGGACTACCCTCAATGATTTCATTCTTCTATTTTTTATGTGATTGCTAGATGATCCAGAGGTAGACCATGTCCAACATCATCGTAACTTCTTAAAAGAGCACGTCATTTTCAAAGAGGTAATGCTGTTTCCTAGCTGTCTATATTTAAAAATGAGAGCATAGGACAGTTGGCCCAGGGGTCTCATTATGCTATCTTATGTGGAGGTTTTTACTTGTACGTTATTTGCTTCCACTTTTGTAGGCCATACCCATCAAGGATCCATTGGTCTTGTCGAAGATACACCAAACATACAGAATTGGCTATCTAAAGGTTTGGGTCTTTGGTAGATGCAATTTCTCTATCCGCTGAGCTAGTTGTTAATGTGCTGTTACCTTGGATTGCTTTGCTAGGACGTTGTTTTGGCTAGAGTATTGGACGAGTCCACAATTGCAAATCTAAATTCCATTATCCATGCAAACAATGCGCTGGTAGGTTCTTGGAACCATGTGCTTGTTTTTTATCTCATGGTACACACTCTAACTTCAGGTTTCATTGTAGGTCGTTTCTTTGTTGAAGGATGACAATACATTTATTCAGGAGTTGTTTGTCAAGTTGAAATTGCCAACAACCTCTGAAGAGTCTAAGAAGAATTTGGTACTTTTGCTTCTAAGCATTATCTTTTCCCTTATTGTATTTTTGGCTTTCTCATGATATTGTTAAATCAACGATTTTTTTGTCTTTAATGCTATAATTTTTTCTCAATATCTTGAGGTATATTTTGAGTCAATTGAAATGAATCGATTTTCTTTGTGTTAGGTACATTTTTTGCACGAGTTTTGCAGTTTAAGCAAAAATTTGCAGATGGTTCAGCAGCTAAGGTTATTTAGGTACCTTCTGCATGATATACTATTATTTTTTTTTCTTTTGAAAATAATCAAACCCTACGACTTTAATTATTTTTCTATTTTAGTTTAAGACGCTGACGACTACCAGTTTCTGTTTTCTAAGGCCTCTCATTGATCTGTTTCAAATTGTGAACTTACAAACTCTGCAGGGATCTTATGAATGAGGGAATTTTTGATGTCATTGCTGATGTAGTACAAAGTCCAGATAAAAAGTTTGTGTTAACTGGGTAAGGTCGACCTTCTGATTAAATTTTGCTATTGTTCGAGTATGTTTCCATAAACAATATTTTATTACTTGTTTTACAAATCTATGTTTAAGAAGGAACTCTTACATTGTTAACTCTTTCATACTATTCATTGCAAATTTCTTTGGTTCTTAAAAAATGAACACTTGAAGGTTTTCATCTGACCATTCTATCAAGAACATTTTTAAGAGTCTGCTATTCAATTAGGTTTTCAGCAACAAGGAAAAAGCTTGCCTTAAAGTCTAGTTGACTATTCTTTACTCAATTTTTTATCAACACACTTGTCTTCTGTTTTGTTCCACCTATTTTTATTTTTTGTCTAGGCATCTCAATAATGCATTGTTTGGATGGGTGCAGGACAGATATCCTTATTCTTTTCTTGAATCAAGATCCAAATCTTCTACGTTCTTATGTTGTTAGGAAGGAAGGGATTCCACTTCTAGGACTATTGGTACGTTTTTCTAATCTGGTTTGTCTGACTTGAACCTTGTTGTATTTTTTAAATGAAAATGCAAACTTTCATCAGGAAAAGTGAAAAAATACTAGCTGATACTACAAAAGAGAAAAAAGGAGAGCCCATATGAAAACAGCATAAGCAAAGGAGCCCAACCAAAAATACGAAGAAACAAGTGTTTCAAGAAAGGGCTCCTGTTTTTATTTAATGCTTGTTTGGTTGTGAACATAGTAGGATCAGTAACCATAAGCATATTTGATACATAAATTAAGTTAGATGTGCTCAACATGCAATAATCCTTTTTTCAAGCTGAATTTGTTACAGATTTTTTTTTTTTTAAACTATAGGTTGAAGGCCTGATTACAGATTTTGGGGAGGAGATGCACTGTCAGTTTTTTGAAATCCTTCGATGTTTACTGGATTCCTACTCGCTATCAGGAGCAGCCCAGGTTTGCTTAGTCATCTTTTTTAATCATGTTTACTTTGGTTAAAGATTTCAAAATGATCCCTTATAGTTGAGTTGTATCTTTTAACTAGAATGTAACTACAGTTAGGTCGTATTGCTCGATTTTGTCCTAGGTTGCATGTTCTTACTATTGGTCCCTCTGCTTTGTCCATACTTGGGTTGCATGTTCTTAAAAGTACTATGATTATTAAGACCTGAACTGTACAAAATTACAAAAAGAGCTCAATGAGGGCTTTATACCTTAAAAGGTTATTTGATTTCTCCTCCCAAGAAGTCAGAAAAGAGCTCTTGATGCTCTATTCTGGAGGCCGTTGCCTTTGCGTTGAATTGCCAATCCATGAGTGCTTCTAAAAGCCAATTACAATGATCTCATTTTGTAAATTCTATTCAGAAGCATTATGGAAAAGACCTCATTGTCTATGCCACATTATAGGACTTCTCACCTTTTGTCTCAGTTCTAGGATAACTAATTGAAGTCCATGCTGTCTGTTTGTTTCGAATGAAGTCATTTTTTACCAGCTTCTTGGAAATAGTTGTCATTTAACTGTTTATATTAGATGCACTCTATATTTAGACCTGCATATTTTCCGCTGTATCCACTTTACATTGACTGCAATATTGTGTTTTTTGTGTTGCAGAGAGAAGCTGTTGTTGAGATATTTTACGAGAATCATTTGGGTAAACTAATTGATGTTATAGCAGTTTCATGCCCTTCAGAAGGTCTTCATACATTGAGCAACAAAATTCCTCACTCTGGTGTATTAAAGAATCAGAGCATAGTAAAGCCTGAAATACTATCCAACCTTTGTGAATTGCTTTGCTTTTGTGTTCTCCACCATCCTTATAAAATAAAGTAATATTTTGTCCTTTTTTTTTTCTATTATCTTAGAATTGAAGTTTTCTCAACTATAAAAGTTACGAATCCTTACTTTTTTCTATTCTGTTTTCAGGAGCAACTTTCTCGTGAATAATGTCATAGATAAAGTGTTGTTACTGACTCAAAGAAAGGAAAAATACTTGGTTGTTGCAGCTGTTCGGTTTGTTCGTACTATTTTATCTCGCCATGTAAGTTGAATCTGCGGAGATTAAAATTATCTCGTGTATGTATTCATGGAAATTGGACTGATGAAATTGCAACCCTCTTTTTCTTTCACTTCCCGAGGGATTCAATTTTGAATCGGATTGAAATTGGTAATGTACTGAATTATTTTCTTTGTCAATATGCAGGATGATGATCTGATCAATCATTTTATAAAAAATAATCTTCTAAAACCAATTATAGATGCCTTCATTGCTAATGGGAATCGTTACAATCTGCTCAACTCTGCTGTTTTAGATTTATTTGAGTATATCTGCAAGGTCTTCATCTTTCCTACCACACCTATGCTATCTCTGATGATTCCAGTCGAACATTGATTTAATGGTTGTGTTTCATGCAGGAAAATCTGAAATCTTTATTTAAGTACATAGTTGGTTCATTCTGGAATCAGTTGGTCCAGTTCGAGTATTTGGCTACAATCCAGTCTCTAAAAGTTAAATATGAGCAGGTATTCTCGGATTTTTTTTTTGCTAAAATATCCCATTTTGGCTTTAAAACTTGTACTATTTGTGTTTGACATCTCTATTTGCAGTGCCTAGAGGATTTTAGTACTAGAGGCACAACTACTAATGTATTAGATCCTAGAAAAAGAATCGAGGAGCGTGCTTTGGAGAAAGAAGAAGAAGACTATTTTAATGGAGAGAGGTAAGCATTGTTTCTCTAATTTATAGGAAATAAACACATTTTTCCCGACGTAGTAAGCTGAAATGGTAACGTTTAGGTCCAACGGAACCCGGAAAGAAAGTGAATAAGTACTAAGATACTCTCTAATTTGTTAATGAACTGCAGGAAATCTTTTGACTTTTTTTTTTTCATTATATGCAACAGAGTTTAGCGTAGTTCTTTAAATACAATATTAAATCGGGCTGTTATTAACTCATTACCAATCAGTGATGAAGAGGATACTGCAACTGCATCTGTTTCAAATGTACAGAAATCGCAATCTTTACCTGTTCTATATAATGGAGTTGCTGCAAGTTACCCTCCACGAAGGTACTGTAGTTTGCATTGTCTTGAAATTTGATTACAAAAGCAGTTTTTGATTGTTTTCAACTCTTCCAGTCCTCAACCTGGTGGTGGAGTTGTTGACTATGATGATGAAGAGGACGAGGAAAATTACAGGCCACCGCCACGAAAACAATCAGAAACAGTGGATGAAGATGAAGGATCACTGCATACTCTCAGGTTGAAGCGGAGGCCCGTTCACAAGGACAAGGAATCTGAGAAGGCGAAAAAGCAGCGACTGGGAAGGAATCCCAAGATGAGTAATGGTGTATTTGCTGCCTTGTGTTCAACATTGAGCCATACAGTTCTGCCTGATAAGGTTACAGCAATCTCCCAGCAACATAAGCCCCATTCAATTGATTCGAACAATAGCTCAGATCACGAGAGTCCGAAAGGGCAGGATCAGAATGCTTTAAGAACCGCAACCGATAGCAGCAGTAGTTTGGACGAGGAGAACCATACAGAAAAGCCACCAATTTCTTCTAAAAAGTGTTCAGATCCATTGCTTAATCCTTCAGAAAATAGACAGTTGAATGGAGAAGACTGTTCATTGATTCCTCCAAACTCCTCGCCTGAAATGGCTGTAAATGGATCGTAGGTTCTCTCTTCATGGCAGGGTCATTGCAATTTCCTTCCATTTCCGTTTGCCTTGTGAATATGCGTCGTGCGAAAAGGGACCCGGGCTAGTCTTGGATCGGGCAAGTTCGAAGGGGAGCTAGTCCTGGAATGAATTGGCATCAAAAGGCAAGGAGGTAGTTGATGGCTGTATAATAGTGTAGTGTACTGACAGTGGTGGATTGTGGAAGCTTCTTGTGTTGCATTCGAACGAACGGTCGAACATCCTCGCACCGGGCTGTTCTTTTACGACGAGTTTAGAAACGGTTGCTTTAAGTTGAACAGTTGTTGGTATCAAATTTTGTCATCTGATTTGAACCCTCCCCCCACCCCAAAGATAAAAGAGATAGGGTTAGGGTGTATACAAATATTTATATCCATGGGTTCAACTCTGTAAACTAATGTAATTCAGTAGAGATTCAATTGGTAGTCCCAACAGAACAAGTTTTGTTTTTAATTTTTTTTAATAATTAAACTTATAAACAAAATGGCCTCTACCTGTTGGGTTTTTATTTTATTTTATTTTATTTTTATATATATTTTTAGTAAGTTTTTTTATTACATTTTTAATGCACATTTAAATTAAAATTTAAAAAATAAAATCATGCCCCTTCCTCAAGTGATTCTTCTAGTTATAAAAAATTATTATTTTTTTCAGTTTTTTAAATTTGATTATGTTTTTTACAATGTTTTTAAAAGGTGGCTAAGAGAGTAAAAATAAATAAACAACAAATGAAGATAGTTATTAAAAATAAATAATGGAAAAAAGAAGAGTTGTTACTAACGGAGTGAAATCCACGTAAAGAATTTCATTCATGGAGTTGCTACGCAGCCGATCTTTTCGCATGACACGTCATTATCTATTATACCACCTGTCGATCCGTTCTTGTTTCTCTGTTTCTTCGGCGTCCTTATATGTTCTTCAGTTTCCGCGCCCCCGCGAGGAGCATGCGAACGTTTCTTCCTCTCACTGGCTTTAGCAATCAAATCGACTTCAATTAGTCCATCTCTGTTTCTTGTAAGCCGAAGAAGAAGATTTCGAAGAAGAAATGGGCAGTAGAAGCCTTGAGAATCGTTCTATGGTTGATGAAATCAAATTCTCCCAGGACGGAACTTTCTTGTACGACTTTGGTCATCCTCTTCTCAATCGCGTTGCTGATAGCTTCATCAAGGCCGCTGGGGTTCGTAAGCTGTTGTGATTTTACTTTCGGATTATTTCTGTGATGATCTTGATGTGATAGTGCTGTTTGGGATCTCAATGTGTTCATCTAAGGTGTCGATGGTTTGCTGTACAGATTGGAGCATTGCAATCTGTGTCTCGAGAGGCGTATTTTACGGTTGCGGGGAGTAAGATTCGTCTCATCTAGTATTTCGAACTGATCCTTGCTTTATTTGACTCGACTTTGGATCACACTTGTTTTTTATTTTGTTTCACTTTTTTGTTTTATACTTTTGCTTTATGTTGCGCGTTTAGGCAACGATTGATGTTAAATTGGTTAACAAAAATTTGTAATGCTCGGAAGAAATTTACCATCGGTACAGGTCTTGATTCGAACAATGGAACGCCGCCTGAATTATCGAGTGCTAGAAAGCGACCTTTTCCAGGTCTTAAAGGTACTCGATCGTTCTTCCGAATTAAACTCTGTTTATCCACGAGCAAATTCGTTACCAAGTCTTCCTTGCTAGGTTTGATTTTGTTTTTCTTGCCGGGTGAAAATGTCAACTATGTCTGTAAGTTGAGTTCTAATAGTTTCAGATTGATGCCACCTAATAGATGTGCATTATTTTGCGCTACATTTGAGACATGGATTGCAAAATTATTCTTTGATACACACTACAAATGAAGTGCCCCTTACGATTCTGTATAACTTGGTATGAAGTCCTTTGAGATGCTTGAAGCTCACTTTCTTCATATGCCGTGCAGGTGAAACCAACAAAGAGTCTCTTGAAGCCATGGTGAGTGCTTGTAACGGGTGATTTTGTGTTGAATTTGTGATGAATTATTTGCAGCGAGTAGTGGTCTGTAAACATGTAAGAATTTTTCCTTTTATGGTGCATGTCAGGTGAAGAGCGTGGGACAAGAATCTATCCAATGGGGTCAGTGTCTCTTCTCTGAACTGTTCAAATATACTAATGTGGCTTAAATACCTTTCTTGCATATCTGATTTATGTGTTCTTCAAGTCACCAATTCGATGTCACCTAATTGAGTATTTGGTCCCTTTTGAATCTTTCCCAGCATAACTTTACTAGATTCTATTCTACACTCTTATGTTACTTCACCTTGGAAGATTATTTCTCTGCTTCATCTTGATTCCCTCTATTGGATGAAAGTTAATTTAGGGAATGATCATGGGTTTATTGGTATATTGGTATGAGGCCTTTTGGGGGAAGCCCACCTCCTCAAAGCTTTGAGCTTATACTCAAAGTGGACAATATCATACCATTGTGGTGGTGAGTCGTGTTCATCTAACACCCTCGATGAACACCCTCTGCAGAAAGGGGTGATGAACTGAAAGCTTTTGGTTTGGCGGTGTGATTCAATAGCATATTTAGTGTTGTTTAATTTTACATCATTGCTCTCTGCTAACTTTGTTATTCTTTTGGGCTGTAGGATTAGCTGCTGGTGTTTATTCTGGTCTTACATACGGTTTAAAGGAGGCTCGTGGAGCACATGACTGGGTAACCCTTCTACAAAAATAACCAATAAATGTTTATGTTTTGATCAAAATATGGCATATGATTCAGGGCTCAGCTAGAATTGAGTTTAGAGAACACTAAAACCTCAATATTTGATTTGCAGAAGAACAGTGCAATCGCTGGTGCAGTAACAGGTGTAGCAGTGGCACTTGCATCAGACGACACTTCTCATGAGCGTATAGTACAAAGCGCCATCACCGGCGCTGCTGTGTCGGCGGCTGCTAATATTTTTGCTGGCATATTTTAGGCTCTCCCAGTACTGCTGCCACTAGGTATTGTCGCTGCCAAATTTAGGGGTGTTTTATCTTCCATGCTTAAATTATCATATCCTTTGATACTGTGACTCTCTTTTTTACTAAGCGACTCTTCTATGTTGCGGTTTGTTTCCATTTTTCTTCTTATTCTTGATACTGTGTGTTTCATTTATTCTTCTTCTTCTATGGTATAAATCAAATGAAGAAATGTGCAGTCGCCTCCGCCACATTTTGAATGAATATGGACCCTTATAAAATCAATATGTATACTCCCACCGTGGGGTAGCAACTCAAATTATTTAGTTTATTGGTGAAAAAATGGGTTTTTACAATTTCTAAATAGACAGATTTTAATATCATTAAATTATAGTATTAAATAAATACTTGCGTTCATGTCCGTTTATGAAGGGGAGATATAATAGAACTGCCCCTTAGTGACCTGCGTTCGGCCGTATGTATCTATCTATAAGTGGCATATTTATACCTATATATATATATATTTGTTATGTTAAATATAAATAAATCCAATTAATGAATATATATATATATATATATATTTGTTATGCTAAATATAAATAAATCCAATTAATGAATTCTTCCTTATAGTTGCACCTCGGGATAAAAGTATGTATGGCCATGGAACTTCCAATCGTTACTTCAATGTGAAAAATAAGAAAAACAAATATATATATATATATTTTTTTAAACTATGTTTTATAAAACATCGAAAGTACATTGAAATATTTATTCTAAATTTTCTTAGAAAATAGATAATTGTTTAAAACTTGTGTTAAATGTCGGTTCGACCAATTTAGCTATTTTAAATGCGCGAAAATATTGAGTATAAAATTTTTAACTTGGACACAAATTCATTTTTATCTAATAAATTATTTCATTTTAAAAAATCGTTGAAAGTTTATAAATTTATTTGATATTTTCGAAGTTTGAATTTATACAAAAATAAATAAATAAATAAACCTAGAAATTTGACAAGTTAAATAGGGAGGAAGTCGGTATTTTGATTTATTCATAAAACACGGAAATCAAACCCCCGGTCTATAAAGAACCCACACGGCCTCGATCCATTCCGTTCCGACTATCTTCTCCCGATATCCCCAATATTTCTTCCGCTTGGCCTTCGCGTTTCATTCGACATCGCCTTCTCATTGCGATCTTCTTCACTTCCGTCGCGAACTGGATTCCGATTCATCTTGGATCCCCGAGGTATGTTCTAACTGCGATTCCTCTTCTTTCTACTTATTTTTGCGGTTTAGTACCTGCAAACTTTGCGTATTGTCCCGATCTTTCCATTTTCCCCTTTGGTTCATGAAGCAGATCGATTAAAAGCCGGCGTTCTATTTCGATTACGGCTCATCAATCGGAAACAATGGAGTGTTCTGGGATTATGGTCTTTAGGCTAGAATTTGATCCGATTTTCTTATATTTTTCGGCTTTTACGGTAGCTGGTAGAAACCCTAAGACTTGCTCTATATTTTGTTCTTCCTTCGCTTTTTTTGAACGGTCTATCTGCTCCTAGTTTGGAGAGCTGTTGAAATGTGGAAGCTACAGCATGTCTTATAAGAAGGAAACCTAATGCTTCCCACTTCGTTTTTGTGCCGTCTTCTCTTTTGGTAGTGCTTATTGATTCTTAATTTGGCATTCTTATTCTTCCTTTTCCTTTTGTTCTGTACCAGTTTATTAGATTCAGATATTGAAACAAAAGCATGTCCAGTAAGAAGGAAGAGAAGTCGCAAGCTGCTGCTGACAGGATTAAGGCTGCTGCTCTTAGTGCTGCAAAGGGCCTTAGTCGTGCTCAGGCCGAACGAGCAGCTGCGGCTGCCGCTCGAAATGTTAATGCTTATGGGCAGAAGGAAGAAGGGCCTAGCAGATGGCAGGAGAAAAGGGAAGCAAAGAGGCAGATGTATTTGATGAGTACTGAAAAAGCAGTCAGATTGGGTGAAAGAAAGGACCTTAAGGGCTCTATGTCTAGCGCTGGTGGAGGTGCTGCTGCACAGTGCCAGAAATGTTATCAGGTGGGGCACTGGACGTATGAATGCAAAAACGAACGAGTTTACATATCTCGGCCATCTCGAACTCAACAACTTAAGAATCCCAAGTTGAGGATGAAGATGGCAGTCCCATATGACTTGGAGGACAACCCAGATTCTGATATGAAGAAGAAGAAGAAGAAGAGGAAGAAGACCGAGAAGCATTCGAAGAAGAAAAGCAAAAGAAAGCATGGGCGGTCCAGTAGCGATAGTGAGGCGGCCTCTGTTTTAGAGACTGAAAGTGGGTCATCATCAATTTCTGGATCTGATGATTCTTCAGGAGGAAGCAGTTCGGATTACAGTTCTTCATCTGAATCGGAATCAGAGAGGAGTCGGAGAAGGAGAAAGAAGCAGAAAAGGGAGAGAAGAAAGAGGAGGTACAGTTCATCTTCTGAATCTTCTGATTCTGATTCTGATTCCGGGTCTGAATCAGAATCTGATTCAGATGATGAACGTAGTCGGAGGAAGAGCCGAAGGCACAGCAGAAGGCGCTAGGATAATCGTAATCCATCTGATTGAAGTGAAATTACAAAGCTCCATATATTTGCAACTCTGGTCATTCTAGAGATTTTGAGTTCATTTAATTTCTTGTTTCTAGTTGTTGAAGCTGAACTAGGTACGCCATGAATTTATTCAGGAACAAACGTGGGAATTCTTTTGATGCTAATTCATAGCTCAAATAGTTTGTTGTGGAGCATCCCGGCTCAAATTCCAAAACTCAACCTCACATTCAAGAACCCGCAACAAAGCCACTTCTGTTTTTTTACTTATTTCGCCAGCAGCCATCTCCAATCGTCTATCCACAATCTTCTTCAAGGTATTGCAGTAGTTTCCAAATCCTTCGTTCCCCCATCTTTCGCAGGCTTCTCTCAATTCCAATGGCGTTTTTGATCCATCTTCCAAGCAGTACGCAAAGCTCTCGTGGTACACAGCTTCGATAGCCCAAAGAGCCGTAATCGCCACCGTATACTCCATTTCCGGCCGCATCAGACTCTCCAGAAACCTAAATCGAACATTCACTATATATTCTCTCAAGAAAAATTGATGCAGAACTCGATAGGTACCTGGAATAGCCGGCGGTTGCATTCTGAGGAACAATTTTAGTCAAATCGATGTCTCGTTTTAGGGCTTCTTTTTTGAACCACGCGAATTCGTCGTTGAGAGAAGCCAAACTGCCAAGGATCACTTCCTCGTCCGCTCTGTCGTCCGATTCTTTCCATGCCTTAACCAACACACTTGCGACGAACGCCGTGAAGGATCTCAGAAATTCGCATTCCTGTTCCTGAAGGATTTGAACTCGAACTCTAATTACGTAGAGAAATCGGACGTTTTCGAAGACCTAATTTTTTGTGGATTCTCATAAACTAACTTACCACCCAAGTTCTGAAGGCGGAGAGATCGACGGTGCCGTCGCGAATGGAGAGGACGAAAGGATGGCGTGTGGCGTCGGTGTAGATGAGACGGTGCTTTCTGATCCATGAGTCAGTGGCGGTCATTCCTCCGGCGAGTTGTGCTCTGGTTTTCGGGTCCGCCATTTTTGTTCCTTGCTTCTAAGCTCAGTTTGCAAATTTGCAACTCAGTGGGATAGATAAAGCGTGGGTGAAACTTTACGCGTGTAATTTGGTTACAACGTTCATACACCGTCGAATGCTTCGTGGCATTGAACCAATATTTTTTAATTTTAAATATTTGTTTTGTTTGGAGTTGCCATCGAATCATTGATGTCCCATTCATTATCCAGATTGACACAGTTTAGAATGAAACATGCCTACTATCATCTAAACATTTTTCAAAAAATTATTCTTTTTTGAAACTCTAAAATGATTTTAATTTGTGTGTTTAGTAATTCTTTCTTAACTCTGATTATAATCAAAATTTTAATTCACAAATTATCTTTTAAAAATGAATCACTAAATTATTATTTTAACAAAAAAATGTAGACGCAAACTTGTAACAACTTGCTTTGTTAGGGACTCCAGCCATATACTTCCCACTTTTAATCGAATCTTTATAAGTAATATATGAAAGTGCTTTTATAAAATATAAAATAAAATACTATAAGTACGTCCACCTTCTAAGCGAATAATGTATCTTTTATTGCAAATCCCATCATTGTCCCTCAATCAGCTTTCTTACCTCCATCGCCGATGACAGAGTTATGTTTAGCCGAAGTGTTCTGCTGGGACAGCATCTTCACAACATTGATCAATGCTCTTAGTCGATCCCATATGTTCAGGCCGTACGTTGCTTCAACAACTGACATCTGAAACTCAAAAGCGTTGTCTGCAACAGGATACTGATCCACACACCAAACAAACTGTTTTAATTAATAAGAAACAGCCAAATAAGTACTCTACCAAAACCCCTTCTAATGCCTCACTCACCTTAAGAGGCTTGGGATACTTAGTTTGAATGTACGGCCACCACCTGTCCTCGACCACTGCTTTGACTATACAGCAAGCTCGTAATCCTTCAACGCCCGAAAATCGACCGAATCCACTCTCTTTCACACCGCCAAATGGCAAGGACTGAAAATCAATTGTCCTTATAAAAGTGGCCCAAACCACTAACCATGATTGAGGTTTGCTAAGTAAAATAAACTAACTAATGTAACCAAGATTGAATTCCACACATTGGTATAACTTTTTCCAGCGAAGCATGCATTATACAATTCAGTATATGTAATAGTCCAATAACGCTAACAAATTCTACCTAAAGAACACATGGGTAATCCTAAACTATGAAGACGTGGTCTCAGAGAATGGATCGCTTGCAAGCTTAATGAAAGGATACACGCATGGCATCCACAAAGGCAAGAAAAGCTATGAAATATGCAACCCTTGAAGAAATGAATTGCAATCCACAAAGTAAGAGATTTGAAGAAATATGAACTGGTAAACAATACTAAGGATCCCATGCTTCAGAATGAATTTTACCTGACAAAAGTAACTTGTGGCGAAGTCATTAATTGCAACACTTCCACAACGTATCTGCAAAGCGATGGTCCTGGCACGCTGCTGACTGCCAGAAAACACACCACAACCAAGCCCAAATTTTGAATCATTTGCAAGCTTCACGACCTCATCATCTGTGCTGAATTTCATTATAGGCAGGATTGGTCCAAATGCCTGTATGCCACCACTTAGTTAGCACATTTGCTTAACTTTTGAAAGTTGAGCAACGAGTTTTATGTCAATTTGGAGCCCTAGTCAGCTGGGGTTCGCTGTCTTACTTTCCAAGATCTATTTGAGGAATTATTCAACAAAATATAATATAGGGCGACTAAAAGGGACTCCCCGAAAATCTATTGCACAAAAAGAGCATGTCAGGTATTGCTACCTCCTCTTGCATTAACTTCATGCTATGGTTGACATCAACGATAACGGTAGGTGGGAAATATTGATCGACGGCACCTTCAGGTAAATGTCCAAAAGTTCCACGAGCAACAATTTTTGCCCCCCTGTCTAAGGCATCATTTACAAGGCTCTGAAGTTTCTCAGACTGCTCTTGCGTACAGATGGCACCCATATCATATTTCCCAGCTAACGGTGGACCCTGAAGAACATTTTCGAAAAGAAAGTCTCATCTTTAATAAACCCTATATCACAGCAGAAGAATGCACAGAGTTGAAATAAATATAATAGGAACTTATACTTACAACTGTAATAGCCTTTACACGTTCTGATATTTTATCCACAAACGAAGAGTAAATGTTCTTGTGGACATAAAATCTCTCAGCTCCATTACAATTATGTCCACTTGATGTAATAGAAGCCCTAAGAGCAACGTTTACAACCTGTAATAAGTAAATTAGAAACTCCCATCAGTTCACAATAACATGGAATCACACTAACCAAATAGAGCTACTAGCATAAAGTAAAATTGGAGAGTATTCATACGTGATCCAAATCTACATCCTCACAGACAATAAAAGCGTCCTTCCCACCCAACTCAAGAGTAACTGGAATAAGTGTCTCGGCAGCAGTTTTCATTATCTGCAAGGAGTCGTGCCAAATATGTAAAACTAGCTAAAAAAACAAGTCAATTTTTCCATCTCTTCTATTTTTAAAAAATTATAAAAGCCACACGGTGTATTAACTAGCATTCAAGGCAAAGCAACAAATGAACTTCCAAGCAGAATGAATATTACTTTATATGCTAGAAATAAGCATTAATTCAGTCTATGATACTCATAAAGAATGGAAGTCATTTCCTATTATCCTCTTTTTCATTGTTTATAGACTAGAAATAGAATAGAGAAAGAATCCCTTCGGACCCCACACATTCTTCGGTGGATCATGTTTGATGGGTCCCAGGAAATTTTTTTTTTTTGCTTACTTTTCTCCTTATTTATTCACACAAACTCAAACTTCATTCTCATTCTTAGTAAACAATAAATCGGTCACCTTCTTCACTTTGAGCCTAATTGCAAAATAGTCGTAACTACAGAATAATAGAAAATTCAGTTCTCATCGCCACAACTTTTAATGGATATTTATTTTGCTTAGCCTCCAAACTCATTCCCTATTACGACAGCGGCTTCAGAGCGTTGATTGCTATTATGACATGTTTGGAAGAGAACTAAACAACTGCATGGATAAATGAAAAGAACCAAAAATATAATATTCCAGATCAAAAATGGTTCATACCATCCTACCCACACCAGTAGACCCAATGAATATCATTTTATCTACTGAAGATACTAGCGCTTCACCTGTTTCAGAAAACCTAATAAAAGAACAGGTTAAAGTAGACAAATGAACATCCACATGAAGATAGTTCAAATGAAAAATTAAAATGTGTACCCTGTTATCACATCGACCAAACTCTCGGGAGCTCCAACAGCAGCAAGTGCAGCTTGGATAATCCTGATGTAGAAGCATCCGGACCAACTTGCATGTTCTGAAATCTATAACAATCAATTGTATAAAATTAAGACAATCCGTATGTAACAAGATGGTTTCATTGAAGAAGAGGATCAGCGAAACTGCACCTTTCCAAATTCCTTATTTGAAGCTTCTTTTTCTTTTCTTTTTTTCACAAAGAAATCTGTACTTGTTTCTTTATTTATTTATTTATTTGAAAGAAACTGAGCAGTCATTCAAAATGTGAGAGAAAGCTCTAAAATATTGAAATTCCTCAACGATACGCATCCTAAAGATGCATGACATCTTAAGAGCAGGCTAGGGCACATGCGATGATTGGTTGGGATGGTAGGGCATAAGAAATTTGCAGGAAGTAGTTGCTGATAGAGCATGCATGAAAAAGTAATACATCTCAAATGAATTAAAGACAACCTTCAACTTGAATACCTTAACTACAATGCCGTTTCCTGCAAAGACTGCTGCAAGCACTGGATTGAAAATGTTATGGAATGGATAGTTCCATGGAACTATTGCCCCAATGACTCCAAGGGGATGAAATTCCACTCGTGCTTTTTTGTGAAGTGTTGCCCTCCCACATGATCTGCAAATTGAAATAGGCTAAGAGATCAAAGGCGTAATGAATTTAGTCATCCAGAAATTTATGTGCTTTCTTTCTCGATCAAAATATTATCCCAATCCAACGTAACTAGGGACATTGGGACAATTTCATTTCCACAGTGACAAGTTGCATGTCCAAGGAAAGAATACTAGATGTATGAGCCAATATGCTGATCAAAGGAAAGAAATAAGTAATTCATTGCTGTGAAGAAAAGGTATACAAATTGTAAAGTAACCTGATGTAAGGAGTGTTATTGTGCTGCAATATCATATTTTCAAGAAGGATAAAAAGTAGGGGAAAAGAGAGATACCGGCTCTCAGGCTTCAGCCATTTCTCACCCTCTGAAAGAAGCCAAGTAATCTTTTCACATATCGCCATAACTTCTCCTATACTAGCATCCACTATCGTTTTCCCAGTGTCACGGGAGGAGATCCTAACCCGAACAATAAATAATTAGAACGACAGAAAATATCCACAAGGCTGCTTGTCTCTTTTTACTCTTGGAGAATATAAAAGAACAAAAATCTATAGTATATTAAAATAACAGGATCTTACTCGCAAATAAGCTTTTGATGTTCAATTATATACTTCAAAATTATCCGTAAAAGCAAACGCCTTTGCTTGAAGCTACTTTTGGCCCATTCGTTCTGTGCTTTTCTGGCTGAAGCAACACGCTCCTTGACCTACACATAGAAGTTAACAGCAACACAGTAAGTTTAAGCCATCACTACGGTTTCTCTCTCTCTTTTTCTTTTATCAATAAATCCTTCTAATAACTAATGCCATCAAAAGATCGAGGAAAAAATCACGGGGGAGTATTGTCATGAAGACACCACACTACAACGTGAAGGAGCCTGATATGGAAAATCTCTCGTCCATCCAAATTCAATGTAAATAATAAGACAAATGCTAAAAGTTTCAACAAGTTCACCAATCCAACTATTGTCAGCCAGCAATAAGTACCAACCTCGTCTCGTGTCAATGCAGGAAAGAATCCCAAGTATTTCATATTTGCAGGCTCGTAACATTGGACTTTCTTGTCTTGCTGTTGTGTCTTTACTCTAGGTGGAATCTGTTCAGTAATCACCAACCAAAAATTATGGAATCAGAAAGTTCGGCCTCGGACAATTTGAAATAAAAAAAAGGCCATTGCCTACTGCAAGCTTTGATATCGATGAACGAATGGTTTGTAACAGCAAATAAATAATGTTAACCTGAATCTTTAAAATTTTCAGAACAAAACTTATAAGGATTTATAGTTTTAAAGACATATTAGTAAGCTAGTAATTCGCTTAGACCAGGTCCAAGAACATCCTCCCAGAGAGTATGTTCCATAATAGAATCAAAGCTTTAGTTCCGGAATCGAAATTTCAATAGCTTACTCATATTCATATAGCTAAAATCAAAGTAAGAGAATGACGACTTGTTTAAAAGAACGCGTAATGCTAGAAATGAAGCAGCAGTGTATCATCGAACTATTAAGCATAGCTAAAATCAATTGTAGAATGTCTAGAAATACTTACGTAGATGTAGCTATTCTCCTGCGTCTGATTCCCGTCGTCCACAACTGGAGGAGTATCAGTCGAAATAAATGATCGAACACAAAATAAAAAAACGGAGGCATAAAACGCTCGAGTGCGAGTGAATTCAAAACCATTCGAATGTACAGAAAGAACGAGAGAGTAAATTTGTCACCGTCAGATGCGTCAACTTCGATTGAAGGCACATTCGGAGGGATGAGCATCGCGAGAAACCTACAGATGGCGTAAGCAAATCCTAGAACAAACACAGTCCACCAAAATGCCATCGAGTTCACCGACGATGATGAAGAACGCGTTCTCCGATAAACTTGAGTTTCTTGGATCAAATTTTTGGAGCGAATAGTAAAATGCAAAAGAAGAATATTAACAGAGGAGGGATGGCGGGAAAAGACAATTGGCTGTTACTCTTTATTTGTCTATTAATTATCATTTAATCTCTTAATCTCTTAAATTCTACTCTGATTGTATTAATATTTTCATTTATTTACTTCCAAAAAAATAAATAATTCAAATTGGACCCCAATCTTTTATTAATTCAAATTCGACCATAATCTTTTATTGATTATTTAATCACTTAAATTTTAAATTCTCAATTACTTACTTTCAGAAAATTATTTAAATTTATTCAATAAAACTAACTATTTATCTAAATTTAATGCATGATAAATACAGATTAGGCTTTGATCTTCCATTAATTATATAATCTGTTAAAATTTAAACTCTACTTTTATTGAATTAAAATTGTCAATTATTTTCTTAAAAAAAAAAATTTGTTCAATAAAACTAATTATTTATCCAAATTAAATACGTGATAAATACAAACTAGACTCTAATCTTCCATTAATTATTGCGTCTTTTAAAATTGATTAAAATTCTCAATTACTTACTTCAAAAAAAAATTTAAAATTTTGTTTAAATAAACTTAATTATAATAATGTGTGATAAATACAAACTGAACCTATTATACTCTTATTAGATTAAAATTATCAATTGCTTACTTAAAAAAACTGTTCAATAAAATTGATTATTTATCCAAATTAAATGCATGATAAATACAAACTAATCTTCTATTAATTATTTAATCTCTTAAAATTTTAAATTACACTCTTATTGGATTAAAACTCTTGCTTTCAAAACAAATATTAAAAATTGTTCAATAAAACTAATTATTTGTCCAAATTTAAAGCGTGATAAATACAAACTATGCAATAATCTTTCATTTTTAAAGATATACAATTAAAATTCCCAAAAGAATTATTAAATTTTAAATTAATCATTGAATTATTTAATTTTCAATTGTTATATTCTTAGGGGCTTATATTTTTACAATTTTGTATTTGTTGCAACCTTACACTTAAATTTAGTCCTACAATTTTCAATTCTAATAAATTTACTGTAACGAGCCAAGTCCACAACTACTCGATATTGTTCTCTTTGAGCTTTCATTTAAGGCTTTAAAACGCGTCTGCTAGGAAGAGGTTTCCACACCCTTATAAAGGGTGTTTCGTTCCTCCTCCCAAACAGATGTGGGATATCACCACCCCCTTCAGGGCCCAGCGTCATCACTAGCGCTCGATCCTTCCTCCAATCGATGTGGGACCCCCACCAAATCCACCCTCTTCGGGGCCAGCGTTCTTGATGGCACACCACCTCATGTCTACCCCCTTTGGAGAACAGCCTCCTCACTGGCACATCACCCAATGTCCGGCTCTCATACCATTTGTAAACGCCCAAGCCCACTGTTAGCAGATATGATTGTGATATCCCACATCGGTTGGGGAGGAGAACGAAATACCCTTTATAAGGGTGTGAAAACTTATCCCTAGCAAATACGTTTTAAAGTCTTGAGGGGAAGCGCATAAAAAAAAGTCAAAAGAGGACAATATCTACTAGCGGTTGACTTTGGCCATTAAAGAGAAAATTTATAATTTAAAACATTAGTCACAAAATATATATTTTTTTCGGATCATTTATCTTAGTTATGAATTATGATTTGTTTATATGTTTTATTTTACAGAAATAACTGGCACCAGTAATCTAACACACTTTTTTCTTTCCCTTTTATTTATTTATTTATATATATATTAAAATACCGTTTATATCGTATTATTTACTTGTCTATGTAAACTTCAAATAAAAATATACATATTTGTAAAATTAATTATCTCTTGAATTATTTAATATAAGATAATTATTTAATATTTTTAAATTCTAAATTCTACTCTTAAAACTTAAGTTTGACTCCTAATTACGACATTCTCTTTTAAAAAAATTACTTAATATTTAAAAAATAATATTTTTTAGTTTGAATTTGCTGGCACGTTTCTCGTGACTATTAATTATATTAATTGGAAAAGTAGGTAAGTTATAACCTAATAAAAAATTATATTTTAAAAAAGGTTGTAACCAAGGACCATAGACTATAGGTTACATATTTTATTATTTTTGCTATTAATTTAACCGTAAGAAGCAAACAAAAGACTTGTCAATAGAAAATTAAAAATAAAATCATTTCATTTTTATATAAAAAAATTATACTTAATTTAAGAATGATTCAATAATAACATAGTAATTATCATTGTTTTAAATATTGTTCAAATACTTGATTGATTGCAGGTGCCGAATGAAGCAAAACACGAGCATCACGTGCTCATGGTCATGAGCTAACTAACAGTGCCATAGACGCAGCAGCGAGCTTTCCGGTCCGTTCTCTCTCTTCTACTACTCATCATTTACGCTTCTATTTTTCTCTTCTGGATCTGTTTTTCACTTCTCTTCGATTTGGATTTCTGTTTTCCTCTCTTACATTACACGTATTCGTCCCGCTTTTACTCATAATCCTCCAAGTATCGCGGTTGCCGATCTCTTCGGAGCTTAATTTCTGCGTGTTGAGAGATTTTTTGGATTGAACATCATGTTTATCGGCATTTGATTTGCTGATTTGCTGGATTTGGTGGTTGTTTGTGTTTTCTAAGGCATTGAGCTTATGAATGTGTTTGGTCAAATTGCGAGGGTTTAACTCTGTCCTGTTTTAGTTAGGCTGTACTTGTTTCGAGGTGTTGTACGTTATTCTTTTCTTCTTCTGTTTAGTTCATTTGATTATTATTTAATTTCTTGGATCTCCTTCCGTTTTCAGAGATAGATTTGTTGAATAATGTAAAGATTGAATGCAGTACTGTTTGATTTTGCGAACGTTATCCCCTTTTTGTCCTCCTCGCTGTTCGTCCACCTTAGATCGCCATGGTTTCTGAACAGTTGTCTTTAATACGCATACGGACGTTTTTTTTTTTGTGGAAATGTATAAAAGCGAGGAATCGTGTAATAGCTAATTAGATAATCGGCTTCTGTGATGCGGGGAGATGTATTGGGGAAGTTCATTTATCTAAATCTACCTGTCTTGCTAATTGTGTCCGTGAATTTTTGTTGTAATTTCATTTCAGTCATTGTTTTTGAAAAGAAATATATATATATATATAAAGATCTGATAACGAAAGGTATGATGAAACATGGTTCCTTTGCGCAGGTTCCTTTGACGCTCACCATGGCCACCGGACAAATATTTTCTCGTACGACGCAAGCACTATTCTACAATTACAAGCAACTACCCATCCAACGGATGCTTGACTTCGACTTCCTCTGCGGTGTGTATCAAGTCTTATAGTTTCCCATCAGTAGTATAGAACTAAAATTTCTGAAGTTTCTTTTTGTTGGTTGTGATTGTGGTTATTTGCATTCTTAACCTTCCATTTTGACTTAATTATTCAGGGAGGGAAACGCCGTCAGTTGCTGGAATCATCAATCCTGGTTCCGAGGGATTTCAGAAACTCTTTTTTGGTCAAGAGGAGATTGCCATCCCTGTGCATTCTACGTGCGTAATAAACTTACCCATCTCTTCTATTTACTATGGTTTTTCATTTCTCACCTTTATTGACATCTAATTCTGGATACGAATTTAAAACCATTGCTATTCTAACTTATGTCTTTTTACAATACCATTACATTACATTATCTTTGAAATTCAATTACCAGTTTGAAATGGTAGGTTTTAATCTTAACTTGATTGAGTATCATTGGCCAATATTGTTTCTTTTTTTAACAAGCAGATTAACCTCCAATTTCTTTTTTTTCTAATACATTTTCAGAATTGAAGCAGCTTGTGCAGCACATCCCACAGCCGATGTCTTTATCAACTTTGCATCCTTCAGAAGGTTAGTGTTCGTTGTTGCAATTTTATTTTGAGAGAACAATAGCTTTCTGTTTCCACTCATAACTAGTTTATGCTGCCGTATGTGCAGTGCTGCTGCATCATCAATGTCTGCTTTGAAACAGCCTACCATCAGAGTTATAGCTATCATAGCTGAAGGTGTTCCAGAGTCTGACACCAAACAGTTGATTGCATATGCACGGGTTAACAATAAAGTGAGAAAAGATTTGATGCTTTTAGTAAAACTGACCTTCTAGCTTTAGTAACGCCCAGAATATATACTTGCAATCTTATGTATGTCAGGCAGAAAGGCACATACATACTCCAAATGACTAGTGAACTGAAATACATCATAAATGGTAATGAAATTGAACATTTTCTCTCTGCTTAATTCAAATGCAGATAGTTATAGGCCCAGCTACTGTTGGTGGTATTCAAGCTGGAGCATTTAAGATCGGTGACACTGCCGGAACAATTGACAATATAGTACAGTGCAAGCTGTACAGGCCGGGATCTGTGGGCTTTGTCTCTAAATCAGTATGTGACTGTTGCTGAACTCTTCGTCTAATATTTTCCTTAACTTTTTTCATTAACTTAAGTTGTTTCGATCAAACGTGTGCACTTATGGATTGTAAAGATTGTTTGATAGATTTATAATGCACTAATTCATGTTTGCATTCCCGATTTTATTTCTATGTTTCTGATAATGTCATGCATCCTGGCTATTTAATTAATATGCAATTTGCTGTCTGGCTTTCTCAAAATGCCAAAAATCAAGTGCCACGCTCTAAATAAGCGATTTACTGAGAAGTGATACGAGTATGATAATGTTTTATGGTATCACAGGGTGGAATGTCTAATGAGATGTACAATACTATTGCCCGTGTTACAGATGGAATTTATGAAGGTAAACTTCCTATGTTTTCACTAATATTAGTCTAGGACTGTTTTGAAATATTCAATCGGATTCGTGATTCATATTCTTTAATTGCACAGGTATTGCAATTGGAGGTGATGTGTTTCCTGGTTCCACTCTTTCTGACCATATTTTGCGGTTTAACAACATCCCACAGGTCTTGTGATTGACACCTTCTGTATTGTTTGTTGCCTTTTTCAGCTTTATTTCTGGTCTGAAAATCCGATCGATTAGATGAACTAGCAACTCTTTGTGCATGCCAGAAGTCATTAGTCTTTTAAGGTCCTTAGCCACAGAAGGACCACTTCCACAACCCACGCCCCGCCCCCAAACACACACATGTGGCACAAAAGCAATTTTTGGTTTAACTATAGTACATGTTGTCTCCTTAATGTGGCTGGCAGTGATGATAACACTTCAATGAAGTCATTACCAAATTGGCTCCTTATGTACTTTGTTCTCTGAATATAATATGCTTTTCGTTTTGCTCTTTTTTAGGTTAAGATGATGGTTGTACTTGGTGAACTTGGTGGTCGGGATGAGTACTCTTTAGTTGAAGCCATGAAACAAGGAAAAGTTAACAAACCAGTGGTTGCCTGGGTTAGCGGTACTTGTGCTACACTATTTAAATCTGAAGTTCAATTTGGTCATGCTGTAAGTTGACACTGGACTCGTCCTGCTTAAGATATTGTTATTCTCTAATAGGATTTACAGACACATTATTTACTCCTTGACCTTCTCTGACGTTGACTACAGGGGGCAAAAAGTGGTGGTGAGTTGGAGTCTGCTCAAGCCAAAAATCAGGCTCTAAGGGATGCTGGAGCAATTGTTCCTACGTCATATGAAGCCCTTGAAGATGCAATTAAGGAAACATTTGGAAAATTGGTAATTCATTTATTATATGACTTCCATCTTGCCTCCTCTTCTTTGTAGGGAGAGGGATAGTAATCGTCAAAATTGATCTATGACTGCCAAATAATTTAATTTTTCCATCTGATTTACGCCTAGGTCGAAGAGGGGAAAATTACTCCAGTAAAGGAAGTAAAGCCTCCACAAATTCCTGAAGATCTTAACTCAGCAATTAAGAGTGGAAAAGTTCGGGCCCCAACCCATATTATTTCCACCATTTCTGATGACAGAGGTTTGTTCTAACCTAGCCCAAAATTTTCTTTCAGCACGTTTTAGGGTTCAATAGCATTAAATAAGTTATAATTCGGATTTGAAAAAAAAAATTCAAATAGGTGAGGAGCCCAGCTATGCTGGAATTCCAATGTCTTCCATTGTTGAGCAAGGCTATGGTGTTGGGGATGTTATTTCACTATTATGGTTCAAGCGCAGCCTTCCTCGGTACTGTACACATTTTATTGAGGTAGGTAACTTGCAGTATGGAACTGAGTATCTCTTACTGGTTGCTTAATTGTAGTTTTGCTTCTTCACTTTCACGAACACTCAAGGGGGAAGTTGAAATTATAGTCTTGGATCCAGGCTTGACAAATTTCATGCCCTTTTCAGATATGTATCATGCTCTGTGCTGACCATGGTCCTTGTGTGTCTGGAGCGCACAACACTATAGTAACAGCTAGAGCTGGAAAAGACCTCGTGTCCAGCCTTGTCTCAGGTTATAATTTATTTTATTTTGTAGTCTATTTTTTATTTGCCTAATCAATGACGGACAATGACATTCTGAAATAGGTTTGCTTACTATTGGCCCACGATTTGGTGGTGCCATTGATGATGCTGCTCGGTATTTCAAGGATGCATATGACAGAGTGAGATTTTTTTTCATTGCTAAAATGTTGAATTAAGTGGGTGGTTTCTGCGTCCTTTTTTCTCTAAGCCTCTATTATGTTGTTTCCTGCCTTTTACAGAATCTTACACCTTATGAATTTGTCGAAAGCATGAAAAAAAAAGGGATTCGTGTGCCTGGAATTGGCCACAGGTATATTGACAATATTCTGGTTCAAATATCATGGCTTTTCAACATTTTTTAGATTGTTTTTAGTTTGGATTGCTGATTGGTAGTTCAAGTGGCTAATCGATGGTTTGATATTTGTGGAGTAAGGATCAAGAGAGGCGACAACAGAGATAAGAGAGTGGAGCTACTGCAGCGGTTTGCACGGACACATTTCCCATCTGTGAAGTACATGGAGTATGCTGTGCAAGTCGAAACTTACACTCTCTCAAAGGCAAACAACTTGGTTCTTAATGTAGATGGTGCAATTGGATCCCTTTTCTTGGATCTTCTCGCAGGTAGTGGAATGTTCGGCAAACAAGAGATCGATGAGATCGTCCAGATTGGCTATTTGAACGGCCTGTTCGTGCTGGCTCGATCCATCGGTCTAATTGGGTGAGTGGGAACTACTCTAAAAACCATTGTTATCCAACCTTCTCTGCTTACTTTTAAAGTTTTTGGATCCTTTAAGCTGATTGCTTTGTTGCTACAATTGAAATTTGCAGACATACATTTGATCAGAAGAGATTGAAACAGCCACTTTACCGCCACCCATGGGAAGATGTTCTCTACACCAAATGATGAAATTACAAATACCGATCTCAACAAGTATGTTTCCTTGCAATATTATTTTTGGTGGAATCTTTCTTTTCTTCTTCTTACCCTCCCCTCCTTAGATCACTGTTTGTAATGCAATGCCTCAGTTTCTTTAAGTTTCATTAAGGTTGACTAGTCCATAAAAGGTTAAAAATTGTAGTTCAATTTTGAAATAAAAAATTATGTTGTCCATCTGCTACTACCCTGATGTATAATTATCTCTCTAGACTATTAAAAGTAATGGAATTCTGGCATGAATTTTTGGTTTTCCATTGATGAAATGATCGTTTCTTCTACCAGTTCATAACTAGTCAATATTTTGCTGCTACTTCTACATACATACATATATATTCCACTGTTTGTGCACAATTTTTTTCTTTACATATATTTTAATTTTCGGATTGAAAAAAAATGATAAAATTTCAAAGGTTAAAATACCACTTTGGTTCATGTACTAGTGTGAGAGTCGCACGTTGATTGGGAGGAGAATGAAACACCCTTTATAAGGGAAATCTTCCCCTAGCAGACGCGTTTTAAAGTCTTGAAGGGAAGCTCGAAAGGGAAAGCCCAAAGAGGACAATATCTGCTAGCGGTGGGCCTAAGCCGTTACAAATGGCATCAGAGCCAGACATCGGACCATGTGCCAACGAGGAGGCTGTTCCCCGAAGGGGGTAGACACAAGGCGGTGTGCCAGTAAGGACGTTGGCTCCAAAGGGAGTGGATTTAGTGGGGGTCTCACATCGATTGGAGAAAGGAACAAGTGCCAGCGAGGACGCTAGGCCCCAAAGGGGGTGGAATGTGAGAGTCCCACGTTGGTTGGGAGGAGAACGAAACACTCTTTATAAGGCCTTGAGGGAAAAGCCCAAATACGATAATATCGGCTAGCGGTGGATTTAGGTGGTTACGACTAGTTAGGTACAAAGTTTGAGGGGTTGTTTTTGGTGCCAATTTCATGGGATTCAATATTGGAAGCTGATTGCTCTAAAGTACGAAGTTTGAAAATGAATGGAAGTTAGTTGGTTATTGTTTCATGGACGAAAAAGAAGAAATTAAAGCCCACGACGTAGAATTCAACTTTTATTTATTTATTTATTTTTGTTATAATCAACAATTTGGCTAAATAAATAAATAAAAATAAAAATAAATAAATATATATATATAAATGTGGGTGCTGTGTCTTTGTTTGCAAGTTGCAAAATTGGAATGCGGTGCACGCTGTGGAGTCATGTTTTGCACGCAACCAATGTTCAACTTTAAAAGAAACAAAGAATAAAATTCCATAATTACCCATTCTTGAATGGTGAAGAAAAAAGCCATAGCATCTGCCCCAATAAGCATCTCAACATTTTTCCTTAAAAATGTCAAAATTACCAAACACGCCCTAAGTCGTTAAAAACATAATGAGTTAAATATTTCATTTCAGCTACAAAATATATTTTATTTATAATTGAAGTAAAACTTTTAAATTTGTAGGTTAGATTATGTAGGGGCATGATGGACATTTACTCCGTCATTTAAAAAGCTATCAACTCGTACTGAATAATATTGTTCCAAGTGTCATACATCATCCTCCCGTCACTTAATTTCACTATATATTATTTAATATTATATATATATTTTTTTTTTAAGAAAACGATAAATAAAATATAATTGGCAGACAGAAAAGAAAGTTTCAAGGTTTAAGACGGGCCGTGAGTTTGGTTCAAATGTGGTAAAAACAAAGTCAAACACTTCAAAAGATAATTTCTTTTTTTTTTTTTTTTTTTTATAATAATAATAAGAAAAACTGAAAAGTATTGTCTTCATAAAGAAGCAAAGTGTACCTTTATCATTTCCTCTATTTTTGGTATATTTCTCTTACAAATCCCTTGCAAATTTTAAGGTATAAAAGAAATTGATACAGACCATTCAAGATGATGATGAAACTTGCAATTTATTAAATAAATATTCAAAAAAGACAAATAAAATAAATAATATTTCTTTTATTGATGCATGAACCAATAGCAACTTAATCAAACTTTTTTTTATTATTGAATGAGTACGGTACATACGACTTTTTTTATCAAATTATTGTCGTATTAAGTTAGCTACCTTAAATTATTGAGCTCGATGATTAAAAAGTCAATGGCATTAATAGGGCACACAATACATGAACCAACAGCAATGTAAGCAAACTTTTTTTTTTTTTTTTTTAATTTAAAAAAAATCGCCCACCATTAAAATTACAACATCAATCCTCGTTAAGAATCTAAGTAGCCATAGAAGATAGGTAGAATAAAAAACATGAATTCCTTATACACAACCAGATACCTCTTCGATTCTTACTTCATTCCAATTGTCAAACTCATTATTGAAAGACGACTTTTATAGAGAGCTAATCAGCTACCCTTCTAATTCCTTCGTGTTTGGTACGACTCCTTAAATAACCCTCAATCGACTCTATCATCTTAACATGTAGGTCACTCTCTAACTCAATGGCTATTCCCCTACTGACATTCTTGCTAGCCGAAACATTTGACTGTATGACCTTAAGTCATCTCGTAAATCTCGACAAGGCTATAATTTCATTTCTTTACATAAAAATTTATTATTACTATTTAATCAACCTCAATAAAAAATGATTTCAAATTAATAAAAATCAAATTTAAATAGGATTGAAACTTGAAAATACACCTACTAATTTTTGACATTCAAATTGAGAGGAACTAAAATAAAATGAGACCACGTGGAAATAGTTTTTTTAATTTGTTTAATTGAAAAAAAAACAAAGAGAGAGAAAAATAGAGTACTTTTTGGAAATTCCGACCAGAGAGAGAAATTGGGGGCCGTAATAATAAAAATAAAAAGTGAAAAATTGGAGGTGTGTGATTCGCCACGACCGGCCACTCGCTATTATATATTTTATTGAAAGGAAATTATCATTGTTTTTATTTTCTTTCTTTCTTTTTAAAGTAGAATGACTAAAGTGAATTTTCCAAATATATATATATATATATATAAGAAAAATAAGCTCCATTTCCATTTTTTCAGTTGGGATTATTTTTATTTCGGAAAAGGAGGCGGAGCTCTGGAGGAAGGCGCTAAAGTAAAAGGGAGAGAAGGTTCTTGACCCATCAGGAGGAAACCCTTCATTCTATCAATTCAGTCTCAGCGATTGACTCGGCCACCAGTAAGAACATGGGGGATTGGATTGGATTGAGTATCTAGTTTTTGTTCTTAAAGGTCCTTAATCCCTGGGTTCAACGGAATTGGTTGATTTTCGTTTTCCTTTTTTTGTCTTGGTACAAACTGAAATCTCTTTATCTTTGTGCTATCAATTTCGGCTTGTGCTTGTTCATGCTCATTTTTGAAGAAGGAAAAGAGTTGAAAGATCAAAGGTAGATTGAAGGGGAAGGAGTAGTTGAAGCTAGAGAGTTGTTTTTTAATCTGGTGCAGGCCTTTGCTACTGCAATAGAGAGCATTATTTGTTGTTTTGTTTCTTTGAACATTGTTTTTTGTTGTTGTTTTTGTTTTTGTTGCGATCTCCAAGATTACGCGGTGGGAGTGTTGCTGTGTTGATCCGTTGTTGTTGGTTTTTATGGGAACTCCACCAGCAGAGGAGCTTCTGAGGAAGATCCAAGAGCTGGAGGAGGGTCAAGCCCATCTCAAGAAGGAAATGTCCAAATTTCTTCTCTCTGGAACTTCCACTGACTCGAACTCTGACCACCAAATCCAGTATCATCATCATCACCATCAGCGTTCTCAATCGATATCGCCTCAGCGCTCTAGATTTGCTGCGGCTCAGAGGAGAGGTGGCGCTGCTGGAGGTTCAGACAGCGCCGCGGCGGCGTGGAAGAAAGGCTCTTCCTCGTTTCGGCATTCTTCTCCACTTCAGAGGGAGAGTAGGACTTGTGAACCTTCGAATGCCGCCGCCGGAGTCGGAACCGGCGGCGGCGGCTCTGGCCCCGCCGCCGTTAATTTCACCAACAAACAGTATCTCAATATCTTGCAGTCAATGGGACAGTCTGTTCATATTTTAGACCTAAATTATCGCATAATTTACTGGTGCGCTGCCCCTTTCCGTTGACTATCTTCTCGTGACAATTCTTTCCGTTTTTAGATTAGATTGATGATTCATTCGATAGCTTCCTTGATATTGCTTCGTTTTCTTGCTTTTTTAGAACGCGCTTTGAAATTTTCTTTGGGAATTGATTTTTCAGAATGTTAATCTATGTAGGAACCGAGCTGCTGAAATCGTGTATGGATATTCTGCGGCGGAGGCTCTCGGCCAGGATGGCATTGGGCTTCTAGTAGATTCTGAGGACTTTGCCTTTGCAAATGATGTAATTCATCGTGTTATGGCTGGTAAACATTGGACTGGTCACTTCCCTGTGAAGAACAAGATGGGGCAAAAGTTTATAGTTGTTGCCACTGACACTCCCTTCTACGACGATGGTGTATTGGTCGGGATCATCTGTATATCGAGCGACTCACGGCCATTTCAAGAATTGAAGATTCCTTTAGCAGCAGGTTCTAAACAGCAGGATGCAGATTCAAGCATAGACCGATCAAGAAGCACGGTTTCAACTAAACTTGGTCTTGATCCTCAGCAGCCTCTGCAAGTAGCAATTGCTTCAAAGTTATCTAACTTGGTTAGTCTTTTGGTTTCTTTCTCTGTGATTTGTTGTTGTGTGCGCATCTTGATAGTTTGCAACTCTGAGACAGGCATCAAAGGTAAGCAACAAAGTCAAGTCCAAAATTCGAACTGGAGAAAACAGCTTGGATCGTGAAGGTGGAAGCGGAGATGGTTATCACTCTGATCATGGCTTTCCAGATGCAACTCTTCGTGACCATCGGGAGGACGCAAATTCGAGTGGAGCTAGCACACCTCGTGGAGATTCCACGACGCATGGTGAGTTTTCCCAGGTTGAAGAGCAATTATCTGGCAAACAGGTCAGGAATCATGATGATGAGGTTAAAGGAAAGCCTACCATTCAGAAGATGTTATCCTCAAAAGCAGAAGAGTGGATTGCTAAGAAGGGCTTATCGTGGCCGTGGAAAGGGACCGAGCAGGAAGGAGGATCTGAAGCAAGGGCAGCCCGTTTTGTCTGGCCTTGGTTACAAAATGATCAAGAAGCTGAACCAGCAAATCATAAGAGTTGCTCTTCATCTGGGAGACCAGAAATGCAGCAAAACGACGGTCATCGAGCAGCCAATAACGAGGCCTCGGGATCCTGGTCATCGTTCAATGTTAACAGCACAAGCAGTGCGAGTAGCTGTGGAAGTACCAGTAGTAGTGCCGTCAACAAGGTCGACTCGGAAACAGACTGCTTGGATTTTGAAATCTTGTGGGAAGACCTTACTATTGGGGAGCAAATAGGGCAAGGTATGTGATGGTCTTTGGAGTGATTGGGTTGTGTATGCATACACCATTTTGTTTCAGCTTTACCTTTGGGACACAATTCAGGAACTCGTAAAACTATTCGTCCGAAATTCAGATTTTAATGCATGACTTGCCTTCATCTCTGCAGGTTCTTGTGGAACTGTCTATCATGCGCTGTGGTATGGATCAGTATGTTCGCTTATCCTTTCAATTGCTTCAATTGTGGTGTTGTGTCATCTGGGATTATCAGATTCATTAGGAACTTTTGTAATATCGATTTTTGAAAGTCGATTTGAACTGTTCTTGCAGGATGTTGCCGTTAAAGTGTTCTCCAAACAAGAGTATTCAGATGATGTGATTCTCTCCTTCAGACAGGAGGTATGCAAGCTTCTCTCTTTAGAGCTAACTTCTCTGCCATGGTCTGCCTGCGGGCAATAAAATGTCTATTCTTAGAGCTAACTTTGACTTCATGTTTATGAAGGTATCCCTGATGAAAAAACTCCGACACCCGAATATTCTTCTCTTTATGGGAGTTGTGACTTCACCTCAGCGTCTTTGCATAGTCACGGAATTCCTTCCACGGTTCGTTCTCCACTACCATGCTTGGTTTAATACTTTTGATTTATGTTTCCTAAGCATTCTCCATAGGCTGATTGAAATGTCTGGTACCCATAAAAACACAGTGGAAGTTTGTTTCGTTTACTACAGAGGAACGCAGGCAAATTAGATTGGAGACGCCGTGTTCATATGGCTTTGGACATTGTGAGTATCTCCAAGACATTTTGCTGAATAATTCTTATGAATCTTTAGTCATTTCATGTTCTTTAAGCTTTCCATATTGCCAACTTTTTGAATTCATCTAATTCTTGATAAATAATTCTTATGAATCTTTAGTCACTTCATGCTATTTCATTGTTTACATATATTGTTCTTTTAATAGGCACGTGGCATGAACTATCTTCATCATTGCAATCCGCCTATTATTCACCGAGATTTGAAATCGTCGAACCTGTTAATTGATAGAAATTGGACTGTGAAGGTATGCTGTTGTTCCTACTAATCTACTTGTTTGAATCAATATACATAATACAATATAGAGTCTTTTAATTTTTTTATTACTCCTGCAGGTTGGAGATTTTGGTTTATCTCGACTTAAGCACGAGACTTATCTAACTACGAAGACGGGAAAGGGCACGGTAATCCTGGCATTTTCTCGTTTGCTAGTTGCTTACGTCGGCCATTCGATTCTAGAATCTCTGCTTTGTGATGCAAACATTAATTACACATACCATTTTGCTTTATGTAGCCTCAATGGATGGCACCTGAAGTTCTTCGCAATGAGCCCTCAGATGAGAAGTATGTTGTTTCCATTTTGGCTAGCGCTTCTTTGTATTCTGAATTATGAAACTCAAAGACAAATACTTTGACTGTGATTGCAATATACAGGTCGGACATATATAGTTTTGGAGTGATATTATGGGAGCTTGCAACCGAGAAGATCCCTTGGGAAAATCTCAATTCAATGCAGGTGCTAATTTATTTTCATAAAGTATAAGCAGAATGTTGTTCCATTTGGGCATTTGCATTATTCATGTTATGGATCGTAGGTAATTGGTGCTGTTGGATTCATGAACCAACGACTTGAAATCCCCAAAGACGTGGATCCACAATGGGCTTCTATAATTGAAAGCTGCTGGCACAGGTACACACAGACTCATGTTTTTTTTTTTAATAGTTTCTTTACTTACTCCATTATGGTTTCTTAATTCACTGGGTTGTCTGAAATCGAAACATTATATGAATTATTACTAAACTAAGTTGTTTCTCGATGAAAAAAAGTCAAAACAAAATGATTATCAAACGAGTTCGAGTTGACATGTAGTTTGTTTGTTATGTGTGAACAACAGCGAACCTGCAAACAGGCCATCATTCCAGGGTCTGATAGAAAGGTTGAGAGAAGTGCAGAGGAAGTTTGCTAGTCAGTTACAGGCAGCTCGTTTTGGTGGAGATAATAACCCTCAAAAGGAAACATAAAACCCCAAAAGAGACTTAAAAAAGTTCTTATAAGTGGTTGATAGTTGGTGAGAGCAGCATAGGTTTAAAGGACTTCCCCTCCCATTATGGTAATGTATGGTTTGCCATTGGAGAAACCAAAAAGACTTCTCAGAGTGGGCCGAGCTTCGTGGTGGTGGTGGTGGTGGTGGTGGGTGGGTGGAGTCTTTCTTTCTTTTTTTTTTTTCCTTCTTTTATAAAGTAAAGTATCATAATAATAAAAAACAAATTTTTTTTTTTTTTTTTTGGGGGAGGAAGAGGGGTTTTTGGTGTCGGGTAGGTAGTGTTGTTTTGATTGGGAATATGTTAAAATGTCACCCACTTGGTGTAAATGAGTTTCAGACCACTTCTCAAAAAGTTGTACAAAGATTGGAAACACAAACTGCCACAATTCTTTTAGAGAGTTTTAAATTGTGAAACGTAAATGCTTTGGACTGCTTCCTTCCTTCTCTCTCTCTCCCTCTCTCATTGTATTGTACTTGTGGTGGAAACAGCCTTAATTCTTCGTTTTGGACTCTTCTGTTTGGTTTTCATTCATGAGTTTAATAACTTCCAAATGAAGGCTTAAAGATTAGGCTTCATTTCATTTGGGTTGGATCTCAAGTACATTAGCTTGATTACATCAATCACAACCAAGTAATTCATAAACTAACCAAACTCAAAAGCGAAGGAAACCTAACCTAATGCCTTTTAAAATACAAAAATTAATTCAGATCAATTCAGGCAAGTCATCAATTCTTCAAGGCTTTCTCATCTCTAAAGGAACCATTAATGGGGGCAATGTCAAACCAAACCCGTGAACATATTGGTCGTTTTCCCACAACACCTACCAGCTCGCCAAATGGCTTAAAGGCAGAGGCCACTTTGAGCAAACACAATGTGATGTGTTCCACAAGGATTAGAAATCACGTTAAAGGTTTGCAGAGTTATGAAAAAAGAGAGAAAAAAATGAAGCACATGAGTGCATTTCCGCCACAAATCGTATGGTTTTATGATTCTCAGAAAGTTTACCCAGTAAACCTTGCAAGTAGTGAAGAATACAGAGGGGTCAGCGCAGTAAATAGCGTATAGCAGCAACCGCGTCGCCTTTGTGCTCTCGCAAGGTTCTCTCAGCAACCTTCTTGTCCAACTGTAAGCATTACAACAACAGATGGGGATGGATTAGATAAGCTGTTATCTACATTGAACATGAGAAACCATGGCAACAAATGTTAATTTAACCTCGATTTCGTTTGCGATTATGTCAACTTCAGCTGCATTTATCTTCACAGCTGCTAGTTCTTTCTCTCTGAAACAACCAAAGTACAACAACCACTTCTTAGTAAACACTCCATGCAAAATACTTTGCAACCATCGTAGGTGCAAAAACTTACTAAACAAGAAATACCATAAACAATTTTACCAATACTCATTCGATAAATCCAATTTTTCCTTCCTGAATGAGCGACTATGTGGATAAAATATAGATACGTACATATCTTATTATTTACAATAACCATATACACTATAGGTTCAATTCAGATACTTCAATCAAATACTACAATAAAGTTTCAAAAAAAAGAAACTACCAAGAATGAATATCGACCACAAAGTTTATATTCATGGACATAAACTTTGGTTGCATAATTGACGTTAGTGGCATTAGATATAACACAACAGGCACCGAAAGGTGAAAACTTATAGTTAAATTTACAGAAAATGGGGCGAAGTTCATGCAATAATTAATCCCAATGATATGAAGGAACTCATTATTTGCCCACAATTCCAAGCGCTTAGTAACCAAAAAAAGTATCATAACATGGCCTTCTCCATTTTCAATATATTAAACGGGGAAGACCCAGGATTTCTATGCCTACCTCAACATCATAGCGTTCCAATCGGCTTCAGCCGATGCAGCGATAGATGCCATTGCCTGCCACCAATCGCAAACACAAGAACACACGCAATTAATTTTTCATGAGCATCGAAACAGCGTAAATTAAAAGGAACTGATAGAACAAAATGACAATATATATGCAAAATTAAAATGGAGAAAAAACACAAAGTCTCTCTCAACTCTCGAGTCAATATCACATTAACTTCCAAATTCAACCATTAGGTTAGCTAAATTGCTAGTCAATTCAATTCCTTCCTGTTCTAAGCAAAAAGGCAGAAGCAAATACCTCTTGAACACGAGTGGAATCGAGTTGACGGTCTTCAACGCGATCAGTGAGCTTATCGAGAGCCTTGCTCTGTTGCTGCATGTCCTTAGAATCCACCAGCATCTCGACTCCATCGTCTCCACCTTCCATTTTCTGTAAAAGTCAGTCACTGATTGTTCAGCGCTGTGCTCTCGAACGAACCGCGTAACAGTAATTGTGGTGATTTGTAAAGACGATAGAACTTAGCACGTCTCTTCTGAGAATTGAAACAAATCAGCGACGGCAAGGAGCAAACACCAGTAAACCCTCAGTTCCTTCTCGTCGACCGTGGGCGACTTGCTGAGACGTGTACGGAGAAAAGAGGCGTCCATGGAAATAGAAAGCCCAATCCAAGCCCAATCGTATTAGAGCCCAAATTTGAGCCCAGAAGAGGTACAAATTTCATGCCTATTTTTAATGGGGCAACACAAATATTTATCTGTTTTTCATAAATATATATATAAACCTGGCGACTATTTCAAATAATAAACTTGTTCACACGACTCCCCCACAACAATGGCATGATGTTGTGTATTTTAAGCATAAACTCATGACTTTGCTTTGGATTTTCCTAAAAGGCCTCGTGGAATGAAAATAGTATTATTTGATTATAAATCCATCACAACCTTTTGTATGCAATCTTAGGGTTAAATTATGCTTTAAATACTTAAATGAGTGGTTGATATCTAATTTATTAGAGACATTTGATTTGAGGGGACAATGAATTAAGATATGATAGAGAATTATACCTAAATTTCTCCCAACAAAATAGAAAAATCCGAAGTTTGAAGGACTCAATAAAAGAAGAAAGACAATTTCAAGTTGATTTCAGTGTTGTCTGTTGCTGTTGCACCTTCGCCATTGCGCCGATGGAGGTTAACGTCAACGATGAGATTTGCTCGTTTCCCAACACGCAATCATCTAAGAATCACTCCATACCTCATCCAGTTCCAGTGCCACAGTTCTGTTTAATTCAATCTCCGTTCCCCAATTTGCTTTGCTCGTTTCCAGTTTCTTGGCCGGAATGGATCGTTCTTCGCGGGAAAATCTCATCCTCGTAAACCGAGAACCAAATGCGATCGCGTACCTTACTATCAACCGTCCGAGGTCTCTGAATTCGTTAACGAGGCCGATGATGAAGGATTTGGCTCAGGCGTTTAAGAGCTTGGACCGCGACGAGTCCGTTCGGGTCATCGTGCTCTCTGGATCAGGACGAGCGTTTTACTGCCGCGGAGGACGTGTTTAAGGGAGATGTGAAGGATGTTGAATACAATCCGGTCGTGCATATGGAACGTTGCCGGAAGCCGATCATCGGAGCGATTGCAGGTTTCGCCATCACCGCTGGGTTTGAGATCATCGGAGCGATTGCAAGTTCGTCGATACTCATGCTAGGTTTGTCATTTTACTTACTTCACCCTTGTTTTGTGCGCTGGAGCGATTTTACTAGCTAGGATTAGGGCAAAGACGATGTAAATTTCTGAAATCCTCTGGAAGTACTGTTCTATTGAAATTACCAACTTCTGGAAATGTTTGTGCAGATTTGGGATATTCCTTTCATGGAGGTTATCTCAGAAACTTCCGCGAACAATCGGAGTAAACAAAGGTCATGAAGCATCCGCCATCCCTAACGGCGATGCCTCTAACTGCAGAGGAAGCAGAGAAAAGGGGTTTGGTAAATCAGGTGGTTGAAGGAGGTGAATTGTTGAAGAAAGCTAGTAGAGGTTGCAGAGGCCATTTTAAAGAACAACCAGGACTTAGTGTTGAGATACAAGTCGGCCATTAACGATGGCCTGAAGCTGGATCTTGGCCAAGCTCTTTCTCTGGAAAAGGTAATTGCCTTCCCGAAGCTGTTGATTATTGAACATTGAAATTCTCATTCTGACATCTTCTAAAAAACTCAAGTTTATCTCCAAATTGGTACTAATATTTGACTGTGAATAAGATTTTCATCTTGAAAGGTCAATGGTTCGATTATGAACTCGGCATAAGTTTTAAGTACTTTTTGGATTGGATGGCAGAGCTTGTGTAGTAGCATTGTGCAACTGGCCGACTGTTTTGTCGATGCAGGAGAGAGCTCGTGCATATTATAATGGAATGACCAAAGAGCAATTTCAGAAAATGCAGGAATTCATCATAGCTGGTCGGACCTCCAAGAACAAACCTTCCAACGGTCAGTAGATTCCTCCTTACTTTAATTTACATCTGTAATATAATTCTAGTGGGTCAGAAGCATATGTGCCATTTGTTTCTGCTACTGTACCAAGGTAACACTCTAAGCCCACCCGAGCTTGTTGTCCTCTTCAGATATTTTCTTTCGGACTTTCCCTCAAGTTTTTTAAAATGTGTCGGTTAGAAAAAAGTTTTCACTCTTATAAATAATGTTTTGTTCCCTTATGCAACCGATGTGGAATCTTATTGTCAAAGTATTCAAAGAGAATATAGACCGATGAAACTAAAATATACCAAGTAAAGCTAAAGTGGGTAGGTGTTTGTGTGGTACTTTAAAAGGGTTCAACAAATTCTCTTTCACGTTTGAGGGAGTAGGTGAGTAGGTGGGAACCCTACTTCATCAATAATTTGTGAACCCCACCCTCGATTGAACTAACGGTAAGAAAAGGGTCGTGTAAGTAATAAGACTTAAAGTAAACAAAGTTCAAATCACGGTGACTATCTATTTAAAACATAGCATCCTATCAAATAGCTTATCAATCAAATGTAGAGGAGTTAGATAGTGGTATAGTGAGAATAGTTGAAGTGGGGAAATCTCTTACGAATATTCGGGATTATAAAAGAAAATCAATAATGGTCGATTAATTTGCTTAGCTCAACTCCACAATTCTTACGATACAACGAACTAACCCTACTACAACTCAATTCCAGTTAGGAAGGGTTGGTCACTATTGGATAGCTCGAGGTTTGTAGTGCTATTTCGGCATTTTTACTCAGCATAGCAGAACTTCTGTGCCTCCATGAATCAAGGTTGTGATATTTGGTACATCTATTAATGAATATCCCTTGCATTAAGTCCCATGCCGTTGGTGGCAACCTATTTTATGTATAATTTAGGGATATATGCTTAGTACCATGAGGAATAGAGACAGGATAGAGACAGGGCGTGCGTATTGCGCAGTGGATTCATCACCCATTTCCCGTCTCTGCAATTAGGCCGAATCCACACCTTTTAATTGCAAACCTACCAACGCATATTCATTGGATCCAAGTGTATGCCTCATTCCTCTTTTTATACCCACCTTTTATCTTAAAAAGTCATACATAGTTCCCGTAATTAAGATATATATCATTCCACCCGACCTCAATCAAATATATATTTTGTTCGTTAGTAGAAATTCTTTGAAGTAATGTATCACGGAATTAGGCCAATTTTTCAGGTTAGCTAAACTTTTTTACTTTTTTATCTCTTTAAGTGTCGTAATTTTTCTTTTAAATTTTTGTCTACTAACTAGAAATAATGACATATAAGCTTTCTATTAGTCTGTCTTTAATACCTACTCACGACAATAACATAATTGTAAAATTCTAAAACATAAAATTTAATATAGATTACATATTTAAATTTTTTTAAAAATAGTTGATATGTTTTTATTTTTGTCCTTAAAATTTTATTTTATAGCTATATCTATTTGAATCTTCTTTTTTTTTTAATGTATCCCATACTCTATTAGGCATAAATGAGGGTTTTTTGTTTCATATAATATAATATATATTTTTAATTTCTATGTCCAATAAGTTTGCGAAAGGTGTCCAATAATTTAGGAATCTTGTCAACAAAAAAAAATAAATTAAGAATCTATTAAATTATATAGGCTAAATATATAATTTAAACAGGAAATAAATTATTTAAAAATATGTAGAGAGAGGGGAGGAAAGTAAAGAGGAATTAAATAACATTAAATCAAATCAAATTAAATTAAATTAAATTAAATTAAATTAAACTAAACCCATGGATGGATGGTGCGAAGCGAACAGATTTGGGTACGCAAGCAAAGAGATGCAGTTGGCTTTCGCTGCGTTGGAAAGGGTACGGTTGCAATTAAAAGAATTGCGACGTGTCTTCTCGGAGAGGCCCCCAGTGTTTAACATATTTATAAAAAGGTCCTTCCAATTTTATACCTTTAGATTAAATTAATCCATTATAGTCTTTTATTAAAATAAAATTTCTAATGTCGGCATGAACAAATTATAAAATTATTTTTTAAAAAAATAAAAGATTATAAGAACAAATGGAATAAGATGTTTGAAAGGTGCACGTGACAGCTTCAAAAATAGAAAGTAATTTCAAAAGAAGGGTAAAAAAAAAAGGCATACCATATTTCTGCTATTTTTGTAATTCGCCCTTTTTATTTAAAAAAATCCCAATCACCCCGTGATTCCTTTACCCCATAAATAGCCATTGGATGTAAGACAAAGCTGACTCCGTTTCCACACACCGCCAAATCCATTTGTTTCCGCGTCACTCTCTTAAAACGACCCATCCCCTCCGTCGTTTCGAACCATTCTCTTCACCTCAGAAAATGGCTTCCGCTCTCTGCTATTCCCCCGACGGCGAGGAAAAACAACCGCCCACCGCCCACGAACCTCAGAGATCGCCGCCGTTCAAACGATTTGATATCGTCACGGATTTCTCCGATCACCATTACGCTGACTCCAACTTGTTCGCCAACTGCATTGGATCGGATGTCTCGAAGAAGATCATGCGAGAGTGGAAGATTCTGGAGAGGAATCTTCCGGAATCGATTTTCGTTCGCGCTTACGAAGAGAGAATCGATCTTCTACGAGCAGTGATTGTCGGTCCGGCTGGAACTCCGTATCACGACGGATTGTTCTTCTTCGACCTAGCGTTCAGTTCCGATTATCCGATCAGTCCTCCGATTGTGTATTACCACTCCTACGGACTGCGATTGAACCCTAACCTGTACGAAGACGGCTATGTGTGCTTGAGTTTGATCAATACCTGGGACGGAAAGAAGGAAGAGCGGTGGAATCCGGCGATTTCAACAGTGCTTCAGATTCTGATATCGATTCAAGCGCTGGTGCTGAACGAGAGGCCGTACTTCAACGAACCGGAACTGGACGAGGCAGCGGAGGCGGAGATTTACTCGGACGCTTACAACAAGGAAGCGTACCTATTCTGCTGCAAGATGACGATGCGATTGATACAGAATCCGCCGAAGAGTTTCGAGGAATTTGTAAGAGATTACTTCAGGCAGCGAGGGAAGGCGATCCTGGCAGCTTGCAAGGCGTATTCAGAGGGGCGCGTTAGGGTCGGGAGGTTCAGTGGAAGTGAAAGTGAAAATTGTAACTGGAGCAGTAGCAGTACTAACGGTGGTAACGGTACGCATGTTTCTACCATTTTCAAGGCATTAATGGAGAAGACGCATCGGGATCTGCAAGCAGCTTTTGACGTGTCTAGCCAGGAATGAATGGGTTTTGTTAATTTTATTTTTTTTAAACGAAATTAAATCTCGATAATATTTTGAATGAATGATTGATATTGGGCATAAAAAAAAAAAAAAAAAAAAGCGATGATTTTTGGGATTTGTGACATGAAATAAACAAATGTGAACAAATGTAATCTGTTCAAGGATGTGGGAGTGTAGGAGTGCAGGGAAGAAGGGTAGTATGGAGGACCTAAGTTGTTCAATATCTCGTCTACTCAAGAACTTGTTTTAGAGGTATCAATGCCCAAACACGATGGTACCACAGCCCCCGTGTTCCTATTCCCTTCTCTTACCATATTATATCTTCTTCCAAATTAGTTTTAACCATGAAATTATCGTTTCGAGTCATGCATACCCATTTCTTGCATGTTCGTTTGGTGTGTTTGTTGGTAGAGACATGACGTTTAGGGTTGGTGACATAACCCATTTTCTCATACCTTTTTGGGACTCGAACCATCGGAACAAAATACATATATTTCTTTTAGAGTTCAATTGCACGAAATATGAGATTAATTATGACTTTTTTGTCAAATATACGAACTATGTTTGAAATTGGTTTATAATTTATAAATTTTATACTCTAAAAAAGACAAAATATAACTAAAAATATAATAAGCAATAAAATTAAAACAAGTGTGACAAAAAATTTAGGTACGTTGAAAAAAAAAAATTCTAGGTTAAATGACGTGGGGACCACTATTAAAAAAACATATAATATGAACATAGTATGGAACTCGTATATGACAAGGAAATTATCGTACTAATCACCTTAAATAATGTTTTTAATTAGTTGAGAATAGTTGAGATATATAAAGGACAAAACTGTAAAGTTAGCCCAAATGCTTTGTGAAAAGATATTAAGCCCAAATAAAATGATTGGATGGTTAAGAAGAGGCCCAACTCACATCCATATTATTGGTTACTTCATGGCTTGCTTTTATTCTTGACTATTATATCCTTTTATATATATATATATATATATATTCTATTTTGTGTCTAAAAAATACATAAATATTAGACACAAAATTAATATTTTATAAATTTATAAAATATAGAATCAAAAGTTTAATTTTTTTTTTTGTACAATATAGACAGATATATTTTGTTTTAAAATTAATAAAAATTAATAGGTCAATTTATTAGTTGAAAAAACTCTTAATCAATTAATAATGACAGTATTTTAAATAATAATTTTAAGCGACAGAAAATATAACAAGCATAATTATTGAATTCCAACAAACTGTTCACGGAATGTATTATAAACCACTTATTTTAATTGATAAAAAAAACAATATAATTGCTCTATTTTTTTATTAAATGAATTAACTCGTTTTCAAACCGATTTAAAGATACAATGAACATAAGTTGAAAATGCAAAGCTCAATAAATGTCATTAAATTGAAAGAGTTAATGGAAGATGACTATGAATATATCATTAAAAAATTACGAAGAAAAAAAAACAATATTTAAATATATTACAAGATTGAAATAAAGTAAATTATAAAATGAGACACGAGAATTATATTTTATTATTTTTATAAACTACAAACAAAAAACATATAATAATAATAATAATTCTAGAAAAAGAAAAAGAAAAAGAAAAAAGGACAATCAAAAGGTGGCGCCCAAATGGGGCAGCCACGTGAAGCAGCCACATGCATACGTACGCCCATACGCATACCACGTTAATTTAACTAATCATTTTTGTAATTAACAACTAATGATTTTCTTTTAATATTATTATATATTATATAATCTCATTTGAAAAATCATTCACCTTTATCAATTGGTCACGTTCTTACTTTGCTATACATTATAATATATAAATATTATTCCAATTTATGAGCATCCAAACAATATGACAAAACATTAGGTTATTCTACCATTTTATGTCTTGTCCACCATAGAATTTATATTATGGGGGGCCCACGTTTCAAATTACTAGATAGTATTGGGCTTAAGGATGGGTCAAGCCCAAAGACAAGAAAGCCCATACCAGCCCAGGAAGAGAAAACGTGTAACGTGACGCGATTTTAGAGAGAGAAAGGAAGGGTGAAAGGAAGAAAACGCGGCTCACTTTATAATTATATATTTTTTTTCTTTTTTATTCTTTTTATTCGAGTTATCTAATAAACTATGTTTAATTAGTGTAATTATAAACTTAATTATATGTTTAGTCTGTAATTTTTTTAATTTATTTTGAAAGATGGTTAAAATATTATTTTAAAATAGGTTATAAATTAATTTTATATATAAAATAAAAAAGATTGAATTTTAGGTTTGTTGGAAGAATTTTAAAATATGGAAAAGGAAAAAAGAAGAGAGAGAGAGGAGAGAGAAGGACATTGACAATAACAGAGGCAACAGAGGGATTCCCCTCCCCACAAGAGAATGAGGCGAAGACCTTCTCTGTTCCTCTACTACCGAACACAAATCTTCATCTCTGCTCCTTAATCTCCCAAATTTCACGCTTCATCTTTCTCTTTTCTAGTTCGTAGGGTTCCATTTGCCCCTCAACTACAAGGTTCTAGGGTTCTGAATTGGGGGTTTTCATTTCTGAGAGATGTGGGATGCTCCGGGGATTGATGAATCTGCTCTCTCTTTGTTGGAAGCCGTTCGGGCGTGGTAGTGAAAATTTGAGCTCTGTTGGTGTCATTGGAACCAATTGTGGTGGCAAAGATACTAAGGATAGCTTACTCTGGTTTTATGATTATGGCAAGTATGCTTCCGGTGATTTTTCCATGGCCGTCGTTCAGGCCAACCAGGTGCTTGAGGACCAGAGCCAGATTGAATCTGGCCCTTTTGGTACCTTCGTCGGAATCTACGATGGTCACGGCGGCCCCGACGCCGCTCGATATGTCTGCAACAACTTGTTTAGGCGTTTTCGGGGTTCGTCATTTTCCACTCCCCTTCTTTTCTGTAACTCTTGTTTACTGTATTTACTTATGAGTTATGATGATGACGATTCTTCCTCTTCTCCTCTAGTTTTCAACGGCTCGGGTTTATCTGTTGACTTGGATGTGAGCTTTTTGCTTTGTGCCGTATTTCTTACTCATTATCACTGCTCTTACTGATCCTTAGATCCATTGTCTTTTTCTTTCTTTTTTGGATTGCTGATTTTTCTTTTTCATTTTCCCCTTGGAAATGGATTACTGTTTGCGCTTGATTGGTGTTCTCGAGTTTCGAGTAAATTATAGCTATTGCTGTTGAGGAAGATAGAGCTAGCTAAATACAATTCAATACAATTATGGGTTGGGTTTTGTTTGAAATTGAATACAGTTGACACAGGATTCCTCTGACGGCTGATGATATTGTAACTTCGCTCGATGTTTTGAGCATGTAGTCTAGAAAAAATTATGCAAAATTTCCAATAAACACTGTACTTTGTATTATCTTTTTCAATATTGAAATGGGAAAAATGCTGAACTTGAAAAATCTGAAGCATGTTCCTGAATGTTCAATTTTTCTATTTAATTTTTTCGTTCCTAAATAAACAGGCTAAGTTGACATTCTTGAATTTTTTATGCAACAATTGCAGATGAAGAACGAGGAGTTGTGACTCGTGAAACCATCCTGGAGGCATTTCGTCAAACAGAGGAAGGGTTTACAACCGTCGTGTCAGAGTTGTGGAGTACTCGACCCGAGATAGCAACAGTCGGGACGTGCTGTCTAGTAGGGGTGATACATGAGCAGACACTCTACGTGGCGAGTCTTGGAGATTCTCGTGCTGTGTTAGGGAGGAAAGTTGGCAACACTGGAGAGATTGCTGCCATTCAGTTATCAACGGAGCATAATGCAAATCTTGAGGATATAAGGCATGAATTAAGAGATATGCATCCAAACGATCCTCAAATTGTGGTTCAAAAGCGCGGAGTTTGGAGAGTGAAAGGCATTATACAGGTAAAAATTACTGTTTTGTGTCAGTGTAGACCATCTCGTATCTTGTTGACTTCCTCCTATTCAATTGTTTTTCATGTTTTCACTTTCTCTATAATACATTGTAGTTTTTAGGTATAAATTGTGTTTACAACTTTAGGAACTGTCTTTGTGTTGATAGAATCGCTTGTATAAGATGATTTAAGTTTTGGATTATGTTATCATAAAGGGGTGGAGATGTTGTAACCTTTTCACCCCTCAAGTTTTTTGAGCTTCTCCATTGAGAGTGTGGGGATTTAGATCTAAATTATCCAAGAATCTCAAAAACGATAAGAATTATCCCAAGGGAAAGTTTTGGAACGGATTACCTTTATGATCAAGATCAAAAGTAAAGAAAACTCGTTTCTAAACTTGTGATTCGAATCACTCCACAAGATAGTTTGATCAAGATTACTTCAAGATTACTTAAAGACTCTAGCATGCAAATCTAAACACAAGAAATGCAACATAACAAGCTCATGGCTTAAGAAGCATAATATGTAACTTTTATTATGATATTCAAAATCTTTATACTAGAGCAACAACATGAATTACTATTTCTAGCCTTGAAAATAACCTTTAAAATAACCTTATATTAACATGGTTAATTAAAAAGTATGACCACCAGCAAATTGTAACTTATAATCTTACCGACAATTATCTAAAACTTAAAAAATACAATAAAGCCTCCTTAAATCTAAACAACATATATGGATCTTGTCTTCTACCATGAAATCATTGTGGCATGGTTAAGACATCTTATTTTGTATCAGCACCCTTTGATATTCCCTGCCCTTTGTTTCTTTTATTTCTTTTAGTTCAATTTCTTAACTGGCCGTTTTCTACAAATGTGATTTTTCTCTTTTCTCATTTTTAGTTCATTTTTAACAATGTGAATAATGATCATCATATGTTCAACTTTGTGATAATATCTCATGCAGGTTTCTAGGTCCATTGGGGATGTCTATATGAAACATTCTCGGTATAATACTGACAGAATCAATGCTAAATTTAGACTTCCTGAACCGATGAATATGCCTATAATGACTGCAGTACCCACGATTCTTGCTCACCCTCTTCATCAAAACGATTCTTTTCTTATTTTTGCATCCGATGGACTTTGGGAACACCTAACCAATGAAAAGGCTGTGGATATTGTCCACAATCATCCTCGTGCAGTAAGTTTCCCTCCACCTTCTATTCTTTAGTCATCATAGACAAAAAGTTTCAAATTATGGTGACTACCTATCTGAGATTTAATATTCTACCAATTACTTTAATTGTTTTTGTTATGGTGCGAGTGATGTGTTAGGTTCGAGCTATCTGTAAAAACTTTAATTGTTTGCAAGGATTTTCGTAAACACATTTGATGGGTCATCTTTGCCATTGGCTTGATGCAGGGAAGTGCTAAAAGGCTTGTGAAGGCAGCCCTTCAAGAAGCAGCTAGGAAACGAGAGATGCGATATTCAGATCTTCGAAAGATCGACAAGAAGGTTCGGCGTCATTTTCACGATGACATTAGTGTTGTTGTTTTATTTTTCAACCACGACCTTATATCCAGAAACCATACCCTCCTAGATCAGCCATTATCAGTCCGAAGTGCCCTCGATCATTGATTCAAATTTTTGTTGCTAAATATCAACAAAGGAAAAGGAAAATAGAAAAAAGAAAGAAGAAAAACCCTGTAATTTGAACCTTAGATACATCCCAATGCATGATAGAGAGGTTCTCTGATACGAAGAAACATATTGAAGACTCTTCAAAACTGATTTTTTCCCCTTATATATATACATATAACTTACATTTGTTGAACCCAGATAGATCTTAAAGTTCATCTGGACCGTTCATTGCATTCACCTAAAAGCTTCTGTTACGGAAATTATCTGATGTTCGGATGTATTTCTTAGGTATACTTTGTATGATCCGAATAAAGTTTTATAATTGGTTGTATTTAAAAAAGGAATGGTATTTATTTGTTTATTTATTAATATATTAATAATGTTGCATTTACTTACTGTGAGATCCCATCTCAATTGGAGAGGAAACAAAATATTTCTATAAGGGTGTGGAAATCTCTTCAATGTAAACACATTTTAAAACCGTGAGGCTAACGATGATACGTAACGAGCTAAAGAAGACAATATTTGCTAACGGTGGCCTCTGACTGTTACAAATGGTATCAGAGCCAGGTCGAGCGGTGTGCGAGCGAGGACGCTAGGCTCTCAAGGAGTGAATTGTGAGATCCCACATCGGTTGAAGAGTGAACGAAACATTCCTAAACATTACTTAGAAAGGTGTGGAAATCTCTTCCTAGTAGATACGTATCTCTCCATAGTAGACGCGTTTTAAAATTGTGAGATACATAATGGGCCAAAGCGGATAATATCAAAATTGTGAGATACATAACGGGCCAAAGCGGATAATATCTGATAACGGTGGACTTGGGCTGTTATCTTTACAAATATTATGATATGGTTGATGATGCTGCAACTTTTGTTGGATGATCATCTCTCCATAATAATCTATTTTATGTAATATTTAATATATTCGTGATTTTATTTTAATCATTTTAATTTCTCGAGATGGCGTTACTGTTGCCAAGTTGCTTTTCTATTAATTATACACGCGCACATGATTTGGTTATTTTAGTGCACGATCATTTCTTCTCTATTTATCAAATTTTAAACCATTCATTTACATGTTTATTAATTTGGAAAAAAATATTAATTAATTTTATATTAGCTCAAAATTCATATGAAAATTAAACCAAAAGGAAATGAACTCCATAATTGCATGTGCCATGTTTAGTTTCACTTCATGATTGTTGATAGCGATTTTTAGACCAAAGTGTTAATAAAATTTATTTATTTATTTATTTATATATATATATATATAAGTAATTACAAATTTAGAAATTCTCCATGAATTTTAATGTAACTTAATATTCTATGCATGTGACACATGCACGCCAATTTTATAATTAACACAGAAAAATAAAACTAATAATAACTTGATTAATTAAGATCACCAACTTTATATATTAATCAAGCCAAATCATTTAACATAACATAAGATTAAGATTTTTAATACATTACATTTTTTCACACACACAACAAACAACAAAACATCATCACTTTGTGAAACGCCAAAGCTTACATGTCTCGGACATTCCACTTTATTACGAGAGAAAAACATTACTTTTTTCCTTTACAATTCACAAGCTGAGATGACGACGACGATGATGGTGATCGAGATAATACTTTTTTAGGGTCTGTATGGCTTCTCGCTTGAGAAGTAACGGTGAGTTTCAGTATCCGAGCCCTTTCCGTACTTTTTATAACCAAGATTTTCATCGTCCTCATCTTCGTTGTTCATGCCAACGTCAGCTTGAGCAACATCAACATCTTCAGAATCATTCACACCACCAAACACTCCCGTTTCAGGGATCTGACCACTAAAGCTCTGAGCTAGCTTACGCGCATCTTTCTTCTTAACCACGCCATGCATGGCAGCATCCGCAAACACGAACAGCAAGAAGACGGCAAAGAGAAGAAGCGTCCTCTTCATCACAGTCATCGCAAAAACTGATAAAACGAAGCCAAAAACGATACTTATTTAGACGACGAATAAGAGAGAAAATTAGGGATGGTTTTGATTAGAACTTACCTTGTATTTGCTTGGGAATGGGAAGGCAATGAAGAATATGGTATGAATGAGGGGAAAATGGAGCATATTTATAAAGGGAAAAATGAGGCCACTGTGTTGAACACTGCGGAGGTATATATAGCAAGAAAGATTCTAAATAACGTCTTGTAAGCACTTTTGTGGAGACATGCAGGAGAAATAAAAGGTGCGGTTACTAACCGCAGTGGAGATACCATAAATGTTTGTCCCCTCACTATAAGGCGTGTTAAAAAATATTTATAAAATATTAAATATTTGAGAGCTCACGGACCCAACTCGACTCATCAACACCCCTACAAGAACCGAGAACCTTAATGAATAAGTCGAAGAATCTTCAGGTTAGACCCATCTCGTATGTAGGGCATGCTCGAAAAGGTTCTCTCGATGGTACCATATTAGTCAGCATGATCGTATCACTCGAACAATATTAAAAGTTGAGGACCAAACCATTCGGCCTGATTTTGAATATTTAAAATTAAAAGTAATACAACGAATTTAATTATATAAAACGGATTATTCAAATTCAAAAAATCTTTTAAAGTATTTTCTTTTATTTATTTTTCCAATAAATTTATTAAAAGAAAAAAAAATGTGTGGGGCAGAGGGATGCCATACCACACAAACCACTGAAGAAGAGGTAATTATGATTTAGGGTTTAGTTCCCACTTATTTAAGTTTCAACGGTTTAATAATTAAATCACGAATTTTATTTTTTAAAAGATATTTTAGTGAATTCAATTGGTCATTTTTAAATTTTTAAAATTTTTAATTTTTTAATATATACAATATCTCTACCGTAATAATTACCATTTCACAAAATAATTTAGTGGTTAATTTCCATTTTTTTTTCTGCCTCTTAAAAATAATAATTGTGGGCCTCCACTTTCTGGATGCTCAATTGACAATATCCATTGGGCCTTGTAAATTGGGCCGAAAACAAAACAAGAGCAAGCCTTTCTATCGTGATGACAATCCATTAATTGTATGTTCGATTGCATTCCGTTGGTTTCTCTGTTTCATAAGCTCCACCATCTCCATTGGCGCCAAAGATTAAGTTCAGAACTTCCGGAACTTTTCCCGCGGTATCAAGATGGAGAAAAGGACGAAAGAATACCAAACTCCTCAGAGAGATCAAGCTGCGAATCGTCGATCAAGGAAGCCTCTGAAGGTACAGTTTCTTTTGTCGGTTCTTCTCATCTTTCTCATTCTCTAGTTTAATCTCTCGTTTGTTCTGCTGCAATTAAGATCACCAACAGTTTGACTGCCACATTTTCATCATTTTGCGACGATAAAATCCAGCCAATTTTGAAGGAAGACTTTTCTCCGATTTCCGTTGTCTCAAACATCAATCAAATTCCAGATATCGACAGTGTAAGTTCCGATTCATTTGTGATTTTTGGACGATCTGTTCGATTTAACTTTTCATTTAGTTCACTTGCTCTGTGTCTTCGTGCTGTATCTGCGTTCTTTTTTATTTCTTTTATTAGTTGATCTCAATTTGTGGCCCATTCATATTGAGAAGAAGATTTGTTATCTATTATTTGCTCAAGTCATATTTGCTTTTTCTTTTCTTTCTCCGCCTATAATCTACTGCGACTGGAGTGTTCACTTTGAACCATTTAATGTATGGTCAAGCGACGAAACAAATCATATTTGATTTATGGCACTGGAATATGATTGATTTCAAATTTTTCTGGTTTTCTAAGTCAGTTTTCTCTATTTCAGAGTTTCTTGCAAGATGTCAATCCAGCTCTTTCAGTTTCCTGCGAGAGCTCGCTTTTCCCCGAACTTTCTCCATCTTCAGTTGTTACTTTTGACAATAAGCAGCTTGACAAGGTTCCAGTTAATTTTGCTGGATCTAATAATTTAGATGAAGCAAGCGCGGGTTCAGTGGAGGCGGAGATTGGCGTGAATTACTTAAGGCGTGCTCTTATTCAAGTCTTGCAATCGACGGATGTTGATCATCAGTCTAAGAAGCTTATAGATGCATCCGTGAGGATCATTGTGGACGACTTTCTCGCTATACCTCAAGAGCGAGACCTGATTACTCGGCTTATTTCTTCCAAAAGTCATGTTCTCTCTCTAGGTTTATTCCTATGGATCATCGTCTTGGTATTGGCTTTCTTTTCTGGTTCGGGAGTCGAGAACTGTTTCATTGGTCCACTGCCAACTTAAACTTGCGAAGATATTCCTTGATCTAACATTAGAGGTTAGATCTTAATCGATTTTTTTTCATGACAGGTATATATGCCTTCTTATACTTCGATACCTTTGAATTGGACTGTTTTCATCTTCTTACATTAGAAACCTGCTGAACCGTGAAAGTTTGTTGTCAAAAGTTAACCGTACATTAGCCTCGCGTTTGGCATACTATGATTTAATGTTTGATATTTTCATAAACCTGTGGGTGAACATATGATCTTCATTTCTTTTTAATCCTTTACACGTTATATTAACTGGCATAACTGCTTATTAGTCAGTCTTCACTCTCTTATTTAACTGATAAGCGAATATTTAAGTGTGTTTGCATTTCCATAAGTTATATTCTGCGCAACGAAATCAGGACAGACTCTTTTGAATTCGAAACTACAACGACGTGACTGAGGGAAGATCCAAACTGCTCTGAATTCTTGAAGATCTAGTTGCATTGATAAAGTGTCAGGTCTGATTTGCTATTCAACAACGATTTATGGTAAACAGAAAGGTATGTGCAGCTTTCTGAGTATTTTGCATACAATCCAGCATTATTGCATTTTTTAGCAACTCCTTTCTGGAGCACCATATCATGCTACTGTAAGATGTATTTTCTTTACAAAAGACGATGACCTAAACGACCAAGTCATATGACTGATTGAAGCGATCATGTTAGTGGTTGACACATCCTGATACTGATATGATAAGATCACAGCCAGTTAAATGCGAATTTGGTAAAAGAAACGTTTTGGATTTTTCCATGAAAGAAATAGATTGGAGTTAATTATTCCGAAGGCATAAATGTATTGTCGTATATTTTTCGCAACTCCTTTCTGGTGCATCATATTAAGCATGATATTATAGAATGTATTTTCTCTACAAAAGATGATGACTTGAACAACGAAATAACATGACTGATTGAAGAGATCATGTTAGGGTTTGGTATATCCTGAGATGATAACGACAAGATTAAGCCAGCTAACTGTGGATTTAGTAGAAAAAAAACTTTGGATTTTTCTTAGAAGAAATGGATTGCAATTTAGTTTTTGTAGGAGGCACAAAAGCTTCATATAAACCTTTATACTGATTCCATCTGGTAACTAGAAATCTTCAGTCAATTACTCTTTACTACATTGAACAAAGTTCTGGTTTGCTCTCTGATGGTGGTTAGATTTGAACTTAAATGACTTGTTTGTTACACCAAATGAACACTGAGAACTTCTGATTGGCTCAATGATAATTGTTTGTCACCTATAAATGATGAGGCTAAATTTTAGTGGCTAAAGTCACTAACTTCCAGGCTCTCAATGCAGGACATATGCATGTTACCCTACCAAAGAGTAGATAATGATAAAATGCAGCTCATTTAGGTGCCCTTTTTCTATTCAGAAGCAAAATAATAATTTCTAATCAGATGGGATATGTTTATGTTTCATGTCCAAAAGATTGAATAGTTTTGGCTAATTCACACGAAATTCTCTTAATGGGAAACCTTGACCACCTACATGTACTTCATTGAAAAGATTTGTTCTGTCATATTATACATAGAAACAGATGAAGATTTTCAGTTGATTTTGGCTCAGCTGGCCTCCTGATCTTTCAGTCTCACAAGTTTACCCTTTGAGTCAAAATATTTTCTTATGGCAAATAACAGTATTTACTAATTATCATAAAAATCTCATAGGTTGACATTTTCAACATGGTCATATTATTCCTCCCCACTCCTCAGCATGTCTTGTTCTTAGGCTACAGCATACAATCTGCGTAACAACAAATTTTTGGTAGAGATGATTTGTACCATCATTATTTTGTAATGAGTTTTGCAGATTGCTTATTTCAATAAATGTGAAGGCAAATGACAACCAGCCTGTGGCGTCCTGACCACCAGCCTTTTCTCTGATGCTAATATGCATTATACATCCGGACCTGCATGCATGCAGCTGCCAGGTATGTGTATAGCTCATATTTATCTATCATCTTTAATTGATTTTTTCCCCTCCCCAATGTGATTGGATTTGGCATCTTCTTTCTGGTACTCTGTAATCTATTAAACCTTCCGGTCCTCTACTTCATTGTGTCTGACACGAAGGACGCAACCTTCCTCTTAATCATAATGGCTCTTATAGTAAATTAATCTTTTAACTATACTTTTAAGGTTTATTCGGTGGGTTGTTCTCTTGTGTATTGCTTACACATGGTCACAATGATTATGGTTGAGAAAGAGGATTAGGTTCATGATTATCAATTCTAATGTATAATATTCCGAGTGTGAAAGCCTAGGGCGTGCTACCATTATTAGGCCTTTGAATTTTTGTTGGTGGAATGCTGACATGACCACCAAAAGAATGGCTGGCCGGGGGGAATCTGATAGCCTAATTTGGTTAAAAGAGTTTAAGTTCCTAAAAATTTAATGCTAGTGTTATAAAAAGTGTTCATTCATATTTAGTCATGCTAGGATATTTGAATAAATTGAGAGTAAAATGGTTGGGGTGGTGAGTATTTTTGAGAGTGAGTCCCACGTTGGTTAATTTAGTGGAAGATCATGAATTTATAAGTGAGGAATATTATCTCTATTGTTATGAGGCTTTTTGAGAAGCCCAAAACAAAGTCTTGAGAACTTATGACTAAAGTGGACAATACCAAAGTTGAGTAAAATATACAAAAATGTAATGTTAAATGAGGTTGCAAGAGTAGGAAAGATAATAAATAGAGTTGTGAATCGGGAATAGAACCGAACCAATGAGCGATGCTTGGGTACAATTTCGAATTCGTTATTATATATTTGCTTTAGTTTTTGTTGTTTTTGATGTTGAAACGGTTTTTCTTTATCCATGGGATGCATTGCTTATGTACCTCAATCATGTTTAGACAAACAATCGTAATGATTATTGTAGGTTGATTTTGTTCTATAAATATCTAGAATTTACTAACACTGTTTTATTAATTTTGTTTGTTCTAGAAATTAAAATTAATCGGTCAAATCTTAAATCAATCTTGTGGATCAGTAAAGAACCTAAAGCTAATTTGTGGTACATGGGAATGGACGTGTACGGACAAAAAAAGATTCACTACAGCTTTAAATGCAATACATTAAAGACTCCGATGGCAAAGGTACACACAGTATCCTACTCACACTCCCACATGAAGACTATAGTGAAATTGACATCTTTCCACTGAAAAAGAAAAAGAATGGAAAGATAAAAGTGAATAGAATCTGAAGACTAAGATGATGTTTAAAAGGTTAAAATGGACTAAAATAAATACACGATTAGATTTTTCTTTTGTTAAACACAATGTATTTATTTCATACAATAAATGAAAGAATATAGTGAAATATTGTGGTATGTAAATGTAACAGGAAATTCAGACGGAACTCGGTGGGGCTTAAAAGTCAACCATATGGAAATGCGTTTTCCCCGATTGATTGATTGATGGATGCATTGAGTATCCATCCAAAGTATGTAAGTCTGTTCATCGCACGCGTGTACATTTTGCATTGGACGCCGCTACTTCATACCTATCATTTTCGGTTAAAGGTTTGATATTCCTTCGTAAGCCTTTTTTATTTATTTATTTATTTATTTATTTTATTGGGAAAAACTAATTTTGTTGAACTAAAAAGAAAATCTTAAAAAACCCCATCTTTTTAGATTAAAGGGAAAATACCCTAGTTAATTAACCAAATCAATTGAAATTATGAGTGTATAAATAAACCTGAGGGAAATTATACTGTGTAAAGTTGTAATTTTGTATATCTAATATGTAGCCATTTTCAACCAAACTGGTTGATGATATAATTATCTATTTCCATTTTTTTTTATCATAAAAATAAAATCTTAACTTCAAAATAACATAAACAACTAAATTTATATTGGCATATTTTTACGAAAACCATGAACAAAAGTCACAAATATAAATATTCTAGCTCACTTGATCTACATTCTCTCCCATATGGAAAAACTACTATTTTTTTTATAAGCAAGTGTCGAAATGGTCGATTTTTGTTGGACTAAATTGTCGAAGTGGTCTGGTTAAAGTTGAGTCGACTGGAAAATGCATAGAGAGGACGTTGGCGTCGGCCACATCCTATATGCACCAAAAAAATTCGAGGAATTATTTTAACACTGGGAAAGGAAAAGGAAAGAGAATTTATTTTATTTTATTATTTCCTTTAAAGGTAAATAAAGGGATAATTTAATTCTAGTTAATAAAAACATTTTCTCCTATCCTTTTAGATTTATAATAATTTAATCTGTAAATTTTAATACCTAGGGATTGAGTCTCTAGGACAACCATATTGCTTTTAGTTTTTGTTATAAAATATAATAGAAAAAGCCAAAAGCCTTGTGGAGTGGAGGTTGTCAATGCAAAGAGTAAGTAAAGAAAGGGCGAACCCCCGGACGAGTCCCAAGCCTTTGGGTGTATGGCTAGGGCTGAATAAAATAGGAGTCAGATCCGAATCAATAAATATGAATTCTGGTTGCTTCACAACTTTATTTCCCTTCTCCCTCTCTCTGTCTACCCACTTGCAGAAGAGGACACCTTAAGAGCGGGTTCCATTTATGTCTTTTCGCTTTCCTCACCCTCTGTTTCATCTTCTTCAGAGTTCTTATGTTTTGGTTGATCCAGGTTTCGTCTTCCAAGGAATTTCCCAAAAGGTACGAAACTTATCAACTCCTTCTCTTGCCTTCTTGCTCTTATTATCATTACAATTTCTAATCTTCGTTTCTCCGATTCCTCAAGAATTTCAATTTCTATTCTTCATTTGGGAGTTTCCATTTCTGTTAATCTAAATCTGTCATATCCTTTTGATTCCCCCTTCCTCAGGATATCTTCTTTGCTTGCTCTTGTTCCTTTAGGTGAAACATAAATTTGGAGAAGAGAGATTGGATCATTGATCGATCTTTGAATCATCGATTTGTTGAGGGTAACCAATTTTTATTTTTACTTTTTTGAGATCGGATCGGTGCGTCTTGATGGCGTCATCTGTTCTTTCCAACTCCGATCGCATGCGGGAGTCTTCAAGGAAGCAAAAGAAGAAGAAAAACCACGGCAATAGAGACCGTCATCAAAACCAGAACCATATTAACTGGAAATCTCCGGCTCAGAAAGAAATTTACTCGTCCAAGCTTGTACGAGCGTTGAATCAAGTGAGGCTCGGTCCTTCGAATGAGGCGCCCCGCCGTGGAAGAGCCGTACGCGAGGCCGCCGACAGAATCCTTGCCGTCGCCGCCAAGGGGAGAACCAGGTGGAGCCGAGCCATCCTAACGAACAGGCTGAAGCTCAAGTTCAGGAAGCCGAAGAAACAGAGAGCATCCACCGCTGGAAACAACCGCCCAAAGAAACCTAGAGTCAGCGTATTGCGGTTGAAAGGAAAAACGTTGCCGGCGGTGCAAAAGAAAGTTAGGGTTCTTGGACGGCTAGTTCCCGGTTGCCGGAAAGAACCTTTGCCGGTTATCCTAGAAGAGGCGACCGATTATATAGCTGCACTTGAAATGCAAGTTCGAGCTATGAGTGCCCTCGCCGAGTTGCTCTCGGCCTCAACTTCTGTTGCAGGCTCTACCTCCGCTCCTCCAAGCTGATGCCTCGCTTTTCCACTGGTGTTTTTCTTCCCCCCAATTTCTCTGCTTCTCGTATCTTTGCTTTCCTTGCCCTTACGCAAGTGAAGTAATTGTCTGTTAAATATGGTTGCTGCTGTTTTCTTCTCCTTCCCTTTCATATTCTTTTTTTCCCCTCACTTTACTCTTCTCGTCCTCTTGAATAACTTCTTTGGAATCCTATGGCCGACAAGAAAAAATGGAAAAGGAACTTGGAATCCGTACATATTATGTGCTGTAGCCCTCGGCCTCGGCTTGTCTGTTGTTTTACAATTACGTTGTGGATTCATTAACCCTCTTAATAGCACTCTTGATTCTGCAAAGCCGATGAGAAGAAACAACACATTGATGAATCTTAGGCAAGTGTTTACTTGGTCAGGGTCTTAGTAGCTGATCAAGGAAAAAGAAAAGGGTCTTAGCTGATGAGAGAGGGAGGTATTTGAATTTGGAAACTGAATTTTAATTTATCTGAGAAATTGGCTTCATTTGTGTTGTTGTTGTTGTTCACAAGAGTGTAGTCTATTCTGAGCTCCAGGATATCCTGCTTAGCTTAGGTTAACTTCTTTTCTACTACTCCACCCTCTAATTATTACAGTTTCTTGTTTGTTGTCTGTCTTGTGTTGGTTTTTGTTCTGAAATGGATAGGTCCAAATTCCAGTGGGGCAAAATCAGGCAGAGGAAGAGGAGAGTGGTGGGAAGGGTGTGTGAGTTTAGCAAAGCGCGCTGTGTGGGGCTGGGCTGGAGGGGGGGGGGGGGGGGGGGGGGAGGGGGGGGTGGGGGCAATCATGTGGGTTATAACAGTGACAGCCCTAGATTTTTGGGGCATCCATGTGTGATTTGGTTCATAAATGTAGATGTATTTAGTGTGTGAGGCAATTCTAGGTTTACCTGCGCTGCTAAATATCCAAAAGGGGGACTTGTTGATACAGCTCACTCTTAGTGGTCTGCCACTTCCTCAGCTGTGCGCTGGCTGGCACATGTCCTTCCCCACTTCTTCTCCTCCACATGCCTTGCTCTGCTCCCAATTCTCTCACTTCTCTTTCCCTTTCCCTTTCCCTTTCCCTTTCCCTTTCCCTTTCATTTTCATTTGGATTTCTAATTTTCAACACTCCCTTTGATGAGCCCCACTTGCTCACTTTGGAACAACACACCTCTCTATCTTTTCTCATACATTCACTATTTTAACCTTCGTTCCACAGTGATTTTTCTTTTGAATTTTACTTCAGAAATATTACTCTTCATTGATGATTGATGATGTGAGATTATGTTCACATTTTTACGTGATTTTTCTTTTAAATTTCATCTATTTTGATGCGATAGTCTTTTACATTTATAATTGATGTGAGATTGTGGTGTTTACTTGCATTCTTTGGATATAAAAGAACTGAGCAGTGGGGGTGGGTGTTTTTTCTTATTATACTAAGATTTTTAATGCTATAATTGTAGATTTTTATATTGATATATTTAAAATTTGAAATTTGAAGGGAAAGAACTAAAAATAATGATATTAATATGGTAAAATGGAGTGTGATGTAGATGGTGCATTTAATTGTTGATGGCTAAAGAAGGAGATGAGCATAAAAGAGAAAAAGACAAACAAATGAAGGGCTTTATTTAGCATTAAATGAATAAAATTCAGTGATAATTAGAACTAGTTTGGAGGCAACTCATAAAAGAGCCCCAAAAATAAAATGCCTTCAATATTCTCCATTGTTGCTACTATTTTCATTTTCATGCCTTAATTAATTTACTTGGATTTACTTTAAAATATATTTTTGTTAAGTTTCTGGAATCTAATCATATATATATACATATTCCCTATCTGGTTCAATGTATAAGAGTTCAATGATTTAATGTGGAAAAAAAAAAAAGGAAAAATAATATATTTGAGTTTTTTAAGTGGAAATAGCGTAGAAAATAATAAGAATGAAAAGAAAGAAAAGAACACTTGAAATTATAAAGGAGGATGAGGAAGAGGCATATCATGTTCTCACATTCATTGAATTTCGACTCTTTTATATATATTTTTTAAATAGTAAGCCGACACAAAGAAGAATGATTCTAATCCCAATCAACACACATTTTAAAATTATTTTGCACATAAACACACTGCATTATTAATTTTATATTATAAGAATGATTCGACGTGTAAAGCTATATGACGTGGCACTCTTGCAAATTAAGAATTGAATTTAATTAATGGGCCGATTTTTAAAACCCATATTGGTGGAGTTTCGAGTCCTGGCCATTAATTCTCATTATTTCTAATTTAGATTGAGCCCATATAAGTGTATGGACCCAAGGCCCAATGGGCCTTTTTGAAGTTAAAATAATGCCCAAATGGCCCACTGGGTTTCTTAGTCTTGTTTTCCGGCCCACTTATTACTTAATTGTTTATTATTAATATTATTATTTCTGCTTCCCCCCTTTCTCTGACAGCGCGGGATTCCTCTTGTCCTTCCGAGTCTGACTCCATCTTCCCTTCGCCTCGCCCAAACCCGAAGTACCGGCCGCTTAGATTTTGGAATTTCGCTTCACTTTTCTACAATCACTGTCGAGGAGTTCACAAATTTGGGGTTTCGATTTCTCACTTCGGCAAAGCTGGATAGGCACAGAGGAGACCGCTATGGCCCCGACCAAGATTCCCACCCTTATCGTCACTCTGCAGCTCCTTCTCGCTTCAGCGGCTCCCCCGTGAACCACCATGAAAGTCGCCGAAGTCCCAATAAGTTCAGCGGCGGCGTTGGTGGTGGCGGTAGCCACCGTCGGCCTTTCGACAGCCCACCGCGCTACTCTACTCCCGGTGGAGCTGCTGATTTTCGTCCAATGGGAACTGGCGGGGGATTCCGTCCAATTCCCGGTACTGGCGGTGGTTTTGGGTCCAATTTCCAGCCGCCACCTGTTGCAGGGCAGAAACGAGGGTATCCTTTCTCCGGCCGTGGAAGTTCTCCAGGTAGGATTTTTGTGGATTAATTTAATTGCAGTCTCTTTCTTTTTTCCTTGCTTAATTATTTTTCAGTTCTTTTCTTGTCAGGCTTCGCTTTCTTAGTTCTATTTACTTATTGTGCTTTGGTCAGTTCTATCAAATTCTGAACATTCTTTGCCTGCAATTATCTCGTTATCGACTAGCTCTATGTGGTATAAACTTCATACAAGGTTTGAATTATGTAGTTGAAAAGGAACTTTAGGTTCTTTGGATTGCCTCTATCCCGATTGGCCCCCAATAGAGGGGAAAAAGAAAAAGGAAGCTTCATGCAAATGTTAGCCTTCGATGGGCCGGTTTTCTCTCTAGAATCTATCGTTATATTGTATTAACTTTTAGTCATCCTAATTCAGTTTTTCACAGGATGCTTTGAGCTTTGTGTGTGCGATGATTTAATCATTAAATCACGTGTGTTGTGATAATTGATAAATATTGAGATGGGATGCGAACACTCAGAAAAATGTTTTACCCGCTTTGTACAATGTTTATTGAGGTTAATATATTTATGAGAAGAAACATAGACTCTCATTAAGAGGTTAATTTTGTTTTAAATTTCTGAGTGATCAATATGTGAGATATTTTTAGTTTAGTTCTTATATTTTCATAGCGCATCTTCGCTAATCTTGCATCTGGCTAATGTCACTATTTTCTGTCTTCAGATCTTCAGGACGGAAGCAGTTTTGCCAAGCTGTTTGTTGGATCTGTTCCAAGGACAATTACAGAAGAAGATGTAAGCTTTAGTATTCTTTGTGTTTGTTAAAATGTCATGTAGTAAATTCTCCCAACTGTTTTCACTGCATTTCTCATTGAAGCAATACGTGTCATACAATCTCTTATGATATATGGTAAGTTTGGATGCGTGTCTAGAGATGACGAAATGTTTTCACTTTCTTTTGAAACAAGAGACAAAGTTTTCATTGAGATGTAATGGTATGATGGAGGAAGCTGTTTTTCACCGTCCATTTTTTGGACAAATGTCTTTTGTGTCAAGGTAGTTTTTGCACTATCTTTCTTAGGACATATGGTTTGAGAGAAATAGGATTGGAGAGAGTAAGGGTTCTTGGAAAAGTATGTATAGGTCACTTTAATGCTATGTTTGGGTCATGTAACCAAGTGTTTTTGTGGATACCCTTTGTTTATGATCACTATCTCCTGGAGCCATTGTAATTTCTTAATGGCTTCATTTAGTGGTCTTGGTATGCCCTTTTAAATGACCTTCATTTGGTTTTATTTTTATTTTTGTTCATGTAAACATGTTTCTTAGCTAATTTTTTTTGCTTATTTGATGCCAGATTCGCCCATTGTTTGAAGAACATGGAAATGTAATCGAAGTAGCTTTGATAAAGGATAAGAGAACAGGCCAGCAACAAGGTAAGCATAACTTCTGTTTTGTATGAATCACTTTTGGTTCATACACATGTCATTTCAGGTTTTGAGAGGCTCGAAGAAATCGTGAGCTCGTCTCAGTTTGTTTGTGCAACAAGTTTGGTGCTTGTTGGTTTTCGTTGCGATCCTAACTTTTTGTCCATCATGTCAAACAAGAAGAAGACAAGGCATGTAAACCTGCTATAATATCAAGTTTTGTATGGCAGTGGAGCACAAAAGACCGTGCCCTTGTGATAGTGGCTGACTAGCTGCAGCAATGAAGGATATATAACCCAAAAAGTTTTTTTTTTTGTAATGGGAATGTCTGCTGCCAGCAGTTTAGCTTTTTTTATGTCAGGATGTTTAATAGTTCAACAAATGTACAGAATTATTAATTTAGAAAATACACGTTTTTTAATAAAAAATTGATGTTAATATATTGTATGTTTTGGAAGCATTGAATGTGTTTTTCTTATTGTGGTGAATGTGGTCTCTTTAAATGGTTTTAAACTTTGAATTGTGATTGATGTGGAATATAAAATGGCGATGGGTATGAAGTTGAATTGCCTTGTAGATTCAGAGTGGATTTTGTGTGGTGTATGATTGTTGAATAGTTGGTAACTGATAGCTTAGTTCTATGATATTCACAGAATGAATGGATGAGTCTCAAGATTTTCAAGCTGCCTGTATGTTTCTCTGAGTAGGTTAAGTCTAATATGGTATGGAGAACATGGTTTGGTTTGTTGCCTTGATATATTATGATAAAACTATTGTTCCCTTTTTAATTATTTTGTGTCCCAAGCCAGACTCCTTGGGAGTTCTTCTTCATCCTGTAACTTTACCTTTCTTACCACTTGAAACTCATCCTCTCTCGTGATATTTTACAATTCCCTTTGTAGCTTGGTTGCTGAACTTTTCATTTTGCTTGTTTATGTGTTGCTTTGTAAAATTTTTCTTAGGAGGTTTTCATTCTCGATTAATTTATCGGGTTTGCGGTGTTTTCAAAGTTCACAAACTTGTGAATCCAGCCTAGACTTCAGCCTTGATGTTTATCTCCTGTAGTTTGAAGTTCTTGACTTTTCTTCAGCTTGCACAAGGAGATCCTGTGTCTTTGTTGTTTGTGACGTATGATTGTGCATTTTCTGGTCCATATAAATGTTTTTATTACTATCATCGACACTACCTCGTGCAAATGTTGCATTGTGGTAGGATAAATCCTCACTGCCTTTTACTCTCTTTCTTTCTGGAAACTAGAAGTTCCAGAAAATTTTTCAAACGTATAAAGTTATAATATACAAAGGCCTAGACCTTAGGAGTTACAAAAACAATTCTCCTGGAGCTATACAAGGAGGGTAATTAGTAAATCCTCACTGTAGAATTGATTGTAGCAAAATGATGCGGCTGTCAATGCAACCATGTTGAGCTTCTGAGGATTCATTTTTATTGCAGTGGCATGTAAAGAGGCATTTTTAGTATTGGATGTTCCGTGCTTAGTGTAGATTCAATATTTTTGTTGGATGAATAGTTGCACAAGCACCTGAATTTATACATTTGGAAGGCCACTCTATTTTGGATGATATTGTATCTTCCTGTTCAAGTTCTCTGCTTTAGTTGGTAGTAGGAGGCATTGTCATTGTCATTTCCAAACCTTTTGCAATTTTGTTATTTGAGGTCTTGATAAGGTAAAATAATGAAGTTGTTGAGTATATGGTTTCTGAGGGCTTTTACTTAACGTATTTCATGGCTGCATGTTGCCTATGATCAATGTGCCTTCTGTGATTACAGCAAGTTGTTTTATAGAGCGAGTGAATGCGACTAAATTTTCATGTATTTGTTGGACGGTAGGCTGTTTGACCTCATTATTACTAGATTATCCTATTAAATTTTAGTTTTAGTGCTGGGATATGATATTTTCTTCAAATTTGTTCAAAGTGAGACATTATCTAGCTAATGGAAGACTGATATTCATGACATGGAAATGTAAAAACATTATCAATGGCCTCCAAGTGGAAAGCTTGTGGCTTCTTTATGCCATGATAATCATTTGATACTAATGGTGGTGGTCCTAGTAAATATTGACAAGGATCACAATCTCAAAGATTATTTAGGCAGTCATAATGTCCACGTTAGCGTTTATACTAGCTTATTCCTAATGCTCGACGCTGAGAAATTCTTGATAGCTGGCTTTTGCAACACTTGAACTTTTCCCGTCTATTAGCTATTCTTTTGGGCATGAGATGGGTAACTAGTGGTTGCTTTTGTATGTTTCAAATCTTTTCCTGCGGAGGTTGTTGAGCATGGAATACAGTCACCACCTCATGCTGGCGCTTTCTATAGTTTCTCTCTACGGTTGGCCCTGTTTGTACCGAATGAATGGAATTAAAATTGTGTGCTTATATTCTCCAGATGCAATTTGTTATCTATTCAGTAGGTTTCCTTTGAATCCTTATGAAAATTTAGGGGTTCTTGGTGTTCTTTACCAATATCTTCCTGTGTGTTTCTATCCCTTTCTACTAAACTTCATGATTTTGTAGTCGATGCTATCTTTATTTTTATTCTCGTAACCGTGAAGTTGGCCTTTCTGTAGATTGTAATGAAAGGTTGAATGTGGATGTAGCATTAATTTTACAGTTGTAGCTTTTTGAGTGGCTAGATGTAAATGTCTGTCTACATGTCTGTTCACACGTAAGTGTAACACCATAAATACAAAGTTATGATCCAACGTAGTCAAATCAGAACAACCTTTACTCATGCAGGGTGTTGTTTTGTAAAATATACAACCTCAGAAGAAGCTGATAGAGCAATTAGGAATTTGCACAATCAACATACCCTTCCTGGGGTGAGTTTCCTCCCCAATTATTATTTATCCGTCTCGTATGCAATGCTACCATATTTTATTAAATATGTTTACAGGGATCAGGCCCAATTCAAGTTAGATATGCTGATGGAGAGCGAGAGCGCCTTGGTAATTGACTCTTTAATCTGGATTTTGTCTTTCATTTATCAACCTTCATCGATCTTTTTCTTCCTTTTCCCCCTCTCTTTTTTCTGTTCTAGGGTGCGGGTGAGGGGATTAAATTCTCGAGTCAATAGTATTAGCCTCATTTTTTTTATAAAAAAACTTTGATTGTTATGGTGGAGAAATTCAATTTTGAAAATGGGTTTGGATAAAAAGAAAGTTGGACCAAGATATGAATTTCAATATGGACACCGGGTGATTGAAGTAGAATGCCAGAATGTTAATGACGTGGTACCTCAAGCCTGCTCGAGTGAGAGTAGTACTAAGTTGGGTGACCCCTTAGGGAAGTCCTCGTGTTGCACCCTGAATGATGTGGAACCTCACTCTAAACTAACTTTTTTGAAACTATTGTTTTGAGCATTACCACCTAGCTTTTATTTTTTAGTATCAAATCTTAAAGAACGATAATTAATCGATATGGAATCAGGCATGTCTTCAACCACCTTCCCCACAAAGGGGAAATGTAGCTAGTTCCTTCAATTTTGCGTTGTCATATTTCCTTCTCACCGTCTTACGATAACTGCATATATGGGGACTTTTTGCTCCTTCAGGATCCAAATCGGTTGAGTGGTGAATCTGTCTACAAAAAAACTTTCCATTTATGATTTTATTGATTTTTCTCATTACTTATTTTCTGTAGGTGCAGTTGAGTACAAATTGTTTGTTGGTTCCCTAAATAAACAAGCTTCAGAAAAAGAAGTCAAGGAAGTATGTTATAACCGTGTGGTTAAGCCTTTTTAATCTCAATATTACTATCACATGTTATCCGTTTCTACTTCTTTTCCTTTCTCTTTTTCGAGCCATCAAATTGATTATCAACTTTGGTTTTGTTGAGCTCTTTGAAACTAGTTATCATCAGAGTTTTGGCCAAATGTATGCTGTCACTTAGTTTTTGGGTGTGGAGGCATGTATGCCTTTATCTTCTTAGTGCTTTTACATGGAGTAAAATCATTTGGTTACTTCCACTATCTCTAGACATTAATATATTTTTGTTCTCAGATCTTTTCTCAATATGGAGTAGTTGAAGATGTTTACCTTATGCGGGATGAAATGAGGCAAAGTCGTGGTATGCCTTTCAAATTTATCTGATCATGTTTTAAGCAATATTTTGACAGCTTGAAGTCGATAGATGTTTTTGTTCTTGTGTAATGTGGATGATGTATGTTATTTTATATTTAAATGTAAATGACTAAGATGTTCATTCTCGGTTGACTAGAACTTTTTGGATTATTCGACATGGGAAGGAATCATAGATGTTCATGCTTAAAATTAATGGATAAAATGCTCAACTTTTGATTCAGCATTTACTAATATGGAAATCTAGGATGTTTTCTTTTTTACGAAACCGAGCTTTCGTTGATATAAATGAAAGAAAATACAAGGGCATACAAAAAAGCAACCTACCAAAAAGGAAGTCCCAAAAACTGCACAATGGCAATCCAATCCAACAAAATCAAATCGGGATCATAACTACAAAAGAACCATGTGACCGATGCCTATAAAGAGGCATTAAACCTCATCAACTCTTGAACTCCCAAACCTTGTCACAGGACTGTCCTCTCTCAAAATTCTATAATTCCTCTCCAGGCATACCCCACAAATTGCAAATAAACTAGTATGTCACAGAATTTTGCCTTTATCACAAAAAGATGAATCTAGGAGAACCTCCTCAATCATAGCTTGACAGTCCCCATTGCAAACCAAACCTAAGTTAAAAGAGTCTAACCAATGGGCCCAAAGTAACTGAACAGACGGGCAGACCCACAACAGGTGATACAAAATTCTAAGAGAAAGAAGATGATCAGCAGGAAGTAGTTTAACAAATAATCTAGGATTTTGATTCTGTTTGTCTTTCAAAATTCTATGAGAAAGAAGATCAGCCGGAAGTAGCTAAATCTACTTATGCATATGGAAATAAGAGTACGAGTCTCAACTTATCTTTCATGACATAATTTGTTTGTCTTGGTGGTCCTCTGATCCTCTTGCAAACCAGCTAATGCAATATTGGTCATTGACATGGAAGGTCTCAAGATATCAATGAATTGGTGGTATTAGTAGATTTTTTAAGAGCAAAAGCTGCAGATTTGATATAAGATTGTGTAGAATAAATTTTGTAATTAAATTAGGCAGAAGTTGGGATATAATGATACTAGCTAAAAAGAAAAATATAACGCCTTGGTGTCATTGTGTTGTTTCCATATTAAGAAAGGGTAAGATTAGGAGCCAATTAATGATGGTACGACTAAAAAGTTTTGATTGATTTATGTCTGTCGTTATGTAATTTTTCTTTGTTATCCATCATGCTTACTCATTTGTTAATTTTTTTTGTATTTTTCATTGATTTAGTAATGAAATACACATGCAAACAAAAATTTCCCTTTACAGAACTAAAAAAATTCTCTACCAATTTTTATTAATTACGTAAGGAGTTAGATAAAGAACAGTAGTACACCATGAGGAGCAAGATAACTTGGTGTAATAAAAATGTTTAATCCCATTGTCAAGCCTTTCTATTATATATTATTACGTTCCTTCTACGTACCTTATTCCCCAGCGCAAAGCCTTGACCAGATTTATCCACAATATCTTTGCTTCCTTCTGAATCTCTGTCTACGTAGTAGTCGAGGAATATTATCCTTTACATCTCTGTGTGATGGCACGGGACATATTAATCTACAACATTAAAGATGTCCAACATTTATAATTTATTGATGAAGGCTCGAGCATCTTTTTGAATCTTTTATGCTGTGTTGAGGCTACAATTGTAAAGGGTTCACATAAAGAAATTTACCAAAGCCACTTTGCCAGCATTGCTCTTCATTACCTGATTCCGTAACTCTTTTGATTCAAATGGGGAATCCCAAAGCCATTTGGCCAACAATACCTCATTTCTCTTAGCTGATTTCCAAGCTCCAAGTCTACCCCTTGCAATTGGCCGTGTAGCCAACCCCCCGAAATTACCCTAAGGTATTGATCTTCCCATTTGCCTCTCTCCCAACGTAGATTCCCCAATCTTCTTTCGAGAGTTGCTGCTTCCTTTTTAGGTATTAGAAAAGGGGAAACTAAGAATATGTAACTATTTACAAGGCAATCTTAGATTAACTTATCATTGAGTGAATTTGGACTATTCTACCAAGCGTCCTGTAATGAGGTTAGGTTATTGTAGACCCAACCAATTCACTTAGCCCAAGGTAGAGTGCAGTTGAATCAGTTTGGGTCATGCCAAGTTATTTCTTATTGTCTCTTTATGTTTCTTGAGTTTATTTTGTCCTTTGTTTTGTTATCATATTCTCGTGAAGACCTTTCATGTGTGTGTGCATGTGTGTTGGGGGTGGGGGTAATTTGTTTCTTGCATTTTTTTTTTATGATTATTGATTTTAATAACGGAAGTTTGTAAAATGTCTTCTAATATCAATACAAGATGACTCTTTGGAGAAAAATTTGAAAATAGAATGTAGTTAATTGTATTGAATGAATAACTTCGCTCATCCAGTGATGGCAATATAACTTTAAGCATCTTCAGCTGTTCACTACTGTAATAGGCCGGTCAACTATTAGATGCAAAACTTGTCATCACCATCATTATTACTATCCCTACTATTATTTTGACTTCCATATGTGTCTAAGTCATGCAATTTTGAAGGTTGTGGATTCGTGAAGTACTCTCATAGGGATATGGCGCTGGCAGCTATAAATGCACTTAATGGAATCTATACAATGAGAGTAAGTCTATCTTTATAAAGTTTATGTTTCTTTTTTCTGCAGTATTTATTACTGAAGCCTATTACATGATGAATTTCCTTTACTACATATAGGGTTGTGATCAGCCATTAAGTGTTCGCTTTGCTGACCCGAAGAAGCCTAGATCTGGAGATTCAAGGTTTGATATGATGTGAGCCTTTATGATCAAATTTTGAAATTGAAAATAGGTTCTTTGAGGCCTTCCACCACCTTTATTTTCTTAAATCTTGGTTTGAACATTGTTTTGGTGGGTAGTATTTAATGACTTGTTTTGTAATTTGGCCCTTGCTTCATTTATTGTTTCATGTATTCTACACCCATCCACTACTTTTTATCATTAATAATATTTATAAATTGAGTATCTTGCTTTTTCAGGGGCACTCCTGCATTTGGAGGTCCAGGTTTTGGTTCTCGCCTTCAAGCACCTGGGCCAAGGTAAAATTCATTGTGGGTGTTACCTTTCAGTGGCCGTTGTTTTTTAGTTTTGTGCAGAAATAGAAATCAGAACACCAAATTTTCATTGATCCAATTAGAAGTACCAGAACATAGTAAATGCCTACCAAGGAATAAAAATACACTCCAATTGGCCTCGGCCAAAAATAATTATAGTTGTAAAAGGATTTCAAAAGGGAGCTGCAGTTAGAGGTCACGAACTTAACGCATGTGATAGTTGATATTTTCCCTTGAGCCATTTTTTGATAGTCCTTGTTGAGGTCACTCCTTGCATTGTCTTAATGTTTTCTACTCATGCTCTTGATTCTTTTGTGTTCTTAGCAGACCAATGCCTAATTTTGGTGAATTTATGGGTGATCGAATTCCAATTGATGTACGAGGTTTTAGGCCACCTGTTGATGCTGGTGTTCATACCTTTGGGGGTCAATTGCCTCCTAGGTCCAGTGAAATGGGATTACCTTTGAATTTGGTATTTATTATTATCTTTTGACATGTAATTTTAAGGGTTGTTCATGTTGTGATTTATGCTTGGTATATTCTCTAACCTTTTAGTCGAAGATATATCCCTTAACTAGTTGAGTTATGCTTCAGTGTTGGTATAGTAAGTGCGGTATTTGGTTTGACTTACCTGCTCTTTATCTAAGCCATTATGACGAAGCCATATTTTTCATGGGAGAACTCATAAGATATTAATATTTTATTAGGTGAACTTGAAAGCTTGAACTACATAGCCTCAGATTTTTCAACTTCCTCCTTTTATGATTGGTCAACCTTTGATAGTTTAACGTTCATGTTTATCTTGATGTTAGATAAGCCAACCTAATTATTAATCAAAAAGCATCGGCACAAGCATTTTACAAAACCTTTTTTGTATAATCCTTGTATTTGATATTGCCTTGTCTCTTTCTAGGTAAGAAACCTCATCTGTTGAACTTTAAAGCATGCTACAGAATGATATGATAGAATCTACCTAGGTGCAGCTGATATGTGTAATTAAGGGGTCTTTCGATTGGACATTATCAACGTACAAGTACATGAAAAGTTTCTTAATTTTGATGGCCTCCTAAAAACCTGAAAATAAGTTTGCTTATAGACCTCCCCACTAAAGCCCTCCTAGAGGACGCTGAAAACATGAAAATAAGTTTCCTACTGGAGGGCACTGCTCTGTCTGGAAGTGCAATAGTAAGTTAATATGGCGTGTCTTTGGCTTTTTGCTAGGGTTCAGTTAATTGCATCTAATTGTTCTCCACAACTATTGGTTTGTCTTTTACTTAATATTTTTACTCATGATAGTGGAAGGGATTAAGATGTTTGGTCATCAAATCACTTGATGTTATGATTAAGTTTTGAATTGTTTTCAGTTGAGTGATGAAATGAATCATCAGAGTCATCATCGTGGATAATGTTTCTGTTTAATATTATAAATCCTCTTTTCCTGATCTAGCTTTTCCTTTCTCTGGCCTCTTTTCTACCTCACATATGATTATACTCTTGAGAGGTAATCTGTGGGTAATCGATGTACTTTGCATGTGAGATCCCACATCGGTTGGGGATGGGGAGGAGAACGAAATACTCTTTATAAGAGTGTGGAAACCTCTCCCTAGGAGACGCGTTTTAAAAACCTTGAGGGAAAGCTTGAAAGGGAAAGCCCAAAGAGGACAATATCTGCTAGCGGTGGGCTTGTGCTGTTACAAATAGTATAAGAGCCAGACACCGAATGATGTGCCAGCGAGGAGGTTGAGTCTCGAAGGGGGTGGACAAGAGGCGGTGTGCCAGCAAGGGCCCAGGGCCCCAAAGGGGTGGATTGGGGGGTCCCACATCGATTGGAAAAGGGAACGAGTGCCAGCAAGGACACTGGCCCCCGAAGGGAGGTGGATTGTGAGATCCCACATCGGTTGGCGAGGAGAACGAAATACCTAAGGGTGTGGAAACCTCTCCCTAGCAGACACGTTTTAAAAACCTTGAGGGAAGCCCGAAAGGGAAAGCCCAAAGAGGACAATATCTGCTAGAGGTGGGCTTGGGCTATATAAATACATTGCATGTCTCTGTTAATGATCCATTCTTATTCTATTAACTAATTTGCATGCAATGTTTTTTAGAGTGGTCCTGCTAGTAGGTTTAGAGGTCCCAATCAAGGGATAGTCAATCCTGGATCCTCAGCTTCTCCACTGGTAATTTAACGCTGATTTATGATTTTAGGTTACCTGCTAGATTGTATCCTAGCCATTTCCAGTATTATCTAATCTCATCTTAATTTTATTAGAATTTTATTCAGTCTTCAAGCCAACATCCGCCACTGGGCCTGCAAGCATCACCAGTGCTAAAGACTGTTCAGTCACCGAAACAATTGCCACCTCCGAGTCAATTGCACTCTCATGCTCCGACCTCCTATTCTCAGACACATACATCTCCAGCATCAGTACAGCAGCATAGTCAACCGCGGAATTTTAATTCTTCTAGTCAAATGCCCTTTAGTCAGCCTGCACCTTCAAAAGAGTCACCTGGCTTAGGTGCACAGTTAGCCGTATCTCAAGCTATGATCCAGCAGAGTGCCTCATCTGCTGCAGCCACACAAACTCCTCTGACTATGAACTTACAATCCCATGCTACTGCCCCTAACCAACAGCAGCTTCAGCCACGTCAGAGCTCACCTTCTCGGTTGGCTCACATGCTGTCACAGCAAAAACAAACCCTGCAGGCTAGTTTTCAGTCTTCCCAGCAGGCATTCTCTCAGATACAGCAGCAGTTGCAGCTGATACAACCATCAAGTCAAAGTTCAACATTGCAGCCAAGTTCCCAGACTATTAAGCAGCAGGTAGGTAATGAGTAATAGCAAGGGGGTTTCTCTATACTAATAGAATATGTTTGGATTTGTTGATGTTCATGAGACCATCAATCTTTTTGATCCCTCAATTTAAGGTTGGACATTGAATATCTATTGTTTTAAATGCCCTTGCAGTCTCCCTGGGCGGGGGTTGTGCCACATACAGCTTCCAGTGCCACTTCTGCAACTTCAGATACGCGTTCATCTATGGGCCCTCTTGTAGCTATAAATACCCAACTTGTAGCTCCTCTAAAATGCAATTGGACAGAGCACACTTCTCCTGATGGTTACAAATACTATTATAACAGTGTAACCGGTGAGAGTAAGGTGAGTCCCTTTGAAGCTTCCATTTTTACAAAGCTTTTGCTTTGATTTGCGTGGTTAATGCTCGCATGTGTAAACCTGCAGTGGGAGAAGCCTGAAGAGCTTTCGGTGATTGAGCATCAGCCAAAGCCACCAGTACTGCAGCCCCATAACCAGCCACATCCTCAACTACTATCTGCCCAACAACTCTCTCAAACTCCGCAAGCCCAGCTTCAAGCTCAGTTCCAGACACGGATGCCCCACCCTCAGCCGCTACAGCAACCTTCATTCCGTTCACAGGTCTGTCTTTTCTATTAGCAGTTTCAGTTTTCATTATTGCATTGAAAGTTCGGGCAATTGTCTATTCATTTTGGTTGGTTCACCTCATTATATGACGGTGGACTTCTTGGATAATTTAATATCTTGGATTCTTATATGACACTCACCTTGCATTTTCCTTTGGGGGCACTTATGGCTTATACGCTATTACCACTCTGACTTATTATTCAGTTATTTGTGTATTTTGTATGTTATTTATTCTGTTATTACGCAGGAAGGTGCTTATACACAATTGCAGACAGTTAATAGCTCAGTAAATGATCCTACTCGCTTCCACCAGGTATATTGTGCTTGTATTTTAATTCAGCCACTTCACCTTTCTCGAGTCAACTTCATGCAATTGGCTATGTGTACCTCAGGGACCTCAGGCGAATCAAGAGTGGGCATGGAAAAATAAATAATCAGCAGGTTGGTTCTCTAACCCCATATGTGGTTTATGTTTGGCTTGTTAGAGTTGACTCCACCGGGATTGGGATTAGGGCGAACAGAGTGATACGTAGATGTGTTAAAAAAAACTAATAATTAATGAAGTTTGTGAAAATCAATGGAATGTATGAATGGGCTTAATTATATTATTGAAAAGCCATGAAACAAGGAAGCGTCATGGATATGCATACTGTTAGACTATTGTTGGAGATGTTCTTTACTTCATAACGGGGCTCGGAAATTTTCTTAAGAAATAATGAATTGGGTTGTTTTTAGATTTCCTTGGAGGTATTATCATCACATAAGCTCCTTTACTATGGTAGAACCATTTGGTCTTCAGCTGGTGCATCTGCTATTTAAGTTTTGAAATGAAGAAACTAGGCCCCCTCTGCCTTGAAGCTCTGAGGCAGAGAGCAGCTTTGTAAGGTGCAGAAACTACAGATGGGATGAGCAATGTTTCAATGGCGTTTGCGTTGGCCGCAAATTCTCTCAACGCGTGGCCTTGTACGATCTATACATTGGCTTAGTTAATAACATACCAATATCATTGTATCATATTCCTAAGATCTCTGTATTCCTCATAAACGTGTATGTACTTATAAATTAATCTCTCAGCATATACTGCCGGTTCTTTTGGAAGAGGATCCGTGTACCTTCTTTTGTAGTCGTCATTCATTTACTTGAAATACTAGTTGACAATAGTACCTTCTCCAGTTCATCAAGTTATCTAATCTTTTGTTCATTTTTTGGGGCTCTTAGATATTGAAGTTTAACATAATCTAGCTTAGCTCGGAGTACGACAGTTAGTTCGGATCACGGTCTGTGTTCCAACGGGTGGTTTGAGGCTTCCCATTTTCACCATTGACTGCTTGAAGTCTTCAAAGAAAGCAATCGGGTCCACAGCATAGGTTTCTACTATTTCTCTAGTTTGGTAATCACTAGTTACAAGAACTTGATCAGACTGGAGCAACCCTTCTCCGGTGAGAAGATTGATGTAATACTGGTTGTCGAACGTCACTGGGGTTACAAGGTCGAGCTGTGCCAGTGTCGAGGTGTTACCAGATTCTGAGCAGAGCTGTTTTAGTGACTCGATGAACTCTTGGTTTGCTCCTTCGTTAGGGTTGTTCCCGTTATCCTGCAGCCTAGAACTGAATGAAACACACCGTGCTCGTCCCAACGTGTGCGCCCCTTCATAGATAGTGAAACATTCAGTCGAAAAGTGGTAAGAAAAGTGGAAGAAAGATGAGAACCAAATCACCTGAGAGAGCAACCATATCTCTGAGAGAAAGGCCAAGGCTCTGGAACTTTGAAACTAGAGTGGCCACAGTGGAGTTGGGGGCAGGAATGTTGTTTTGTGATGCTGTTTTGCTGGCACTCAGACTGTCTCCTCTTCCAAATTCCACTTTCCACACAGGTCCTCCAGACTGCAAATTGTTTGGAAAAAACATGCATCAGAATAACGCCTTTTGTAACTCATTTGACTTCAGTTGTCTTAGAATTCTATGGTCGATAAACGCACAAGTACGACAGAGTCTCGGGCCGCAATTGCAAGAATGTCAGCACACGAAACTGTCTGTGGACAAACAGATTCGATCTCGGATTTTATGGCATCAATCACTTCAAATCCTCTCAGCGAGTTCGCATTTGGAGCTGCAGTTTTTTCACCGACAAAGTTGTCGTTATCGTCCAACAACACTGAAGCATCGCATCCCTACACACATTCACATTCATTAGAGCTATCAATCCACTGAAAAAGTAGGAAACACAATGACTTACATTGACAAAGCAGTCGTGGAAATGGAGTCGAAGCAGAGATGCTGCCATTCGAGGGTCCTCGGCAATGGCGGTTTTGACCCAATAGAAGATGATGGATTCTGCCTCGGGGCAGATAGGGGGCGGGCCGAAGGGCAGCTGGTTTTCATCCCCTCCTCCGTACGATGCTTTAATGTTCGCCGAAGTGACTGCAATAAGCTTGAACATTATTAGACAAAGATGGAAAGTGAGATGGTTGGCCATTTTTGCAATCCAAAGGCAACTGAAATGGAGATGATAAGGGCGATGGGGGTGATTCTGTTATATATACATGTATAAAGTAAGCTAGAAATCACCTGCTACATAACAAGTGAGTTGTGGAGAGAGGTCTTTTTCACTTCAAACTCAAGTTTGCCAAAATAGGCATTGGGTAGGGCTAAGTACCAAGTGTTAGTTGGAGTACGGAAACACGGCTGAGTCGAAAGCCTATCAAATTTTAGCCATTTTGGCATGAGTATATCTTAACCAGTTGAACTATGTTTAAATTGACCGTTATATCTGAACGAAACGAAACAAAGGAAAATGCATTTGGTGGTAGAAAGTGGATTTGATGAGGGAAGGATATGTAGCAGGTGTAGAGTGGATCATTTCAAAGCTCTGTTTTTTTCCAGCTGGTTTGTGACAGAACGGGTCGTAACCACTTCAATTAAGGGCTCAACAACTCCACTTTTATTGGGTTCTAAATGTTGGTTAAACTCATCACATGGTCAGCTGCCAAAGGTAGCTCGCTTGAATGACAGCCTTTTTGGGCTTTTAAGTTTGTGATCTCCTGAATGGAGTGATGATCATCAATCTTGAAGACCACTACTTCATTGCTTCTTTAAAATGGGCTCTCTGATGGCCTCCCTTCAAATGTGCGAATCACCGGTCAACTTCATCCATTTTAAAAATAATTAATTTTGGAAAGCATTTTTTTTTACATAAAATATCCGTCAAATTTATCGAGTTTTAACTTATCCCATTATTAAGCAATTGCATGTGCATCACTTGTGCAAAATTCAAACTTGTTCGACCATACACACTGCCTGTGTGTGCATGTTCAATTGTTTGTGACACGTCCAACTTGCCTCTACACTAGGCCAAGTTACTCGACTCGACCTTGCCTCTAGTCGGGATTAAGGTCTCTCATGTGAGATATCACATCTCATTATGTTATCTGATTCCTAATTAACATGACTCATATGTCTTGACGTCATCCCAAGTTACGGGGTGTCATCGGCCATTGCAACTCACTTGGTCATGATAGAGAATGAGCCCACGTTTCCTTCGTAATATCAAAACATCCTGAACATTCATCCATCCTAGTTCAATCGAGGCATTGGCTCTCCCATGCCCATGCCATGTCATTTACGGACTCTGTATTGAATAACGGTGCATAATCCAACCTCTGACACTTAGGCTAGGGTGCAATATCGGCACACCTGTGTTGCCTCGGTACTGTCCTTGAAAGACCCATTTCAAAGGAAGTCACCCAAGACACTCGTCTCGCAACACTCGCCTTCACTATGACACACGTATGAGTAACTTGCTTAGGCCACAAGACCAGGGATGGTGGGGAGCTGACACCATGACTCCCTTAAGGTACATTTTGAGGCCTTTTCAATCCTCCTCAGGTAGACATTATTTTGGCGAACCGGTGTCTTGGAGTGTTCATCTAGTGTTTGATTGACACTAAATTTAGTGAGCATTCATATTTCATATGGACGGATTTGACTCTAGAATTGCATGCCCAAATTTCCTTCGGAACCCCAACTTTCAAGGTTAAGGCCCAAGGCTTTACCCGGTCCTTTAACAAGCCTATCTTTGACACTCTTGTCTACTTGTGACCTTAATCTTGCTCTTGCATCGTCTTCTCTTCAATACCCACTTTGTGTGGTGTATTAGATGATACACCATTCTCCTCAGTTGCATCAAGGTACTTGTCTTGGCCCTCGCATGGCTAGATGGGCGCAACTTGAGGGTCACCACTTTACTTGCTGCAACGTGAGGGTCATAACCTACTATCTTCCTAGTATGGTTTAGATCACCTATTAACTGCTAAGTTGTGACAGAAGCTAGACTTGAAACCACACGAAGGGGAAGTGTTGTCTGTCGTATATGACTCAAGATCTATTCATTGAATTGACTTTCTTGGATTTCAAACTTAACACAATCATATAGTAGAAGTAATCTCGGAGAATCATTTTTGTCGACAAGTACTCTCGACCCATGCAAGCGTGTTTTTGTGCATTTAATTGGTTGAACTCTTTAGAGTTTGTATTTTCACAACCACTCCCCTCCTCCCTTGTAGGTTTCTACCCCACACTCAAAAACTAGCATCCAACCTCCCATTCCAAAATTCACTCTCTTCCTACCCTTATATTTCATCTTCAATATTCACCCCAAATCCTCAACCCTTCTTACTTTTTTAGACACACAAAATCAAAAAGTCTACACGTCTTGCGTTGGCGCTGCCTAATGCCTTTTAAAACCCTAACCCTAAACCCTAATAATGCCTTTTAAAACCCTAACCCTAACCCTAACCCATAGCTCAAACAAACCACACATGAACACATTTAATCCGCCCGTTGCTCCTACCGATTGAATGGTCCAATGAAGTGTTCGGATCGTGGCGACGTGGGCGGTTCGCTGCCTGCGACGTCGCGAGAAGTCCACTGAACCTTATCATTTAAAGGAAGGAGAAGTCGTCACAAGGTTTCCGTAGGTGAACCTGCGGAAGGATCATTGTCGATGCCTAAACATCAAACGACTCGTGAACGTGTTTACAAACTTTTTGTGTCAGGGGAGCATTTGGGCCCCTCTGATGCCTAAACCAAACCCGGCGCAAGTCGCGCCAAAGAGCTCAAACGAATAAGCTGTTATCTACGAACAAGAAGAACCCAAATCAAAATCCCAGCCAGCCACAGAAAATTTGTACACAGAATAAAAGAAAGAAAGAAATAAATAAATAAATAAAGTTACTTAATTTAATTATATAATATTATACAGTGATGGGGATCGTGTGAACCATGAAAAGCTCATGAATTTTGAAAATATAAGAAGAGGAAAAAAAAAATGAAGTGATTAATTAATTAATTAATTAATTATTTATTTTTACTCTTCTTTGGGGATGTGTAAGGAGGAGGGTACGATCATATCCTGCAGAAGCCCATGGTCTTTGAAGGAATCAGAATTAGTAGAGGATCCAGCAATACGACGCCGTTCTTGTCCAAAACAATGGAACACCGGTTCGAATCCTCCGCACGTGACAAGGTCCATAGGCGGCGGCGGCGGCGGCGGCGGAGTGTAGGTGTAGGTGTATTGCTGGTGTTGGAAAAGAAGGGGCGGTGGATGGAGGGCGGCGGAGGTGGAAATTGATGGTGAGAGGGATCCACGTGGCAAGATGGGGCTTTGATGAGTGTGTTGACCTTCGTAAGTGGTGACGACGACGGAAGGATCGTGGGAGGATCGTTCGACTCGCTTTTTGACGCCGCAGCCGGCGGTGGTGCAGCGGTAATAGCTTCTTGGAAAGGGGCTGTTTTTAACGGCTTTCTGACCGTACTTCCGCCACCTGTAACCGTCGTCGAGATGATCCATTTCGGTCTTGGTCATGAACGCAAATCTGGGTTGTGTAGCCCTTTTTTTATTCTTGTTTTTGAGTTTCAACCTAACCACCAAATATCACAAAATGAATAAAAATTAAGAAGGCCGAAGAGAGACGCACATTTGTTAAATGAACACGACTCTCCAGAATGATATGATATTGTCCACCTTAAGCATGAGCTCTCATGACTTTGCTTTGGACTTCCCCAAAAGACTTCGTACCAATGAAATAGTATTCCTTGATTTAAACCCACGATCGTTCTCTAAATTAGCAGATTGATGAGACTTTCATCCAACAAAATTAAGAAGGCTTACTTGTGTTTGTTGAAAGGATCCAAGTCGCCGACGTCAAAGGAGGAAGAGAGGGAGGAGGAATTAGGAGTTGAAGGAATATTAAGAAGGCCGTCGGAGGAGGAGGAGGAGGGCGGCGGCGGCAGCCGGGGCGGAGGGGTGGTGGCTGCAGAGAAGAGATCAAATAAGTCCAAGAATGTGGAGGGCTTTAAGGAAGAGGAGTCCATTGGGAAATCCAACATGCAACTGGGAATCTAATCTTTCATATATATATATATAGTTTGGATAATAGTGATTTGGTTGAAGCAAATGAGTCAACTAAAAAAGCAGCTAGCTAGCTGCTAAGGGACCTTCACCCATTGTCGGCATCCACAACATGTTGCTTGCCCTCCAAGCCTCTAAATCTCGCAGATTCTCGATTCAATTAGTCAGTAGCTAAGTTTATAAATACCTCATCGTTATTTAGTCACATCTTACTTTTTTGTTATAACAAGCCTAACTTTTTGCATCGTTTAAAGCTATGAAACGTACCAATTTAACTTATTATATAGTTTAATACGAAAGAGAAGGAACATCATATTTTACTATTACAAGATCTGAAACCATAGTATAAATATATATATTAAAAAAGCTGTATTGTAAGACGTTGAACGAATAACTTTTCATTTTTATGTGTGTGGATGCTTTCAAATGATATGCGGATTTGTGGAGAGGGATTAATAATTCATAAAATACAAAAGTTTTATTTTTTTAATAAATAAAAAATGTTTTAAATGCTTGCCTTTTACCGTTTACCGGGGACCGGAGGTTTCAAAATTTATGAAAGTTGAGATAAACTTGGTGTTTATTATAAGTATTTATTTTGTTTTAAATAAATAAAAATATACTCAATACTTTTAGACTTATCCCTTTATTTGTATATATTGTGCTCAATCAACCTTCAATTAATCCTTTTTTATTTATCCTTTGACCAATAAAAGTGTATAAAAAGCGTTACACTTTCATAAAAGAAACTGATTCGGTTTAAGATTTCAGTACTTGGGTTATTAATATTTTAATATGTTTATTTATTTATACTTTTATACTTTTATTATTCCATCCCCTTTCTCTCCCATCACTTTTTTTTTATCTTTTTCTGACGTCTTTACAAATTATTTTAACTATTTTCCCACTCCTAAAATTCGTTTGAGTGAACTATTTCATGCTTTTTTGAAGTTTAAAGAATATAGAGAATACTTTTCTTTTTTCTTTTTTTAATAAAAAAAATCCCATACCCTCCACTTCAGAAACTAATATGTTTTTTTTTATAAAATAGTTTGGTTAAAAGTTGAAAATATTTTTTTAAATTTAAATTATTTTAATAAAAAAGTGCATATACCTTCGGCATTTATTTAGGTGGGGAGCCTATAATGGGTTCATTTAATATATGTTTAATTGTGCCAAAAATACGTCCTAATTCCTAGACCTTACCAAATATTTAAATGTAAAAATAAAATGAAAGAGTTGTTCGAAATAGACATTAAAGAAATGGGGACCACACTTGTACAAGCCACGCTCCAATAGGTCGGTTCCTAAAACCTTTGACACAGCCACTAGGCATCCAAACGATCGTTCTTTTGGTTTTCCATTTGATTTTTGGATAAGATTTAGAGATGCCTCCATTTCATTTGGTTGGTTTTTGATAGTGAGAAGGATGATTTCGTTTTCCTCTCTAATTGATGTAAGATCTCATATTCGATATGTTTTTCTATTACTGTTATATGTAGTCACTCGTGGAAAGTGATTAACGCCACCTTTTATCGAATGCCATCATAGGAGATCTGCACACAAGAGCTGAAGCTCGTGCGATCTGGTTGCACTTAAGCTAGCAATCTCATATGAAGAAAAAAAATATATTATGCAAATCTAATTCAGCAATTCAGTTTGGTTCTACTTATCCACCGATTCGTTTCACTTAGCTCCGTGTTTTGTTCTAGTCTTTTTTTGGTACAATTTCTAAGGCTAATTAGAGTGTTTTGGTTAGAGATGGGAAAATGACTTATAACTAAAATAGAATTTGAAGGTAGATGAAAATGAAATATTTGTTTTTAAGGGTGTGAAAACCTCTTACTAGCCTATGAGATTTAAAACATGATACTAGCTACAATACATAACGGTTCAAAACAGACAATATTTATTGGCGGTAAACTTAGACTATTACAAATGGTATCAGAGTCAGACACCGGGCAGTGTGTCAGCGAGAACATTGGGTCACCAAGGGGGTGGATTGGGAGATCTCACATTGGTCGGAGAGAGAGGGACGAAACATTCCTTATAAGGGTGTAGAAACATTTTCTTAATAGATGCGTTTTAAAGTCGTGAGGTTGACGACCATGTGTAATGGGCCAAAGTGAACAATATTTGCGAGTGGTGAGCTTGAACTTGGGCGGTTACTTTTGCATCATTAAGATATGCCTCGAAAGATTTTTTTTTTCAAAAACTTTTTTTTATTAAAAAATATGGTTTATTTTAATTAATGATGCACATTTTCTTCATTAGCATGATTGTTTTTTAACCACGTGCTTGTAATGAGACCATTTATTTATTTATTTATTAAACAGGATAGTTACCAAATTATTACCTAACTTATTTCAAATACTTTGAGGACATTATAATTAGTTTTCTCCTTTTTATTTTAATTGCAATTGATTTTTTTTTTTTTTTAATAAAACCTCATTTTATAATATCATTACTTTGAAATATATATTCATTCTTCCGAAACCATAAAATCATATTGGTTTTTATTTAAAAAATATGCAACTTTTTTTATTTGTAAATTAATTATTCTTTTTTCTTTTTTCTTTTTTCAATTATGAAACCTATAATTAAACTAATTAGACATAAATGCTTTACAAAGTTATTAGTTCGTTTTGGTCTTTTGGTCGGTTAAAAGTTTTAAACTCCTTTACATTTTTTTTATTATTAAAACTCCTCTGCAGTGGAACCGTAGAGAAATAAAGAAAACTTGGGTTGAATAGCCGTTTCTGCCACCCTCTCTGTGTCGCCGGAAGAAACTCCGGCAGCGTCGTCTGAAGCAACATTGTTGAAAAAACGGCACATTGTTTTGGGAGTTGATGCTGAAGAACTGCTAGAGCATTACATTTATTGTTTCGAGCGTTCCTCTTTCTTTCTTTGATTCATCTCTAACTCTCTTGCCTACATATGCTTCCAATGGAGCACTTCTCTTCACTCATCCTCTTACGTTTTCATCTTTCTATTCCATTTTCCTCCGATTTTTCTTGCGGTTTCCAAACCGTTGGTAATCCTTCTTGTTGTATTGTAATTTTTACTTCTGATCGACTTCTTCCATTTCGAATTTCGTCGGTAATTCGTAGCAATGATCTTATTAGGTCCTGTGACGCACGGTCAGGTTTGTACTCCGATCACTTTCGAACTATTTCAATTCGTTTGATTATCAGTGAAAGAAGCTAATTCTGTTGAGAACTTCTCTAACATTGTGGTTTTTCATATGATTTCGTTCGCAATCTCCCTTATTAGGTCACGAATTTATATTCCTTTTGTCGCTTGATTGCCACAGGTTTCGTTTCTAATCGGCTTTATAACCACATTCATAGCCTGGATTTATTCGGAGTACTTAGTATTTAAAAAGAATTCGATCTCTTCCAAAGTGTAAGTTGATATCTTAGCTGAAAAGTTTTTCATTCTTAAACATCTTGCATGCTGAATCTGGATACGTTTTTAGAAGAGACTCTGATGTTGGCTTGGCTGAGGTGGAAAGTCTTAGTGTAAAGGAAGATGATAGAGCTGTTTTATTAGATGGGGGAGCTATCAAGCCAAGTCCTTATGGAGCTCGAATTCCACCTTCTTTCTCTAATCTTCTCAGGTTTATCAAAGAAACCATGGATTTTTCTTCCAATGTCAACTGCTGATGCTTTAGGTTTACTAATTTTGTTTATTGGCTGCTAGGTTCGTTATGCTGGAAGAGTCATTCTTGATAGAAAATCGAATGCTACTCAGAGCAGCGTACGTAAACGATTGCATACAATTTAAGCTAAATATTTATATGCATTCTGAATTTGATCTCTTGTTTATGACTATATCTCTCTTTTTCTTTCTTTCTTACAGATGTGAATTTGGTTTTCTTTTAGCATATTTCTACATTTGTGACCGTACCGATATATTTGAATCCTCAAAGAAGGTGTGTCTGAGATCTTTCAGTAATTTAACTTGTTTTCATCATGAGACATGTTTGTACTGAACATATTTGTTTACATGGTCTATTCTTGCAGAGTTACAATCGAGATCTTTTCTTCTTCCTTTTATTCCTTCTCATCATGGTGTCAGCTATAACTTCATTCAAGATACATCTCGATAAATCTCCATTTTCAGTGAAACCCATACTCTTCTTGAATAGGCATCAAACTGAGGAGTGGAAAGGATGGATGCAGGTCAGTTCACTCCTTCACATAATCATCATCGTTTTTTAAATGAGTTTGAACAAACCTTCATCAATTTGACTGCCAGTTCTTACGTTTTGTCTTAATTGCATCTCAACGTGAAATTGCCTGCGAAGTTACAAATTCTAACCTCTCAAAGGTTTGGGTTGAAAGCTTTTAAGAATAGTTACAGTTTTTCTTTGTTCTTGTATAGGTGATTTTTTTGATGTACCATTACTTCGCTGCAAGAGAAATTTACAATGTTGGTCGTGTATGTGTTGCTTCATATGTGTGGATGACTGGATTTGGGAATTTTTCATATTACTATATTCGCAAAGACTTCAGTTTTTCTAGATTTGCTCAGGTAGGCGCCTGCCCTCCTATTGATTCTTCAATTTCTTGCTCTTAGTTTCAAAAGAAGAGTTATTATGTGTGATCAAAACTTAAATTCATCCACTTTTTATATTTTGTGCTGAGCAGATGATGTGGCGGCTTAATTTCTTGGTGTTTGGTTGCTGCATTGTCCTTGACAACAGTTACATGCTATACTATATCTGCCCCTTGCACACTTTTTTCTCTCTTACGGTATATGGCTTTGTTGGTATTCTGAACAAGTACAATGAGAATAGATCCGTCATTGCTGTGAAATTCTTGGCTTGCTTCTTGATCGTTATCATAGTGTGGGAAATACCCGGAGTGTTTGATGTGCTTTGGGAACCATTTACCTTCATTCTAGGTAGCTCTGGATCTCTTTTATCTTTGAGAGGACAGAGGAGTTTTGGCAAATAACCTAAAGCTTCAAATTATTGCAGGTTATAAAGATCCAAATCGATTGGCAGAACAGCTGCCTCCTATGTATGAGTGGCACTTCCGCACAGGGCTTGATCGCTATATTTGGATATTAGGCATGCTGTATGCTTTCTATTATCCAACTGTAAGTTTGCAATCGCTATCATCACTGGATTTTCCCTTAAGAAATTGTTTATAATGAAAAGGATGATTTTGATAGGCTGAGAAATGGATTGAAAAGTTAGACGAAGCAAAACTGAAGCGCAGGGTATTGATCAAAACGACAATTGTTGTGACATCCTCAATGGTAGAATGTTTTTTAGTTGGATAATTAGCGTATTCGTTTCTTGGTGTTGTTCTCCTCTTGTTGAAGCAGAGTTATTTGACCTTTCAGGCTGCATATCTGTGGTATGAGTACATATTCAAATTGGACAGTATTACTTACAACCAATACCATCCTTACACTTCCTGGATTCCCATTACGTATGTGAATTTTTTCTTTATATATTGGAGCTTGAAGTATAAAAACTGTGTTAATTATTATTTATTATTGTCTTGTTCATGTGGCGCAGGGCCTATATATGTATACGAAATGTTACCCAGAGTACCCGTAGCTATACTTTGCTCGTTTTCGGGTAATTTCTTCTTTCAACTCATTTAGTGCTTTCTTTTGTCATATAATATAACTTGTAATTGCTTTAAACTCATCCAGTTGGATTGGAAAGATTTCACTGGACACATACATCTCGCAGTTCCATATTTGGTTAAGGTATGAACCTCCTTTTTCAGCTGGTATGTTTTGTTCCATGCTTGAAATAGTTTTTGAATCATGTTGAATTCGCTATAACTATTCCCAGGTTCTCTTCAGTATGACACATAAAAGAGAAATACCAAAACTTAATATACTATGAGATCCCACATCGGTTGGGGAGGAGAACGAAACATTCTTTGTAAGAGTGAAAATCTCTCCTTAGCAGACGCGTTGTAAAAACCTTGAGGGGAAGCCCGAAAGGGAAAGCGAGGACAATATCTGCTAGCAGTGGGCTTGGGCCGTTACATATATGCAACTAAGTTAGCCTATTGATCAATAGTGGCCTCCTATCGAGGATTAAATATCCTACATGTTTTCTTGGCAATCAAATATAGTAAAATCATGCGGTTGTAACTAAGATTAATCAAAGTGACTTGAACGAGAAGATATATGCAGAAAATCATCTAAGCGTGTTACTATATGCAGTCGCATTAACGATCTTAAGCTAAAACATGTTCGAACTAACTCTGAGAATGGTCTTTTTAACTTTCTTCCAGATCAAATGCTCCGGATGCCCAGCCAAAGTTGTTGCTGACTATCATCCCAGATTATCCTTTATTAAACTTCATGCTTACAACTATCATACTGATGGCGGTAAGTATCAGTTATTTACTTTCACGTCTCGAAGATTTTGAAAGTGCTGAGATGTTTGCTTGGCTGCAGGCTTCTTACAGGCTATCTGAGCTGACAAATACATTTAAAACGGCATTTGTACCTAGCAAGGACAATAAGCGCATTATGTATAACATGATTAGTGGAGGTGCAATCATGGGCATCCTGTACTCCTTGTCCTTTGTATTCCTCAAAGTGCCACCAGCGTTGGTAAAAAGTCCTCACCCCCTTCTGTTAAAGAGTATAGATATCACTGAAGTCTAAATTCTAGTATTATAATCTTTGTTCATGGTTGCCATGCAGGTTTGAGAATTGGAGAAAATCAAATAAAGATTGTACAGAAGGGCACTGGAGTTGATTACAATTTTCTGTGAAAGACAAGAGGGAGCCTTCGACTCCAAACGAGAGTATTGAAGCACGGAATTTATTTTACAGGTTAACCCCACTGATCTTAGTGAATTATGAAATGAAATAAAGTACTTGTTCGCATCACTTTAGGACAATTTTTTAGATAATTTGAGATGAGGGTCTTCTGTTACATACAATCATTAGTTCTTCACCCAAACTTCTTACTTTTCAATATCAAATGAATAACAAATTTTCCCTTTCTATTTACTCGCGTTTCCTTTGGACTCCTACTTTGTTTGCATTCTTCACCTACGCAAGTTACACATAATCAAACTATAAAATGAGAAGCATTTCGATTGGAAGAAATTTCCACCTAATTGATGATTCATTCACAAGTCAAATAATGATATTAGTTAGAAAGGCAATAGTGATCGGACTAGACTTTTCGTCAAATTGTTTTTCGTCAAATTCAAATCTCTAAGCTTTTAAAATTACATGCCGTTAAGATATATTCACTTTAGCTTGATTTTGTTTTACTTTATATATTTCAAATATCTAAATTTAACTAAAATGAGTGTGTGTTTAAAAATGTAGTTCCATTTTTTTGATAGAAGATTATTATTATATTTTTGCCCAGTGGACTAAAGATTAAAATCAAACTAAAATTATGAAGTGTATTAGAATAAAGAGTATAATTTATAATCTTTTTAGAATTACTTATAAATGACTTGTACTAAGGAAAGCTCTCCTGAACAAAATTATGGATCCGCCGCCGCCACTGTTCCGAAGGATATAAATAAGTGGGCATTGACCCATCTCCTCAGAATCTTACTTTGGAAGAGCTGAGTTCTTCGGATTTATTTCTGTTCAAGGTTCTGAATTTGGTTATTCCCACAATTCTTGTACAATGTATTTGAAAGAGGGTTGCTCTTTATTGCTGAAGATTCAGAAACCCCTGATGCCCTTCGTACTAAATTCAAGCCCTATCATCAATCCCCGTGAGCCCAATAAACAACTCCTTCTGCAAGAATCCGATGTGCTCAAACAATTGAAAAGGGAACGCAATCTTACATCGGCATTACAATACTTCTGCGCCGTAGCCAATTCAAACGCCTTCAAACACACCGCATCCACGTATAAACTCATGATTGAGAAGCTCGGCCGTGAATGTGAAATGGATGTGGTGCAATACATTTTACAGCAAATGAAGATGGATGGCGTAAATTGCTGCGAAGATTTGTTTGTAAGTATAATAAATAGTCACAAACGCGCAGGCTCCGCCGAGCAAGCGCTAAAGATGCTCTATCGGATTGGAGAGTTCGGGTGCAAGCCGACGGTGAAGATTTACAATCATCTTTTGGATGCGTTGCTGAGTGAAAACAGGTTTCAGATGATCAATCCCTTGTATATTAATATGAAGAAAGACGGATTAATTCCTAATGTCTTTACATATAATATACTCTTGAAGGCGCTCTGTAAGAATGATCGGGTTGATGCTGCACACAAGCTGTTTGTTGAAATGTCTAATAAGGGCTGCCCACCCGACGCGGTTAGCTATACGACTATGGTGTCTTCACTGTGTAAAGCGGGAAAGATCGACGATGCTGGAGAGCTAGCGGTAAGATTTAAACCAAGTGCTCCTGTTTATAATGCTTTGATTGATGGGATGTGCAAAGAAGGAAGAGTTGAGGTAGCGATCAAGTTGTTAGATGAAATGATGAAAAATGGAGTTGACCCCAATGTGATCTCATATTCGTGTATTATAAATTCTCTTTGCGAGTCGGGAAATGTTGAGTTGGCTTTTGCATTATTGGCTCAAATGTTTTCTAGAGGTTGTAGTGCCAATATCCAAACCTTTACGCCATTGATAAGGGGTTGTTTCATGAGAGGGAGATTCTTTGAAGCTCTTGAATTGTGGAAGTTTATGATAAAGGATGGTTATGAGCCAAATGTAGTCGCTTACAACACTCTTATTCATGGTCTTTGCAATAGTGGGAGTTTGGTAGAAGGTTTACAAGTATGTGATCAGATGGAGAGGAGTGGTTGTCTCCCTAATGTGACTACTTACAGCACTCTAATTGATGGTTTTGCAAAAGCTGGTGATTTGGTTGGTGCATCTGAGACATGGAATAGGATGATATCCCATGGTTGTTGTCCTAATGTGGTGGCCTATACCTGCATGGTGGATGTCCTTTGTAAAAACTCGATGTTTGACCAAGCCAATTCTATTATGGAGAAGATGACTCTTGAGGGCTGTACTCCAAATACTGTAACATTTAACACGTTCATCAAAGGTTTGTGTAGAAATGGAAGAGTAGAATGGGCAATGAAAGTGCTTGATCGAATGCAAGGACATGGGTGTCTCCCTAATATCACAACTTACAATGAGTTACTTGATGCTCTATTCAGGATGAACAAGTACGTAGAGGCTTTTGGGCTTTTCCAGGAGATTGAAAAGGGAAATTTACAGCCAAACTTAGTGACTTATAATACCATTTTATATGGTTTTTCTCGAGCTGGCATGCTTGGAGAGGCGTTGCAACTTTTTTGTAAAGTACTTGTAGGGGGCAATACCCCCGATGCCATCACATATAATACAATGATACATGCCTATTGCAAGCAGGGGAAGGTTAAGACGGCAGTTCAGCTGGTGGAACGAGTTAGATCTATGAAGGAGTGGCATCCAGATATCATCACATACACTAGCCTCATATGGGGTGCCTGCAATTGGATAAATATAGAAGAAGCCATTACTTATCTTCACAAGGCAATGAATCAAGGAATCTGCCCCAACTTTGCCACCTGGAATGTATTGGTTAGGTGTTTCTTTGACTCTTTAGGTCATATGGGTCCAATTCACATTTTGGACGATATTCTGGGAAAGCGATAAGATGGTGAGTTTGAAAGACGTTCATACAAGCAATTTCAGATGTAGTTGTGACCTCAGATTACGTACATATTGCGAGATTTTTGCTTGAACACACTTGTAGAGTTCTTAAGGATGCTTGGGCAGGTTATGCTCTTCTTGGCTTACTCTCTAAATTGAATAGCGGGGAATCAAATTCTATGGCACATGCCCAATTGGAGCAACATGCCAATGTTGAGTTTTTCTGGCACCTTCTTGTTATCATGGATGGTATCTTCTAGCCCGTGTGATGTTTATTGCAAAATGGATCAACAAGGTAATGTCAATTCTTCAGGCATCTTGATGGATGTTTTCCCATACATGATTTGCAATATATTGTGCAGGGAATCCACCTTTTGTTCATTGTATGGTTAAATGGTTTCCACTGCATTCATTTTAACGTGATCTGTAGTAATAATGGAAGAATCTCAATAGTCCGCTGAGACGTAAATCTTGATTATTATTGGAAAATCCTCTTTGTTATTGGAAAATCCCCTAGGAACACGATCATTACCCCCACCATACACAATCTTGAGAATCTTCTTGGTTGTTCTTACGTATGAGAGTATGAGAGTGATACTGTGTTAGGAATCACAACTCTCCACAATGGTATGATATTGTCCACTTTGTGCATAAGCTCTCATAGCTTTGCTTTGGGCTTCCCCAAAAGACCTCATACCAATGGAGATGTATCCCTTACTCCTAAACCCATCCATGATCATTCCCTAAATTCTCTCCCAACAATCCTCAACATACTGATCTCCCACAATCACGTTGCCTGAAATCTTACCAACCCTCAGCACCCGCATAGTTGGGTACCATAATGCCTTCATCTTTCAGGCCAGCACGTCCAAGCTTATTCTGCAGATTTGAGATGTGCTGCGTGAACTCTGCCATAGTTACTCCATATGGTTCAACATTTTTCGCTGCAAGTTCATAAAGCAACACTCAGATTACTGCATATTAACCTTTTTCTACTTTCAAAAGACCTGCTACAAGTTGAAACATTGGCTCGTGGGATTGTGGTTAGTGTCATGCATGTATGTATGATTTGATCTCGTGTCAATACATGCTTAAAATTATCTTTGAATTTCAGGGAATACCTTGGAGACAGCAGATTTGAGTTTTGGATTTCCTCCAACATAAGGAACCAGGCTATGATGCAAGAAAGGAAATTCAAGCCATCGGCATAAGGGTCAAAAGGTGGTCTCAACGAAACTGTAAGGAACGTTCAAGTTTGATGAATTTTACACATATGTTTAGTAAAAAAACCAAACTTAAACACTTTCATTTTCGGGCAATTTTCGAGTCATTTTCCATAGGTGTTAGCATTCGCACTTTTTCCTTTTTGAGACGAGGGTCATGAACTCGTTCCGAAAAATATTTCTCATCCACTACCGATTGTACTAAGCTTAAAATAAGGAAGATTGTACTAAGCTTAAAATAAGGAAGATTGTACTAAGCTTAAAATAAGGAAGATTGTACTAAGCTTAAAATAAGGAAGATTGTACTAAGCTTAAAATAAGGAAGATTGTACTAAGCTTAAAATAAGGAAGATTGTACTAAGCTTAAAATAAGGAAGATTGTACTAAGCTTAAAATAAGGAAGATTGTACTAAGCTTAAAATAAGGAAGATTGTACTAAGCTTAAAATAAGGAAGATTGTACTAAGCTTAAAATAAGGAAGATTGTACTAAGCTTAAAATAAGGAAGATTGTACTAAGCTTAAAATAAGGAAGATTGTACTAAGCTTAAAATAAGGAAGATTGTACTAAGCTTAAAATAAGGAAGAATAAAAACATGTACTCATGTCTTTAAGACCCCAGACCCCACAACCTAACTCTCTCGAGAAACCCTAATGGAGACCGTTAAATCATTATGTGAAAAAACTAAGTTTCCTTCAATATTTTTAAACGAAACTGAAAGGAACATTCAAGTTTGATGAATTTTACACATATGTTTTGTAAAAAAACCAAACTTAAACACTTTAATTTTTGGGCCATTTACGAGTCATTTTCCGTAGGTGTTAGCATTGACATTTTTTCCTTTTTAAGACAAGTGTCATGAACTCGTTCAGAGTTGTTCTCTCATTTTAGTATCATTCCAAATCCACTAAAGATTTTATAAAGATTTTACGTAAAATAAGGAAGAGATTTTACGTAAAATAAGGAAGAATAAAAACATGTACTCATGTCTTTAGAACCTCAAAACCTGAACCCTCTCGAGAAGACCGTAATGGAGAGAGTTAAATTATTATGTGAAAAACTAAGTTTCTTTCCATATTTTTCAACGAAACTGTAAGCAACGATCAAATTTGATGAATTTGACATATATGTTTAGTAAAAAAATCAAACTTAAACACTTTCATTTCCGTGCCATTTTCGAGTCATTTTCCATAGGTGTTAGCATTGACACTTTTGAGACGAGTGTCATAAACTTGTTCAGAAAAGTTGTTCTCACATTTTAGTATCATACAAAATCCACTGAAGATTGTACTAAGCGTAAAATAAGGAAGAATAAAAACATGTACTCATGTTTAAGACCTCACAACCTAAACCCTCTCGAGAAGACCGTAATGGAGAGAGTTAAATCATTATGTGAAAAACTAAATTTCTTTTCAATATTTTTCAACGAAACTGTAAGGAACGATCAAATTTGATGAATTTGACACATGTTTAGTAAAAAAATCAAACTTAAACACTTTCATTTTCGGGCCATTTTCGAGTCATTTTACATAGGTGTTAGCATTGACACTTTTTCCTTTTTGAGACGAGTGTCATGAACTTGTTCAAAAAAGTTATTCTCTCATTTTAGTATCATAGCAAATCCACTGAAGATTGTACTAAGCGTAAAATAAGGAAAAATAAAAATATGTACTCATGTCTTTAACACCTTACAACCGGAACTCTCTCGAGAAGACTGTAATGGAGAGAGTTAAATCATTAGGTGAAAAACTAAGTTTCTTTCAATATTTTAAAACTAATCTGTAAGGAACGATCAAATTTGATGAATTTGACACATATGTTTAGTAAAAAAATCAAACTTAAACACTCTACTTTTTCGTTCCATTTTCGAGTCATTTTCCATAGGTGATAGCATTGACACTTTTTCCTTTTTGAGACGAGTGTCATGAACTTGTTCAGAAAAGTTATTCTCTCATTTTAGTATCATAACAAATCCACCGAAGATTGTACTAAGTGTAAAATAAGGAAGAATAAAAAAATGTCCTCATGTCTTTAAGACCTCACAACCTGAACCCTCCCGAGAAGACCGTAATGGAGAGAGTTAAATCATTATGTGAAAAACTAAGTTTCTTTCAATATTTTTCAACGAAACTGAAAGGAACGATAAAATTTGATGAATTTGACACATATGTTTAGTAAAAAAATCAAGCTAAAACACTTTCATTTCCGTGCCATTTTCGAGTCATTTTCCATAGGTGTTAACATTGAAACTTTTTCCTTTTTGAGACGAGTGTCATGAACTTATTTAGAAAAGTTGTTCTCTCGCTTTAGTATCATACCAAATCAACTGAAGATTATACTAAGCGTAAAATAAGGAAGAATAAAAACATGTACTCATGTCTTTAAGACCTCACAACCTCAACCCTCTCGAGAAGACCGTAATGGAGAGAGTTAAATCATTATGTGAAAAACTAAGTTTCTTTGAATATTTTTCAACGAATCTGTAAGGAACGATCAAATTTGATGAATTTGACGCATATGTTTAGTAACAAAATCAAACTTAAACACTTTCATTTCCTTTCCATTTTCGAGTCATTTTCCATAGGTGTTAGCATTGACACTTTTTCCGTTTTGAGACAAGTGTCATGAACTTGTTCAAAAAAGTTGTTCTCTCGTTTTAGTATCATACCAAATCCACTAAAGATTTTACTAAGCGTAAAATAAAAACATGTATTCGTGCCTTTTCAATATTTTTCAATGAAACTGTAAGGAACGATCAAATTTGATTAATTTGACACATATGTTTTGTAAAAAAATCAAACTTAAACATTTCCATTTTCGGGCCATTTTCGAGTCATTTTCCATAAGTGTTAGCATTGACACTTTTTCTTTTTTAGACGAGTGTCATGAACTTGTTCAAAAAAGTTGTTCTCTCGTTTTAGTATCATACAAAATTCACTAAAGATTGTACTAAGCGTAAAATAAGGAAGAATAAAAATATGTACTCATGTCTTTAAGACCTCAAAACCTGAACCCTCTCGAGAAGACCGAAATGGAGAGAGTTAAATCGTTATGTGAAAACTAAATTTCTTTCAATATTTTTCAACGAAACTGTAAGGAACGATCAAATTTGATGAATTTGACATATATGTTTAGTAAAAAAATCAAACTTAAACACTTTCATTTCCGTTCCATTTTCGAGTCATTTTCCATAGGTTTTCCATAGGTGTTAGCATTGACATTTTTTCCTTTTTGAGACGAGTGTCATGAACTTGTTTAGAAAAGTTGTTCTCTCATTTTAGTATCATAGCAAATCCACTGAGGATTGTACTAAGCGTAAAATAAGGTAGAATAAAAATATGTACTCATGTCTTTAAGACCTCACAACCTGAACCCTCTCGAGAAGACCGTAATGGAGAGAGTTAAATCATTATGTTAAAAACTAAGTTTCTTTCAATATTTTAAAACGAATTTGTAAGGAACGATCAAATTTGATGAATTTGACGCATATGTTTAGTAAAAAAATCAAACTTAAACACTTTCATTTTCGTGCCATTTTCGAGTCATTTTACATAGGTGTTAGCATTGACACTTTTTCCTTATTGAGGCTAGGGTCATGAACTTGTTCAGAAAAGTTGTTCTCTCATTTTAGTATCATACCAAATCCACTGAAGATTGTACTAAGCGTAAAATAAGGAAGAATAAAAACATGTACTCATGTCTTTAAGACCTCACAACCTCAACCCTCTCGAGAAATCCGTAATGGAGAGAGTATAATCATTATGTGAAAAACTAAGTTTCTTTGAATATTTTTCAACGAATCTGTAAGGAACGATCAAATTTGATGAATTTTCCACATATGTTTAGTAAAAAAATCAAACTTAAACACTTTACTTTTCCGTTCCATTTTTTAGTCATTTTCCATAGGTGTTAGCATTGACACTTTTTCTTTTTGAGACGAGTGTCATGAAGTTGTTCAAAAAAGTTGTTCTCTCGTTTTTGTATCATACCAAATTTACTAAAGATTGTACTAATCGTAAAATAAGGAAGAATAAAAATATGTACTCATGTCTTTAAACCTCAAAACCTAAACCCTATCGAGAAGACCGTAATGGAGAGAGTTAAATCATTATGTGAAAAACTAAATTTCTTTCAATATTTTTCAACGAAACTGAAGGAACGATCAAATTTGATGAATTTGATACATATGTTTAGTAAAAAAATCAAACTTAAACACTTTCATTTTCGTGCCATTTTCGAGTCATTTTACATAGGTGTTAGCATTGACACTTTTTCCTTTTTGATGCTAGGGTCATGAACTTGTTCAGAAAAGTTGTTCTCTCATTTTAGTATCAAATGATATGATAAGGAATCACTACAAGGGGAGTAAGATTCGGATTACCTTGTTGATCGAATATCTCAAGGCAAGAACATTGTTTGAGATTCGAATCACTCCACAAGCAAGATCGATCATGTCTAGCTTGAATGATTCTTGTTGATCAAATATCTCAACGCAAGAACACTTGTTTGAGATTCGAATCACTCCACAAGCAAGATTGATCATGTCGAGCTTGAATGATTCTACATGCAACCTAAACTACATAGAATTGCAAAGAAATTTAGCCATTGGCTAAAGAAAGCACAAATGTTTATTTTAATATATATTCCAAGTCTCCTTATAATTACAACATACATGGCTTTATATAGCCTCAAAAAGAAACCATTAAAGTCATTCTAAGAGTTGTAACATTCATACTTTATGGCCATAATTAACAATGAGGTAATTGTAACCTAAAGTAAATAAAATGTCTTAAATTATATTAATGAAATACAATAACTCTAAATTACTCTAAATTGTAACCTACCCAAAATTTATAACAATAAAACTTCTTCTTCAATGTGGCATGAATTGAAATATCTTTTTGATAATTTCAACAACATTTTCTTCACATCTTCATTGAAGTATATTGTATGATTGATGTCTCTTGGTTCATATCATTCTCCACTTCTTCAAGAGGATTCGTCCTCGAATCTATTTGTGAAACTTTGCTGCAAAAAATAAGTTATGGAAATACAAAGGACCTCACAACACTCTCTCACGTGTATACACTCAAGGAATTTTAGGTCACTCTGTTTGCACTCATTTACACAAATGAAGCTCTCATTCTCACCTCTCAAAATTTTCAATAGAGCCAAGATTCGATTTTAAACTCAGGGTCGATTAAAAACTAAAAACATAAAAATAAATAAAAATCAAATTGAGAGAAAAAAAAAACGCAAAGGAAACATATATCCGATCTTGAGCCTGAAGCTCTGATACCAAATGATATGATAATCAACCCAAGGGAAAGTTTGGAACGGATTACCTTGATGATCAAGATCAAGAGTAAAGAAAATTCGTTTCTAAACTCGTGATTCGAATCACTCCACAAGTGGTTTGATCAATACCACTTGAATGACTCAAGCATGCAAGTTCTAAACTCAAGAATTTGCAAAGAAAAACTTAGCTCTCAACAAAGCTTAAGTAGAAATTCTATTCTTAATTCCAAAATCTGATTGAAAAATATTGAAAAAAACTTAGGTGTTAGCATTGACACTTTTTCCTTTTTGAGACGAGTGTCATAAACTTGTTCAGAAAAGTCGTTCTCTTGCTTTAGTATCATACCAAATCCACTAAAGATTGAACTAAGCGTAAAATAAGGAAGAATAACAACATTTACTTATGTCTTTTAAGACCTCAAAACCTTAACCCTCTCGAGAAGACCGTAATGAAGAGAGTAAAATCATTATGTGAAAAACTAAGTTTCTTTTCAATATTTTTCAACGAAACTGTAAGGAACGATCAAATTTGATGAATTTGACACATATGTTTAGTAAAACAATCAAACTTAAACACTTTCATTTCTGTTCCATTTTCGAGTCATTTTCCATAGGTGTTAGCATTGACATTTTTTTCTTTTTGAGACGAGTGTCATGAAGTTGTTTAGAAAAGTTGTTCTCTCATTTTAGTATCATAGCAAATCCACTGAAGATTGTACTAAGCGTAAAATAAGAATAATAAAAATATGTACTCATGTCTTTAAGACCTCACAACATGAACCCTCTCGAGAAGACCGTAATGGAGAGAGTTAAATCATTATGTAAAAAACTAAGTTTCTTTCAATATTTTTAAACGAATCTGTAAGGAAAGATCAAATTTGATGAATTTGACACATATGTTTAGTAAAAAAATCAAACTTAAACACTTTCATTTCCGTTCCATTTTCGAGTCATTTTCCATAAGTGTTATCATTGACACTTTTTCCTTTTTGAGACGACTGTCATGAACTTGTTCAGAAAAGTTGTTCTCTCATTTTAGTATCATAGCAAATCCACTGAAGATTGTACTAAACGTAAAATAAGGAAGAATAAAAATATGTACTCATGTCTTTAAGACCTCACAACCTGAACCCTCTCGAGAAGACCGTAATGGAGAGAGTTAAATCATTATGTTAAAAACTAAGTTTCTTTCAATATTTTAAAACGAATCTGTAAGGAACGATCAAATTTGATGAATTTTCCACATATGTTTAGTAAAAAAATCAAACTTAAACACTTTACTTTTCCGTTCCATTTTCGAGTCATTTTCCATAGGTGTTAGCATTGACACTTTTTCTTTTTGAGACGAGTGTCATGAAGTTGTTCAAAAAAGTTGTTCTCTCGTTTTTGTATCATACCAAATTCACTAAAGATTGTACTAAGCGTAAAATAAGGAAGAATAAAAACATGTACTCATGTCTTTAAGACCTCAAAACCTGAACCCTCTCGAGAAATCCGTAATGGAGAGAGTATAATCATTATGTGAAAAACTAAATTTCTTTCAATATTTTTCAACGAAACTGAAGGAACGATCAAATTTGATGAATTTGACACATATGTTTAGTAAAAAAATGAAACTTAAACACTTCCATTTTCGTGCCATTTTTGAGTCATTTTCCATAGGTGTTAGCATTGACACTTTTTCCGTTTTGAGACAAGTGTCATGAACTTGTTCAAAAAAGTTGTTCTCTCGTTTTAGTATCATACCAAATCCACTAAAGATTGTACTAAGCGTAAAATAAAGAAGAATAAAAACATGTACTCGTGCCTTTAAGACCTCACAACCTCCACCCTCTTGAGAAGATCGTAATGCAGAGAGTTAAATCATTATGTCAAAAACTAAGTTTCTTTTCAATATTTTTGAATGAAACTGTAAGGAACGATCAAATTTGATTAATTTGACACATATGTTTTGTAAAAAAATCAAACTTAAACATTTCCATTTTCGGGCCAATTACGAGTCATTTTGCATAACTGTTAGCATTGACACTTTTTCCTTTTTGAGACGAGTGTTATGAACTTTTCAGAAAAGTTGTTCTCTCATTTTAGTATAATAGCAAATCCACTAAAAATTGTACTAAGCGTAAAATAAGGAAGAAGAAAAACATGTATTCATGTCTTTAACCCCTCACAACCTGAACCCTCTCGAGAAGACCGTAATGGAGAGAGTTAAATCATTATGTGAAAAACTAAGTTTCTTTCAATATTTTAAAACGAATCTGTAAGTAACGATCAAATTTGATGAATTTGACACATATGTTTAATAAAAAAATAAAACTTAAACACTTTCATTTCCGTTCCATTTTCGAGTCATTTTCCATAGATGTTAGCATTGACACTTTTTCCTTTTTGAGACGAGTGTCATAAACTTGTTCAGAAAAGTCGTTCTCTTGCTTTAGTATCATACCAAATCCACTAAAGATTGAACTAAGCGTAAAATATGGAAGAGTAGAAACATTTACTCACGTCTTTTAAGCCCTCAAAACCTGAACCCTCTCGAGAAGACCGTAATGAAGAGAGTAAAATCATTATGTGAAAAACTAAGTTTCTTTTCAATATTTTTCTACGAAACTGTAAGGAACGATCAAATTTGATGAATTTGAAACATATGTTTAGTAAAAAAATCAAACTTAAACACTTTCATTTCCGTTCCATTTTCGAGTCATTTTCCATAGATGTTAGCATTGACACTTTTTCCTTTTCAGACGAGTGTCATAAACTTGTTCAGAAAAGTCGTTCTCTTGCTTTAGTATCATACCAAATCCACTAAAGATTGAACTAAGCGTAAAATACGGAAGAATAAAAACATTTACTCATGTCTTTTAAGACCTCAAAACCTGAACCCTCTCGAGAAGACCGTAATGAAGAGAGTAAAATCATTATGTTAAAAACTAAGTTTCTTTTCAATATTTTTCAACGAAACTGTAAGGAACGATCAAATTTGATGAATTTGACACATATGTTTAGTAAAAAAATCAAACTTAAACACTTTCATTTCCGTTCCATTTTCGAGTCATTTTCCATAGGTGTTAGCATTGACATTTTTTCCTTTTTGAGACGAGTGTCATGAACTTGTTCAGAAAAGTTGTTCTCTCATTTTAGTATCATAGCAAATCCACTAAAGATTGTACTAAGCGTAAAATAAGAATAATAAAAATATGTACTCATGTCTTTAAGACCTCACAACATGAACCCTCTCGAGAAGACCGTAATGGAGAGAGTTAAATCATTATGTAACAAACTAAGTTTCTTTCAATATTTTTAAACGAATCTGTAAGGAACGATCAAATTTGATGAATTTGACACATATGTTTAGTAACAAAATCAAACTTAAACACTTTCATTTCCGTTCCATTTTCGAGTCATTTTCCATAAGTGTTAGCATTGACACTTTTTTCTTTTTGAGACGACTGTCATGAACTTGTTCAGAAAAGTTGTTCTCAAATTTTAGTATCATACCAAATCCACTGAAGATTGTACTAAGCGTAAAATAAGAAGAATAAAAACATGTACTCATGTCTTTAAGACCTCACAACCTCAACCCTCTCGAGAAATCCGTAATGGAGAGAGTATAATCATTATGTGAAAAACTAAGTTTCTTTGAATATTTTTCAACGAATCTGTAAGGAACGATCAAATTTGATGAATTTGACGCATATGTTTAGTAAAAAAATCAAACTTAAACACTTTCATTTCCGTTCCATTTTCGAGTCATTTTCCATAGGTGTTAGCATTGACACTTTTTCTTTTTGAGACGAGTGTCATGAAGTTGTTCAAAAAAGTTGTTCTCTCGTTTTTGTATCATACCAAATTCACTAAAGATTGTACTAAGCGTAAAATAAGGAAGAATAAAAATATGTACTATTGTCTTTAAGACCTCAAAACCTGAACCCTCTCGAGAAGACCGTAATGGAGAGAGTTAAATCATTATGTGAAAAACTAAATTTCTTTCAATATTTTTCAACGAAACTGAAGGAACGATCAAATTTGATGAATTTGACACATATGTTTGTTTAATAAAAAAATAAAACTTAAACACTTCCATTTTCGTGCCATTTTCGAGTCATTTTCCATATGTGTTAGAATTGAAACTTTTTCTTTTTTGAGACGAGTGTCATGAACTTGTTCATAAAAGTTGTTCTCTCGTTTTAGTATCATACCAAATCCACTGAAGATTATACTAAGCGTAAAATAAGGAAGAATAAAAACATGTACTCATGTATTTAAGACCTCACAACCTCAACCCTCTCGAGAAGACCGTAATGGAGAGAGAGAAATCATTATGTGAAAAACTAAATTTCTTTCAATATTTTTCAACGAAACTGAAGGAACGATCAATTTTGATGAATTTGACACATATGTTTTAGTAAAAAAAATAAAACTTAAACACTTTCATTTTCGTGCCATTTTCGAGTCATTTTCCATAGGTGTTAGCATTGACACTTTTTCCTTTTTGAGACGAGTGTCATAAACTTGTTCAGAAAAGTTGTTCTCTCATTTTAGTATCATAGCAAATCCACTGAAGATTGTACTAAGCGTAAAATAAGGAAGAATAAAAATATGTACTCATGTCTTTAAGACCTCACAACCTGAACCCTCTCGAGAAGACCGTAATGGAGAGAGTTAAATTATTATGTAACAAACTAAGTTTCTTTCAATATTTTTAAACGAATCTGTAAGGAACGATCAAATTTGATGAATTTGACACATATGTTTAGTAAAAAAATCAAACTTAAACACTTTCATTTCCGTTCCATTTTCGAGTCATTTTCCATAAGTGTTAGCATTGACACTTTTTTCTTTTTGAGACGACTGTCATGAACTTGTTCAGAAAAGTTGTTCTCAAATTTTAGTATCATACCAAATCCACTGAAGATTGTACTAAGCGTAAAATAAGGAAGAATAAAAACATTTACTCATGTGTTTAAGACCTCACAACCTCAACCCTCTCGAGAAATCCGTAATGGAGAGAGTATAATCATTATGTGAAAAACTAAGTTTCTTTGAATATTTTTCAACGAATCTGTAAGAAACGATCAAATTTGATGAATTTTCCACATATGTTTAGTAAAAAATCAAACTTAAACACTTTACTTTTCCGTTCCATTTTCTAGTCATTTTCCATAAGTGTTAGCATTGACACTTTTTCTTTTTGAGACGAGTGTCATGAAGTTGTTCAAAAAAGTTGTTCTCTCGTTTTTGTATCATACCAAATTCACTAAACATTGTACTAAGCGTAAAATAAGGAAGAATAAAAATATGTACTCATGTCTTTAAGACCTCAAAACCTGAACCCTCTCGAGAAGACCGTAATGGAGAGAGTTAAATCATTATGTGAAAAACTAAATTTCTTTCAATATTTTTCAACGAAACTGAAGGAACGATCAAATTTGATGAATTTGACACATATGTTTAATAAAAAAATAAAACTTAAACACTTTCATTTCCGTTCCATTTTCGAGTCATTTTCCATAGATGTTAGCATTGACACTTTTTCCTTTTTGAGACGAGTGTCATAAACTTGTTCAGAAAAGTCGTTCTCTTGCTTTAGTATCATACCAAATCCACTAAAGATTGTACTAAGCGTAAAATATGGAAGAATAGAAACATTTACTCATGTCTTTTAAGACCTCAAAACCTGAACCCTCTCGAGAAGACAGTAATGAAGAGAGTAAAATCATTATGTGAAAAACTAAGTTTCTTTTCAATATTTTTCTACGAAACTGTAAGGAACGATCAAATTTGATGAATTTGAAACATATGTTTAGTAAAAAAATCAAACTTAAACACTTTCATTTCCGTTTCATTTTCGAGTCATTTTCCATAGATGTTAGCATTGACACTTTTTCCTTTTCAGACGAGTGTCATAAACTTGTTCAGAAAAGTCGTTCTCATGCTTTAGTATCATACCAAATCTACTAAAGATTGAACTAAGCGTAAAATAAGGAAGAATAGAAACATTTACTCATGTTTTTTAAGACCTCAAAACCTCAACCCTCTCGAGAAGACAGTAATGAAGAGAGTAAAATCATTATGTGAAAAAAAACTAGGTTTCTTTTCAATATTTTTCTACGAAACTGTAAGGAACGATCAAATTTGATGAATTTGAAACATATGTTTAGTAAAAAAATCAAACTTAAACACTTTGATTTCCGTTTCATTTTCGAGTCATTTTCCATAGATGTTAGCATTGACACTTTTTCCTTTTTGAGGCTAGGGTCATGAACTTGTTCAGAAGAGTTGTTCTCTCATTTTAGTATCATACCAAATCCACTGAAGATTGTACTAAGCGTAAAATAAGGAAGAATAAAAACATGTACTCATGTCTTTAAGACCTCACAACCTCAACCCTCTCGAGAAGACCGTAATGGAGAGAGTTAAATCATTATGTGAAAAACTAAGTTTCTTTGAATATTTTTCAACGAATCTGTAAGGAACGATCAAATTTGATGAATTTGACACATGTTTAGTAAAAAAATGAAACTTAAACACTTTCATTTTCGTGTCATTTTCCATAGGTGTTATCATTGACACTTTTTCGTTTTTGAGATGAGTGTCATGAACTTGTTTAGAAAAGTTGTTCTCTCATTTTAGTATCATAGCAAATCCACTGAAGATTGTACTAAGCGTAAAATAAGGAAGAATAAAAACATGTACTCATGTCTTTAACACCTCACAACCTGAACCCTTTCGAGAAGACCGTAATGGAGAGAGTTAAATCATTATGTGAAAAACTAAGTTTCTTTCAATATTTTAAAACGAATCTGTAAGGAACAATCAAATTTGATGAGTTTAACACATATGTTTAGTAAAAAAATAAAACTTAAACACTTTCATTTTCGTGTCATTTTCCATAGGTGTTAGCATTGACACTTTTTCCTTTTTGAGACGAGTGTCATAAACTTGTTCAGAAAAGTTGTTCTCTCATTTTAGTATCATAGCAAATCCACTGAAGATTGTACTAAGCGTAAAATAAGGAAGAATAAAAATATGTACTCATGTCTTTAAGACCTCACAACCTGAACCCTCTCGAGATGACCGTAATGGAGAGAGTTAAATCATTATGTAACAAACTAAGTTTCTTTCAATATTTTTAAACGAATCTGTAAGGAACGATCAAATTTGATGAATTTGACACATATGTTTAGTAAAAAAATCAAACTTAAACACTTTCATTTCCGTTCCATTTTCGAGTCATTTTCCATAAGTGTTAGCATTGACACTTTTTTCTTTTTGAGACGACTGTCATGAACTTGTTCAGAAAAGTTGTTCTCAAATTTTAGTATCATACCAAATCCACTGAAGATTGTACTAAGCGTAAAATAAGAAGAATAAAAACATGTACTCATGTCTTTAAGACCTCACAACCTCAACCCTCTCGAGAAATCCGTAATGGAGAGAGTATAATCATTATGTGAAAAACTAAGTTTCTTTGAATATTTTTCAACGAATCTGTAAGGAACGATCAAATTTGATGAATTTGACGCATATGTTTAGTAAAAAAATCAAACTTAAACACTTTCATTTCCGTTCCATTTTCGAGTCATTTTCCATAGGTGTTAGCATTGACACTTTTTCTTTTTGAGACGAGTGTCATGAAGTTGTTCAAAAAAGTTGTTCTCTCGTTTTTGTATCATACCAAATTCACTAAAGATTGTACTAAGCGTAAAATAAGGAAGAATAAAAATATGTACTATTGTCTTTAAGACCTCAAAACCTGAACCCTATCGAGAAGACCGTAATGGAGAGAGTTAAATCATTATGTGAAAAACTAAATTTCTTTCAATATTTTTCAACGAAACTGAAGGAACGATCAAATTTGATGAATTTGACACATATGTTTAATAAAAAAATAAAACTTAAACACTTCCATTTTCGTGCCATTTTCGAGTCATTTTCCATATGTGTTAGAATTGAAACTTTTTCTTTTTTGAGACGAGTGTCATGAACTTGTTCATAAAAGTTGTTCTCTCGTTTTAGTATCATACCAAATCCACTGAAGATTATACTAAGCGTAAAATAAGGAAGAATAAAAACATGTACTCATGTATTTAAGACCTCACAACCTCAACCCTCTCGAGAAGACCGTAATGGAGAGAGAGAAATCATTATGTGAAAAACTAAATTTCTTTCAATATTTTTCAACGAAACTGAAGGAACGATCAATTTTGATGAATTTGACACATATGTTTAGTAAAAAAATAAAACTTAAACACTTTCATTTTCGTGCCATTTTCGAGTCATTTTCCATAGGTGTTAGCATTGACACTTTTTCCTTTTTGAGACGAGTGTCATAAACTTGTTCAGAAAAATTGTTCTCTCATTTTAGTATCATAGCAAATCCACTGAAGATTGTACTAAGCGTAAAATAAGGAAGAATAAAAATATGTACTCATGTCTTTAAGACCTCACAACCTGAACCCTCTCGAGAAAACCGTAATGGAGAGAGTTAAATCATTATGTAACAAACTAAGTTTCTTTCAATATTTTTAAACGAATCTGTAAGGAACGATCAAATTTGATGAATTTGACACATATGTTTAGTAAAAAAATCAAACTTAAACACTTTCATTTCCGTTCCATTTTCGAGTCATTTTCCATAAGTGTTAGCATTGACACTTTTTTCTTTTTGAGACGACTGTCATGAACTTGTTCAGAAAAGTTGTTCTCAAATTTTAGTATCATACCAAATCCACTGAAGATTGTACTAAGCGTAAAATAAGGAAGAATAAAAACATTTACTCTTGTGTTTAAGACCTCACAACCTCAACCCTCTCGAGAAATCCGTAATGGAGAGAGTATAATCATTATGTGAAAAACTAAGTTTCTTTGAATATTTTTCAACGAATCTGTAAGAAACGATCAAATTTGATGAATTTTCCACATATGTTTAGTAAAAAAATCAAACTTAAACACTTTACTTTTCCGTTCCATTTTCTAGTCATTTTCCATAAGTGTTAGCATTGACACTTTTTCTTTTTGAGACGAGTGTCATGAAGTTGTTCAAAAAAGTTGTTCTCTCGTTTTTGTATCATACCAAATTCACTAAACATTGTACTAAGCGTAAAATAAGGAAGAATAAAAATATGTACTCATGTCTTTAAGACCTCAAAACCTGAACCCTCTCGAGAAGACCGTAATGGAGAGAGTTAAATCATTATGTGAAAAACTAAATTTCTTTCAATATTTTTCAACGAAACTGAAGGAACGATCAAATTTGATGAATTTGACACATATGTTTAATAAAAAAATAAAACTTAAACACTTTCATTTCCGTTCCATTTTCGAGTCATTTTCCATAGATGTTAGCATTGACACTTTTTCCTTTTTTGAGACGAGTGTCATAAACTTGTTCAGAAAAGTCGTTCTCTTGCTTTAGTATCATACCAAATCCACTAAAGATTGTACTAAGCGTAAAATATGGAAGAATAGAAACATTTACTCATGTCTTTTAAGACCTCAAAACCTGAACCCTCTCGAGAAGACAGTAATGAAGAGAGTAAAATCATTATGTGAAAAACTAAGTTTCTTTTCAATATTTTTCTACGAAACTGTAAGGAACGATCAAATTTGATGAATTTGAAACATATGTTTAGTAAAAAAATCAAACTTAAACACTTTCATTTCCGTTTCATTTTCGAGTCATTTTCCATAGATGTTAGCATTGACACTTTTTCCTTTTCAGACGAGTGTCATAAACTTGTTCAGAAAAGTCGTTCTCATGCTTTAGTATCATACCAAATCTACTAAAGATTGAACTAAGCGTAAAATAAGGAAGAATAGAAACATTTACTCATGTTTTTTAAGACCTCAAAACCTCAACCCTCTCGAGAAGACAGTAATGAAGAGAGTAAAATCATTATGTGAAAAACTAGGTTTCTTTTCAATATTTTTCTACGAAACTGTAAGGAACGATCAAATTTGATGAATTTGAAACATATGTTTAGTAAAAAAATCAAACTTAAACACTTTCATTTCCGTTTCATTTTCGAGTCATTTTCCATAGATGTTAGCATTGACACTTTTTCCTTTTCAGACGAGTGTCATAAACTTGTTCAGAAAAGTCGTTCTCATGCTTTAGTATCATACCAAATCTACTAAAGATTGAACTAAGCGTAAAATAAGGAAGAATAGAAACATTTACTCATGTTTTTTAAGACCTCAAAACCTCAACCCTCTCGAGAAGACAGTAATGAAGAGAGTAAAATCATTATGTGAAAAACTAGGTTTCTTTTCAATATTTTTCTACGAAACTATAAGGAACGATCAAATTTGATAAATTTGAAACATATGTTTAGTAAAAAAATCAAACTTAAACACTTTCATTTCCGTTTCATTTTCGAGTCATTTTCCATAGATGTTAGCATTGACACTTTTTCCTTTTCAGACGAGTGTCATAAACTTGTTCAGAAAAGTCGTTCTCATGCTTTAGTATCATACCAAATCTACTAAAGATTGAACTAAGCGTAAAATAAGGAAGAATAGAAACATTTACTCATGTTTTTTAAGACCTCAAAACCTGAACCCTCTCGAGAAGACCGTAATGAAGAGAGTAAAATCATTATGTTAAAAACTAAGTTTCTTTTCAATATTTTTCAACGAAACTGTAAGGAACGATCAAATTTGATGAATTTGACACATATGTTTAGTAAAAAAATCAAACTTAAACACTTTGATTTTCGTGCCATTTTCGAGTCATTTTCCATAGGTGTTAGCATTGACATTTTTTTCTTTTTGAGACGAGTGTCATGAAGTTATTCAGAAAAGTTGTTCTCTCATTTTAGTATCATAGCAAATCCACTGAAGATTGTACTAAGCGTAAAATAAGAATAATAAAAATATGTACTCATGTCTTTAAGACCTCACAACATGAACCCTCTCGAGAAGACCGTAATGGAGAGAGTTAAATCATTATGTAAAAAACTAAGTTTCTTTCAATATTTTTAAACGAATCTGTAAGGAACGATCAAATTTGATGAATTTGACGCATATGTTTAGTAAAAAAATCAAACTTAAACACTTTGATTTTCGTGCCATTTTCGAGTCATTTTACATAGGTGTTAGCATTGACACTTTTTCCTTTTTGAGGCTAGGGTCATGAACTTGTTCAGAAGAGTTGTTCTCTCATTTTAGTATCATACCAAATCCACTGAAGATTGTACTAAGCGTAAAATAAGGAAGAATAAAAACATGTACTCATGTCTTTAAGACCTCACAACCTCAACCCTCTCGAGAAGACCGTAATGGAGAGAGTTAAATCATTATGTGAAAAACTAAGTTTCTTTGAATATTTTTCAACGAATCTGTAAGGAACGATCAAATTTGATGAATTTGACACATGTTTAGTAAAAAAATGAAACTTAAACACTTTCATTTTCGTGTCATTTTCCATAGGTGTTATCATTGACACTTTTTCGTTTTTGAGATGAGTGTCATGAACTTGTTTAGAAAAGTTGTTCTCTCATTTTAGTATCATAGCAAATCCACTGAAGATTGTACTAAGCGTAAAATAAGGAAGAATAAAAACATGTACTCATGTCTTTAACACCTCACAACCTGAACCCTTTCGAGAAGACCGTAATGGAGAGAGTTAAATCATTATGTGAAAAACTAAGTTTCTTTCAATATTTTAAAACGAATCTGTAAGGAACAATCAAATTTGATGAGTTTAACACATATGTTTAGTAAAAAAATAAAACTTAAACACTTTCATTTTCGTGTCATTTTCCATAGGTGTTAGCATTGACACTTTTTCCTTTTTGAGACGAGTGTCATAAACTTGTTCAGAAAAGTTGTTCTCTCATTTTAGTATCATAGCAAATCCACTGAAGATTGTACTAAGCGTAAAATAAGGAAGAATAAAAATATGTACTCATGTCTTTAAGACCTCACAACCTGAACCCTCTCGAGAAGACCGTAATGGAGAGAGTTAAATCATTATGTAACAAACTAAGTTTCTTTCAATATTTTTAAACGAATCTGTAAGGAACGATCAAATTTGATGAATTTGACACATATGTTTAGTAAAAAAATCAAACTTAAACACTTTCATTTCCGTTCCATTTTCGAGTCATTTTCCATAAGTGTTAGCATTGACACTTTTTTCTTTTTGAGACGACTGTCATGAACTTGTTCAGAAAAGTTGTTCTCAAATTTTAGTATCATACCAAATCCACTGAAGATTGTACTAAGCGTAAAATAAGGAAGAATAAAAACATTTACTCATGTGTTTAAGACCTCACAACCTCAACCCTCTCGAGAAATCCGTAATGGAGAGAGTATAATAATTATGTGAAAAACTAAGTTTCTTTGAATATTTTTCAACGAATCTGTAAGGAACGATCAAATTTGATGAATTTTCCACATATGTTTAGTAAAAAAATCAAACTTAAACACTTTACTTTTCCGTTCCATTTTCTAGTCATTTTCCATAAGTGGTTAGCATTGACACTTTTTCTTTTTTAGACGAGTGTCATGAAGTTGTTCAAAAAAGTTGTTCTCTCGTTTTTGTATCATACCAAATTCACTAAACATTGTACTAAGTGTAAAATAAGGAAGAATAAAAATATGTACTCATGTCTTTAAGACCTCAAAACCTGAACCCTCTCGACAAGACCGTAATGGAGAGAGTTAAATCATTATGTGAAAAACTAAATTTCTTTCAATATTTTTCAACGAAACTGAAGGAACGATCAAATTTGATGAATTTGACACATATGTTTAATAAAAAAATAAAACTTAAACACTTTCATTTCCGTTCCATTTTCGAGTCATTTTCCATAGATGTTAGCATTGACACTTTTTCCTTTTTGAGACGAGTGTCATAAACTTGTTCAGAAAAGTCGTTCTCTTGCTTTAGTATCATACCAAATCCACTAAAGATTGTACTAAGCGTAAAATATGGAAGAATAGAAAAATTTACTCATGTCTTTTAAGACCTCAAAACCTGAACCCTCTCGAGAAGACAGTAATGAAGAGAGTAAAATCATTATGTGAAAAACTAAGTTTCTTTTCAATATTTTTCTACGAAACTGTAAGGAACGATCAAATTTGATGAATTTGAAACATATGTTTAGTAAAAAAATCAAACTTAAACACTTTCATTTCCGTTTCATTTTCGAGTCATTTTCCATAGATGTTAGCATTGACACTTTTTCCTTTTCAGACGAGTGTCATAAACTTGTTCAGAAAAGTCGTTCTCATGCTTTAGTATCATACCAAATCTACTAAAGATTGAACTAAGCGTAAAATAAGGAAGAATAGAAACATTTACTCATGTTTTTTAAGACCTCAAAACCTCAACCCTCTCGAGAAGACAATAATGAAGAGAGTAAAATCATTATGTGAAAAACTAGGTTTCTTTTCAATATTTTTCTACGAAACTGTAAGGAACGATCAAATTTGATGAATTTGAAACATATGTTTAGTAAAAAAATCAAACTTAAACACTTTCATTTCCGTTTCATTTTCGAGTCATTTTCCATAGATGTTAGCATTGACACTTTTTCCTTTTCAGACGAGTGTCATAAACTTGTTCAGAAAAGTCGTTCTCATGCTTTAGTATCATACCAAATCTACTAAAGATTGAACTAAGCGTAAAATAAGGAAGAATAGAAACATTTACTCATGTTTTTTAAGACCTCAAAACCTCAACCCTCTCGAGAAGACAGTAATGAAGAGAGTAAAATCATTATGTGAAAAACTAGGTTTCTTTTCAATATTTTTCTACGAAACTATAAGGAACGATCAAATTTGATAAATTTGAAACATATGTTTAGTAAAAAAATCAAACTTAAACACTTTCATTTCCGTTTCATTTTCGAGTCATTTTCCATAGATGTTAGCATTGACACTTTTTCCTTTTCAGACGAGTGTCATAAACTTGTTCAGAAAAGTCGTTCTCATGCTTTAGTATCATACCAAATCTACTAAAGATTGAACTAAGCGTAAAATAAGGAAGAATAGAAACATTTACTCATGTTTTTTTAAGACCTCAAAACCTCAACCCTCTCGAGAAGACCGTAATGAAGAGAGTAAAATCATTATGTTAAAAACTAAGTTTCTTTTCAATATTTTTCAACGAAACTGTAAGGAACGATCAAATTTGATGAATTTGACACATATGTTTAGTAAAAAAATCAAACTTAAACACTTTGATTTTCGTGCCATTTTCGAGTCATTTTCCATAGGTGTTAGCATTGACACTTTTTCGTTTTTGAGAGACGAGTGTCATGAACTTGTTCAGAAAAGTTGTTCTCTCATTTTAGTATCATAGCAAATCCACTGAAGATTGTACTAAGCGTAAAATAAGGTAGAATAAAAATATGTACTCATGTCTTTAAGACCTCACAACATGAACCCTCTCGAGAAGACCGTAATGGAGAGAGTTAAATCATTATGTAAAAAACTAAGTTTCTTTCAATATTTTTAAACGAATCTGTAAGGAACGATCAAATTTGATGAATTTGACGCATATGTTTAGTAAAAAAATCAAACTTAAACACTTTGATTTTCGTGCCATTTTCGAGTCATTTTACATAGGTGTTAGCATTGACACTTTTTCCTTTTTGAGGCTAGGGTCATGAACTTGTTCAGAAGAGTTGTTCTCTCATTTTAGTATCATACCAAATCCACTGAAGATTGTACTAAGCGTAAAATAAGGAAGAATAAAAACATGTACTCATGTCTTTAAGACCTCACAACCTCAACCCTCTCGAGAAGACCGTAATGGAGAGAGTTAAATCATTATGTGAAAAACTAAGTTTCTTTGAATATTTTTCAACGAATCTGTAAGGAACGATCAAATTTGATGAATTTGACACATGTTTAGTAAAAAAATGAAACTTAAACACTTTCATTTTCGTGTCATTTTCCATAGGTGTTATCATTGACACTTTTTCGTTTTTGAGATGAGTGTCATGAACTTGTTTAGAAAAGTTGTTCTCTCATTTTAGTATCATAGCAAATCCACTGAAGATTGTACTAAGCGTAAAATAAGGAAGAATAAAAACATGTACTCATGTCTTTAACACCTCACAACCTGAACCCTCTCGAGAAGACCGTAATGGAGAGAGTTAAATCATTATGTGAAAAACTAAGTTTCTTTCAATATTTTAAAACGAATCTGTAAGGAACAATCAAATTTGATGAGTTTAACACATGTTTAGTAAAAAAATAAAACTTAAACACTTTCATTTTCGTGTCATTTTCCATAGGTGTTAGCATTGACATTTTTTCCGTTGTGAGACAAGTGTCATGAACTTGTTCAAAAAAGTTGTTCTCTCGTTTTAGTATCATACCAAATCCACTAAAGATTGTACTAAGCGTAAAATAAAGAAGAATAAAAACATGTATTCGTGTCTTTAAGACCTCAAAACCTAAACTCTCTCGAGAAGACCATAATGAAGAGAGTTAAATTATTATGTGAAAAACAAAGTTTATTTCAATATTTTTCAACGAATCTGTAAGGAATGATCAAATTTGATGAATTTGACACATATATTTAGTAAAAAAATCAAACTTAAACACTTTTGTTTTTGTGTCATTTTCGAGTCATTTTCCATAGGTGTTAGCATTGACACTTATTCTTTTTTGAGACGAGTGTCATGAACTTGTTCAGAAAAGTTGTTCTCTCATTTTAGTATCATAGCAAATCCACTGAAGATTGTATTAAGCGTAAAATAAGAAAGAATAAAAACATGTACTCATGTCTTTAACACCTCACAACCTGAACCCTCTCGAGAAGACCGTAATGGAAAGAGTTAAATCATTATGTGAAAAACTAAGTTTCTTTTCAATATTTTTCAACGAAACTGTAAGGAACGATCAAATTTGATGAATTTGACACATATGTGTAGTAAAAAAATCAAACTTAAACACTTTGATTTTCGTGCCATTTTCGAGTCATTTTCCATAGGTGTTAGCATTGACACTTTTTCGTTTTTGAGACGAGTGTCATGAACTTGTTCAGAAAAGTTGTTCTCTCATTTTAGTATCATAGCAAATCCACTGAAGATTGTACTAAGCGTAAAATAAGGTAGAATAAAAATATGTACTCATGTCTTTAAGACCTCACAACATGAACCCTCTCGAGAAGACCGTAATGGAGAGAGTTAAATCATTATGTAAAAAACTAAGTTTCTTTCAATATTTTTAAACGAATCTGTAAGGAACGATCAAATTTGATGAATTTGACGCATATGTTTAGTAAAAAAATCAAACTTAAACACTTTGATTTTCGTGCCATTTTCGAGTCATTTTACATAGGTGTTAGCATTGACACTTTTTCCTTTTTGAGGCTAGGGTCATGAACTTGTTCAGAAGAGTTGTTCTCTCATTTTAGTATCATACCAAATCCACTGAAGATTATACTAAGCGTAAAATAAGGAAGAATAAAAACATGTACTCATGTATTTAAGACCTCACAACCTCAACCCTCTCGAGAAGACCGTAATGGAGAGAGATAAATCATTATGTGAAAAACTAAATTTCTTTCAATATTTTTCAACGAAACTGAAGGAACGATCAACTTTGATGAATTTGACACATATGTTTAGTAAAAAAATAAAACTTAAACACTTTCATTTTCGTGCCATTTTCGAGTCATTTTCCATAGGTGTTAGCATTGACACTTTTTCCTTTTTTAGACGAGTGTCATGAACTTGTTCAGAAAAGTTGTTCTCTCGTTTTAGTATCATACCAAATCCACTGCATATTGTACTAAGCGTAAAATAAGGAAGAATAAAAACATGTACTCATGTCTTTAACACCTCACAACCTCAACTCTCTCGAGAAGATCGTAATGGAGAGAGTTAAATCATTTTGTGAAAAACTATGTTTCTTTTTAATATTTTTCAATGAAACTGTAAGGAACGATCAAATTTGATGAATTTGACACATATGTTTAGTAAAAAAATTAAACTTAAACACTTCATTTTCGTGCCATTTTCGAGTCATTTTCCATAGGTTAGCATTGACACTTTTTTTTTTAGACGAGTGTCATGAACTTGTTCAGAAAAGTTATTCTCTCGTTTTAGTATCATACCAAATCCACTGAAGATTGTACTAAGCTTAAAATAAGGAAGAATAAAAACTTGTACTCATGTCTTTAAGACCTCACAACCTCAACTCTCTCGAGAAGACCGTAATGGAGAGAGTTAAATCATTATGTGAAAAACTAAGTTTATTTCAATATTTTTCAATGAATCTGTAAGGAACGATCAAATTTGATGAATTTGACACATATATTTAGTAAAAAAATTAAACTTAAACACTTTCATTTTCGTGCCATTTTCGAGTCATTTTCCATAGGTGTTAGCATTGACACCTTCCTTTTTGAGATGAGTGTCATTTACTTGTTTAGAAAAGTTGTTCTCTCATTTTAGTATCATATCAAATCCACAGAAAAAACATGTACTCATGTCTTTAACACCTCACAACCTCAACCCTCTTGAGATTACCCTAATGGGGAGAAACTTTGAGGAACTTGAATTTGACACTTTTCGAGGGTCATTAACTCGTTCAGAAAATGAAACCCATGTCTATAAGACATCAGTCTCTTGAGAAGACTCTAATGGAGACACTTAAATCATTTTGTGAAAAAACTATGTTTCTTTTAATATTTTTCAACGGTAAGAAACGTTCAAATAAGATGAATTTGACACATATTTATTAGAAAAACCAAACTTAAACATTTCAAACTTTATCTCGAGAAGACCCTAATAGAAACACTTAAATCATTATGTGAAAAAATTAAGTTTCTTTCAATATTTTTCAACGAAACTTTAAGAAACGTTCAAATAAGATGAATTTGGCACATATGTTTCGTAAAAAAAACCAAACAACCCTTCAATTTTCGGCCCATTTTCGAGTTATTTTCCAAGAGACCGTTTGATTTTGATGGAAAACAAAAGGAACTCAGAAGCTGTTGACTAGAAAGTGGGCAATGGACGAATCAGCCATATTTGAGGCTATCTTCCAAATAATTCCTCATAATTAAGGTTAGTGCAATATCTTAGGGTTGTTGGATACATTTCCAACCTGTTTTAACTTAGGGAAGTCCAGCCTTTTTACGACAGTTTAAACGCTATATACAAACTCTTGATGCCATCCTTCTGTGGCTCTCCTATCTCTGCACCATTCATTTTGAAATTTCCTATGAAGGGTGCTACCTTGTATATTTAATGAACTTACTTGCCTGATCCGGCTGTTGAATTACTACCATACACTTCAAAATTACTAGAATCAACTATGTCTCAACCTCAATATCACCATTGCTTCTTTCCCTTTTTCTTTTTCTTGTTGCCACTCCCACTGTTGCTACTACTCTTGTTAAAACTTCCTCCTGCTTTAGCCGATGGGCTCTCCGTGGCACTGCCACCACCATTGTCGAACGCACCTGTTAGAACGGCATTCTGAAACCACTCAAATAACTCTTCTTCTGTCATGTTCATCATGTTCTCTTCCATATTTGATGGAGGCATTTGGCCTCCTCTTTGGCTAGAACTTGATCCTCTACTGGTGTTTTGCTTAGAGGCTACACTGGTAGTGGTGTTTACATGAAAACTTGGCCTGTGGGTGTTGGCTGGACATCTCATTCCCTGCAGCAAAAATCAGCAACATACATTTATATTTCTTCATGTATCAGCGGGGACAATAAAGGAAACATGTCATCAACATCGCTTGAGATGCATACATATGAAAAGACCCCTACTGATATTACCTGACAAATATACCATTCGGTAGCATCATATATTCTGCTCTCTGCACATACATATGCAGAAGGAGCATCTACCTGCATAGAGAACATCATATGTGGCGTTATGATATAAACATACACGCTTAAACAAAACCACATTTCACACCAACTTTTTTCACTGAAATTATACAGAGACCAGGTACGGTCTAATACTGATAGGCCTTCAGTTCATTATACCTATGGAAGAATAATAAATATAAGCACCAGAAGATATGAGTTATTGCATGCAGTATCTTTTAAGTAACAGAGTTCCAAAATTACACTATGCCGTACCTTTCTTGAATTTTTCAGCAATCATATTACCTAGTTTGTTATTCTAACAAATACATCTACGTGAAAACCCTAAAAACAACATTAAACAATTTTTATGAGCACCATTATAGCATTTTCTATAAGCATCGTATAAGTGAAAACAGGCAAGTCAAGTAATTCAACAGGTATCCACACATCAAATCATATCACGTCTTGATAACAAGCAGATCCACATGTAAGTGAAACATACCTTCTGCAGTAATCCAAAAAGAAAAGGCTGAGAAGATTGCTCCACCCACCCATCCCCATCCTTTGCTTGATGAAAATCTTTGCATTCCTTTAGAGAAGTAAATATACATAACAATACATACAGCGGCTATTAGAAAATGCGAGGATACCGTACCATCACTAGGATACTAGAGCACAGAAAACCAAACAAAATCAAGAGTCTGAAATAGAAGAGAAAAACCTGGCACCATCTTGCTTGAGATTTCAATTTCCTAGTGTGAATCCATAAGTGAAAATTGTTGCATTTTTTACAGGCTATTCGTCTTGATTCACCAGAAAGATCCTCTCTATCTGTGGCTGATCGTGAAAATGCAAATGGACCAATCCCTCCACTCTATAAAATAAATGCATCAATAATTTGCATAAGATACTCGAACAAAAAACTTGGACACAGAAACAATCTCGAGAGCTTAACTCATAGCTCAAGCATCATTTACAATTGCAGGGAAACCTCTTAGCGAAAAGCTAAAAGTGCATTGAACTGAAAATTTTTAGGTCTCTACCGACTACACAACTTAAATCTTATTTTCCTTTTTGTTTTTGGGTGTTTGTGCTCGTGTGTTTTTCTCTTTTTTTCTTTTCTTCATTTTATGTGCCATGGGGTAGTTTATCAGTAGAAGGAACCAAATATATTATGTAACTTAAAATTTTAGTCATCAGGCGAAAGAATTTAAAACATACTCATGTGAAAAGAAAAGGCTAGATTATGAAAAAATACTCCGGAACTTTGCCCATGGTAAAAGAATATTCATATTCTTTCAAAAGTTGAAATATTACCCTTGACATTTCATAAATGTTTCAAGACTGCCCTTGGAATAGAAAAATCAAATGTTGAACAAAAAGTCGGAATTAGCTCAGACAAGCATCCTAGTCATTGTTATGTTGTTTCAAGTCATCACCATGTCGATTTTCCGTCCCAACATTCCAATGGATTTCCACTCAAACAATAGTTGTGAAATGTTAATAAGAGGTCAAGGGTAATATTTCAACTTTTAAAAGAATAGGGATATTTTAAAAATAAATGCAAAGTTCAAAGGTACTTAGCATAGTTACATTATCCAACTTCCTATAGATGATATGCTACCCATCTCTCATCACTCTTCTACACTCACCACTAACAAGTTAGACTAAATGCTAAAAAATGGAACTTAAGTTATTATTATTATTTAGTTTGGTAGGAAAGGTCACATAGAACAAGTCGTTTGTTAACAACTTGGAGGAAGAATTCACTTTACCTCCTTGCTACAAGTGAACCTAGTCAGCATCTCAACATGTGAAATGTCATTCCATTGTTAATATTATGGAAGGACAAAACAGGTTTTCCAACAGGAACATGAGCAATAGACGAATTAATCGGTGTCAATAACGGTTTCCAAAAACCAATATCATCTAGCTTTATACAATCCCAATGTCTAGGCGTACAAAGTTTCCATTGAGAACAAGCATTACCTCACAATATAAATGGGAACACAATTATGGTGACGAATGGGTTCAGATTGTCAAGATCCAAACTTAAGTCATGTTTCGTGTTTGTCGACAACTTGCCTAATAATTTAATTACCAAAGAAACACTGCAGCTCAATTTCAATTTTTTTTCACCTTTCTGTAAATGGAGACGTGTCAGGAAGGTTAAAAGAATTTTTTATAAGGTGAATCTCTTTATCTTTCTCACTCTTTCTATTTTTCTTCTTCTTTTGTGCGTGTGGGAGGGGGGTGTGAGGATGGGGGTTATACCTTCTGTGAAGCACTTTGAAACCTGCGGAAAACATTTAGCAACTCTTCCCTTCTCAGTCCATCATCATAGTTTTTTCGCTTTAATGAATCAAGTAAAACCTATAAAAAGATTATAATAAATAAGTAAATAAAAGAAACATACAACTCTCAAGAACAATATAATACAAAGGAAATGTTTCACCTCGTATGCATTTTGAAGTTTCTTAAATGCTTCAGCTGCCTTTTCATTGCCCATATTTTTATCAGGATGGACCAACATTGCCTGATAACCAGTTTATACAAGCTCATTCAACAAACTAGATATATACCAATTACCACTTCCGCAGATAATCGAGATAATATTTCAAAAAACATCTAATTTCCAAGAAGTACGACACCACTAATAAATATAAGTGAGACGAAGCATAATGGCAATCCAAAAGAAAAACACGAGACAGAACATAATGACTATAACTACATGAACAGTGAATAGATTATGCAAATTGTACCAACATTAATGCAGAAATTCACCTTTTTCCTATATTCCTTCTTGAGCAGGGAAGGAACTATATCCTCAAACCGAGACAATCCTAAAACTGCATAATAATCTGTACAATTCAGCAAACGAATGACTTCATCTTCAGAAGATAGCTCAGAATCAGCTCCACTGGTTGAAGGTGTGCCTGAACTACGATCAGCAGCAAAACCTGCACTGAATTCAGAAGACGATGCTTGCATAGGATCATCCTGAAAGAAGCCGGGCTGATCTTGCATCCCAGCTGCTTGTTCAGGATATCTGTTTGATCTCCCATGCTCATTCATGTTGTTCTTTAGGGCATAAATAAGAGCATCACTTGAAATAAACGACAAATTCAGGCCCAAAAGCAAACCAAGCCATCCAGTGCCTACCCATCCACAATATACCGAATACAAAGTGGTGATAAACAGTGCAACTCGTTCATGGCTCAATATAAATGCCAACCCTGAAAATTGTGATGCAACACCTCAATGAATGAGACTTGTCGTGATGTTAGCATGAACAGAAAAATTGTGCAAGTTCCAAAGGTAAAGATATTACCTCCAAGAGATATGATCAGCAATGTTGTCCAAAAGTTTCCATAAAACCAAAGGAAAGCTATTCCAGAGATGGTGATGACCAAAATTGCAAAGGCAAACCCAACAAAAATTCCAAGGGAAGCGGCTATTACCTGGGTAGATTTCATATATTATTTACCATGAATCTATATAAAACAAAGGGCAGGAAGGATCACCTAAGAATTCAGGAGGGAAAAAAAACAGAAAAAAAGGGATATAACCAATGAAAAAGACTGACTATAAGAAGCCACGCATAGACAGGGTAACAAAACACAGACTATAGATTCTATCATACTGAACACTAAACACAGCTATCTCAATGATATTATACCAATGCCATTATGTATCAAAACTGACCAAAAAACAATCAGTAATACAAAGTAGTAGCCAGTTGGGAAGAACTTAATCATAAATTTATGCCCAACAAAGGACCACACATCCTACTTAGACCTCTCAACCCCTCTTACGATTACATCATTCCTCTCAACTCAAAAGCCTCAAAGAAATCCTGCAAACCCCCACAGGCCACAAAGACCAAGAAAATTTGTTGATGTTGTTAAGAATAAATACACACAAAAAAAAAAACCAAACAAGCATATGGAACTCCGCATAACCTTATGGGATATGTGTCTGCAATGAACACCCAACCGTCATTAGAGGATTTTCAAACTGTACAACTTGAAGATAGATGGTAATACCATTTTACTTGAAAATAACTATTATATCGAGAGCCCATGAGGAATCCAAACTTTTTTATAAATGCTTTAAAACAAACCGTCCATACAGCTACAACATTGCTTATCTTCTGATACAAAATTATAATGAGTCTCATGCTTCACCAGTACCATTCCATACAACATCAACTACATGCTTAGAATAAAAAATAGTTTGGTGATTAAAGTCTTAGGAATATCCATAAGACAATGTTGCTGCTGGAGTATTCTCTAAAAGAAAATAAATATCGATTCTTCAAGACAAGACAGGAAGTAGAATAAATAAACACGATTAAAACAAGATAGGAAATAACACCTATTCAAGAATATTGCAATAGCTTACCAAGACCACAAGGAATTTAAGAAGTCCAACCATTGCAATAGTTGAAAGAATGGAGAACCATATAACTGAGAAGAAGGATGTTGTCCCCATACGTATAAAGGAATCAATGCCCCTAAAGGCACAGTCCAACCATACAATTGATATGAGAAGCATTATGTTACCAAAATGCATCATCCACTTCAGAACAATGGGATATGCCTTCTTAATCTTCTTTCCAACACAGTCACGTGTATTCAGTAAACTTTTCTTCATAGAATTAAACAGAGGCCTCTGTTTCTCCAGAAACACATGGGCTGCTTCAAATGTTGATGACAAAAATTCCACAAAACTTTTCACCAAAATATTATCTGAAAATTTTATATTATCCACCACATTTCTGATGCGTTCTCTATAGCTGAAACTACAATCTAAATGTACCCGCTCCCTATCACCAGTAGACCCCTTGTATCGTTCTCCTATTCTAGAACCCTCATTATCTCCATTACCATTTTCAAATTCTTTGGATGGAAATGTTGTCTCGTCTGGAGTATGGAGTCCTTCCATTCCTTGTTTTTCTTTTCTCGAAGACTTTGCAGAATTTTTTACATTCTTTATACCCTCTCCAGTGTCACTATTCACCATGCCTTCTTCAACGGATCTGCTATAGTGGTTGTCATTTGGCAGTTCCTCTCCAGAACATACCTTTATCTCTTGCACTCTTCCCTGCCCCTTGGACTGCAAGTCTGAACCTCTCTTTTTACTGTTTGATGCATGGCGCTCTGACCCTGTTTTCTGATGATTACCCTTCCGAGCCATTGAATAGTAAATTAAGGATCAATTTCAAGAGTTATTCAATTGAATCATTTCCAATCGCAATATATGGTCCATAGCAAGCAAGAAGGAAAATGTGCAAAGGTTATAGCCTGTAGACAAAAGAAATATAAAGTCAAAGCCTAATTTGTTTCCTTTGATGATAATTAGAGTAACAAATATGTTGACGATAATATAAATAGAAATTGGCACAAGAAAAATGGAGAAAGCACATTAATGGATGGAAACATAATCTAGCATTATAGGGTCAAAAAAGCATTGAAGGGAAATCAGGAAGGACAAAAAAAAACTTTTAAAAATAAAGAAAGCAATTATGTAGACATTCATAACCAGTGTTGTTCGAGGCAATACTTGCATTTTATGTGGTTTCACTACGGTGCACCTAAGACTCACACCCTTTTCCTTTTCAATTTCTGTAGGTTAATTGTTACAAAGTAAGTTGGTGTGCGCTTTATATTGCATGACTACAACTATATACTAATTTTGTACTTCATTAGAATTTATGACCAATTGTGTAGTTAGAAAAAAACTTGTTGTGATTCTTCTTCTGGAGAAAGGACTACGAGAACTACGACAGGAGCACCCATTTCCCAGAGCTGTGGCAAAAAGCATCCTCAATGAAGGATAGTCATGCAAAAGCAAAAAAATAGTAGCAAATAAAATATTAGAGTCAACTAATACGAAAATAACACACACTGGTCGATGATATACGTCCTTAATCCATATTTCGGGAAATGCCTCATTTCCAGTATCCCGGTAGACCGATGACTACGAGTGACAAAGATCAAGAACAAAGTTAATTTCACATAAATTCCCACGCGCTCTAATTATATACAGATTACCTATAGCTATTCAAGTGTCACAATTCTCCGACTATATTGCCGAGTAAGCACGTTCTTTTTTTTCTTTTTTTTTTCTGATTTATCCGTATTCTTGATTCCAGAAAGACTAGGCAAAGGTTAAGAAGGAAGCCAATTTCAAAACAAAGTTTCAAAAGAACCATAGAGAAAATCGTTATTTACGATGTTAGGCAGAAAGAATCCAAAAAGATACAGAAATGAAAGAAAGAAACCTGAAATTGCAGCTTCTAGGATATGAATACGACAAGGGAAGTGAGAAACAAAGAAGCAGGCAAAAGAAAACCCTAATAATCAAAAGTGGAGAAGAGCAAGAAGAGCGGAAATTGGAGTCTAGATCCTCAGGAAGTGTGCTGTTAATGTGGAGGAAGTTGAAGCGGCGGAGTGAATGGCGGAAGAAGATTTGGGGGTTGTGCAGCGGTGACCGGAGAAGACTACGGCGATAGGGGAAGTGTTGGGTAAAATGAGTCGCAATTCCAATTGCTGCGTTGAAAAGAGGACGTAAGAATTCCGTGTGCCGCTTAAAGCTATCTCGCCATCCCCATTATCAACGAGAAGCATTAGCAGCTGGAAAATCAGCCTCCCCCAATGAAAATTTTACATAAATTTAATAATTTCTAATAACACGTGAAATGTCACGTGACGCAAACTCTATCACCCTTCTCACATTCCTTAGATAAATGATATTTTTCGGAATATTGAAAATTTAAGCGTAATTATTAAATTAAAAATAAAAATTATAACTTTTTAAATAGATAGAAATATGAGTAAAGTAAATGAATTGGTTAATAATGGAAAGGTGCACGGTGGACTACTGTAAAAGCTGTAGATTCCTTTTATACTTTTTCCATAAATTCGAGTAAATTGTCTAATAAAACAATTAATAAGTTAAATTAAATGTATAATGGAAAAGTATATTGATAATCAAATAAATTACCACGACATAAAAAATTAATAATAGTTGAATAATAGAGTACAAAGCAAAAAAAGTCAAAAGATAGAATTCATTGTGCATTAAAGCAGTGAGTAGAGTGAGTGAGTAATTAATGGAAGAAGAATAATAGTGTGAGGTAAGGATGGGAATGAAAAGGCCACAGTTTAATGGGGCTATTTGAGAAGGAGAAGGAGCCCATTTGGTATTGGTGTTTACTTTCTCCATCCAACCTCCATATAATCCCAACATCCCCTTCTCATTTCTCCTCACTCCCACATTACAATTATACTCCTCTTTTCATTCATCCCTTATCATCAACTCCACTAAGTTTCACTAAAATCATGCTCATGCTCATCTTGTAGGCGAAATGCATAGACCAACCCAAAGAACAAGATAAAAATGAATTACCGTTAGCTTCATGGTTTTAAAACATGTCTACAAGAGAGAGGTTTCCACCCTTTATAAGGAATGTTTCGTTCCCTCTCTAATCTAAACACCACCCTTTATAAGGAATGTTTCGTTCCCTCTCTAATCTAAACACCCAAAAGAGAATTGGACCAATGTCTCTGTTTTGATTTGTTATAAACAAGATTCTGAGCTTTATAAAAGGGCCAGATTCTTGGGTTTCCTATATCCATCGTAATGTATAGGTACCCCAAGTTGGTGTAATGAAGAATAATCTGAAAATGATTTGAGTTCAGATTATAAGAAGAGATCTTACTATTTGATGGTGTTTAGAAGGCATGAAATGAGTTGGGAAAAAGTGCAGAATCGTATAAAAGTTGGAAATAACAGCCTTCACACCAATGGAATACTGAGGTGCAGTAGAAGACAACGTATTTCCACAAAGCTAAGCTGATTGAACCGTGTGGGGCATCTTCTTCTTCAACACCATTCTCATTTTTTAATTATCTCTGAATTTAAATTGTATATACAAGAATCGAATCATCTGGACAAAACCAGGTTTCCTTTTCTTTCTTTTCCTTTTTTCACTTTGTGTAGCGGCTAAGTCTCTACGCCTCGTGTCCACCCCTTCAGAGCTCAGCCTCCTCGTTAAGTCTCTACGCCTCGTGTCCACCCCTTCAGAGCTCAGCCTCCTCGTTAAGTCTCTACGCCTCGTGTCCACCCCTTCAGAGCTCAGCCTCCTCGTTAAGTCTCTACGCCTCGTGTCCACCCCTTCAGAGCTCAGCCTCCTCGTTAAGTCTCTACGCCTCGTGTCCACCCCTTCAGAGCTCAGCCTCCTCGTTAAGTCTCTACGCCTCGTGTCCACCCCTTCAGAGCTCAGCCTCCTCGTTAAGTCTCTACGCCTCGTGTCCACCCCTTCAGAGCTCAGCCTCCTCGCAGGCACATCACCCGGTGTCTGGCTCTGATACCATTTATAACGACCTAAGCCCACTACTAACAAATATTATCCTCTTTAAGCCTTCCCCTCAAAGTTTGTAAAACGCGTCTACTAGGGAGAGGTTTCCACACCCTTATAAAAGAATCTCAAAATCTGCCCTCTTGTTTCCCTTTCAAGCTTTACCTCAAGGTCTTTAAAACGCGTCTGCACCCTTATAAAGAATGTTTCGTTCTCCTCCCCAACTGACGTGGGATCTCGCAATATTATTATCTATTTGCTTGCTTTTTGACACAGAATCATAATATATTAAATAAAATGTCAAAGTCTGGGATTCTTAGATCCTCCCCAAATTGTCCATATTTGTCTTGTCTACAAACTTGCAAGAGAGGGAATGATCCATAATTAAGATGAGTATCCAAAAGCCAAAAGGGGATGATCCAAAGGTGCAAACACATAAGAATCTTGTCCATCTCAGCTTAAGGATAGGATTCCAACTCATATTCATCCCACCAATCTCCTTATCTTAATTACACTGTTTGTATTAATACCAAGTAATCCCAATACTAACATGCTCCCCACGGCCTTATAAATACCTGCATTCCCATCCCTCCACAACTCAAGCTTGAAGGACTAAACCTACAACTTAAAGCTTCCCTACAAGTCCTTCTTGCCTCCCTTTCTCAACAACTCTTTTGTTGTTCCAAAACCACCAACATAATCGATATGTCTCCGGCTGCCACCGAAACCGCCATCGAGTCGACCGACGCCCCGAAGAGGGCATTCGTGACGTTCTTGGCCGGTAATGGAGACTATTGGAAAGGTGTGGTTGGATTGGCAAAGGGTCTCAGAAAGGTCAAAACCGTCTACCCTCTCATTGTAGCTGTCCTGCCTGATGTTCCCGAAGACCATCGCCAGATTCTCGAGTATCAGGGATGCATCGTCCGCGAAATCGAGCCTGTTTACCCCCCTGCAAACCAGACTCAATTTGCAATGGCGTACTATGTTATCAACTACTCAAAGCTTAGGATTTGGGAGGTACGTTGGTTGGTTCGTTCGTTCGTTCAAATTTAAATATATACTCAAAAGTGTTTGATTGCAGTTTGTGGAGTATGAGAAGCTGATATATTTGGATGGGGACATTCAAGTATTTGAGAACATCGATCATCTGTTCGAAATGCCAAATGGATACTTCTACGCAGTGATGGACTGCTTCTGTGAGAAGACATGGAGTAACTCACCACAGTACAAGATTGGTTACTGCCAGCAATGCCCTGACAAAGTCAAGTGGCCCGTTGAGGAAATGGGAAACCCACCCCCTCTTTACTTCAACGCTGGATTTTTTGTGTATGAACCCGACCTCTTCACCTACAAGGATCTTCTCGAAACTTGCAAGGCCACCACTCCAACCTTGTTTGCTGAGCAGGTAACTAAATTAAACTTCATGACTCTCCACAATAATATGATATTGTCTACTTTGAGCATAAGCTCCCCTCATACCAATGGAGATGTATTCCTTACTTATAAATCCGTGATCATTCCCTCCCAACAATCCTCAACAAATAACATATAATAATGCACATGTAGGACTTTCTGAACATGTACTTCAACGACATTTACAAACCCATTCCTCCGGTTTACAACCTCGTCATGGCCATGTTGTGGCGTCATCCGGAGAACATCGACGTTGACAAAGTCAAAGTTGTCCACTACTGCGCAGCGGTATGCTTTTCTTTTTGTTTCGTTACGAAAATATTGAAGATGAAGATGTGTTGTGTTGTATTTAGTTGTGAAATGTATGTGTAGGGATCAAAGCCGTGGAGGTACACAGGAGAGGAAGAGAACATGGAGAGAGAAGACATAAAAATGTTGGTGAAGAAATGGTGGGAGGTTTATGAAGATGAATCTTTGGACTACCAAAATGTTATCAAATCTGAAGCCAAAGAAGGAACAAAGCTCGCGCCTTTGGTCTCTGTGTTGTCGGAGGCTGAAGTTGTCAACCATATCACAGCTCCTTCCGCTGCTTAAATTATATATACATATATATACATATATATATATATATATAATATGTATGAGTGTTTGTGGTGTGAGGCCAAATAGTATTATTATTATTAAGCTTATTATACTATGTATGGTAGCTCAGGTGGGGGCTGTTTTGTCTTTTGCATGCAACTCCCAACCTTGTTCATGGCTACACTTCAGTTTCCAAATTTTATGAATAACCCTGCTTTTATCTGCCTTTCTTTTTGCTCTTCTTCTTGTTCATGGCTACACTTCGTTTTATGGAATTAATTAACTTATTAAAAATTTGACCGAAAACCCCTTACCAAACCGGGTCGGGTCGGGTCGGGTCACCGAAGGACTGCCTTTTAGGGTAGATTTGAGGGCGCAACCGAACTCCATGAAGGCAGAAAGAAAGGGATTTCCGGAATCTGTGTTGTGCGGAGACTTGGTGTGTCGATTCCTTTCAATTGACGCAATCTTTCAGGTTCTTCATTCGATTAAGTCTCGTTTGATTCTGCATTTTGTTTCATAATATCAACCCACAACATCCTTCTTGCCAAAATACTCTGTTTATAGGATGAGTTTTGTTGCTCCATTTTTTTTTAATTCTACTATTTGAGCTTTCTCCCTACTGGCATATTGCATTAATATTGGAGCAAGCATGTTTATTCAACCATGGCTGAAGGGGAGCTTATTTTTGTTATGGTTGTCGTGTTCGTCTCACAAAAAATGGAAGACCTATCTTTCCATGTATATTAAACAAACACCTCTTCCTAATTTTCCTTTTGATATGTCAGAATCTAATGGAATCGGGTAAAGAAGGATCTGTTCATATGAGTTCAGAGGGAAAGCCTAATGACACAGGTGAGCACAGGGAGCGGAGCAGATGTTTTTTGTGCTTTTCATGTTAGTATATGTAGATTAAGAAGTAGAATGTTATTCTTGTTTATGTTGCTACAAATAAAAGAGCGTGTTGATGCCATGTGGGAATGAATAAAGGGGTGTCTTCTAAAACCTCAAAAGCTTTGTCAACCAAACCATCTCCACCAGTGAATAAAAACTCAAACAAGCCATCCAATGTAAAAATTCACATTCTTCTCTTTCACAATGAGGCAGGTCAGAAAATAGGAAAAAGCATTTCTCTTACTTTATTCTCTCCCCATGTCCCCCGTGTCTAGAATTGGATTTCATATCTTGGTATGGCGTCAAAGAAGATTGAACCTCAAGAAAAAGATGTGTTCTCGGAAGGATCCAAGGTTCTGCAGAACAGTTCTGATGATGCTAAGGTGCTTGCTGCCACTGCTCTCTCAGCTGTTAGGGACTCTACAGCTACCATTTCTGGCAGAGGGAAAGTTGAGGTGCCAATACTATCCTATTTCTTTTCTACCCTTTTCTATTGTTATGAGACTTATAGAGCTGAAAAAGGATTACATTAGAATGCCATTTGGTCAGTTGTTTGTATTATAGTTTAGAGGATTTCTCTTTTGTTGATCCATCTCTCTCTCTGTTTGATGAGCTGAAGGAAAATTGTACTTTTACTTCAACAGATCAGGGAGATAAGGGACTTCGCAGGCCAAAATATTGAAATTAAGAAGTTTGTAGATGCTGATTCAAAGGAAGCACACGAGAAGAGGAAGGCACCTGCTACTTCAGCTGTTGATGCAGTCCTGGAACAAATTAAGAAGAAGCAGAAACTTAGTGTTCTTGACAAGACAAAAAAGGACTGGGGGGAGTTCAAGGAAGAAACTAAGGGTCGGGAAGAGGACTTGGATGCTTACAAGAAGAGCTCAAATCAGTATCTTGAGAAAGTTTCGTTTTTGCAGCGAGCTGACTACAGGGAGTTTGAACGAGAGAGGGATGCACGGTTGTCTTTGCAGGCCAGGAGGAGGCCCGATATGCGAGAGGAGCCATGATTAAGCCATCATCCGAAGCTCTGTGAAGATGTGCCCTTAACTGTTGAGGTTCCAGAATTTCTTATGCGGATCATTTTTCAATGGGAGGCAGGGCCATCGGCTTAGCTGATGCAGATGTGATGATTTAGAGTGATACTGGTTTAACAAATACGCTCGACACCGGCTTCTATTACTCTAAAGTGTATGTATAGATGAATTATTATACATGACCAACTTGACACCGGCTTAGCTGAATCTTATTATAACCAATACTTGACGATTCATCGGTGTCTGCTCCATGTAGAATAGCTTGTTTACAAGCCTCTTGGGGGTCTTGACTTGACCTATACAGAAGATTCAAAATAATTTAGGCAGCTTTCTTTTGCCATGGTAAACCTTATTTTACTCTCATATATGTGCTTGTTCTGAACATACGAGGAAAATACCAACGAACGTGTACGTGCTTTGCACAAACTAGTGTAGTGTAGGTACACTATGTGTGTATATTACAACGAAAGTTTGTTCTGTCCTTTCCTGTTATGGAAACTTGACCGTTCTTACAAATTATTGTTTCGTGAGAACCAGAGCAGCAGATTTATCTGCTTTCATGCAGGATGGGAAAGGGAAAAAATAAGTCTCGAACAAGCAATTTCCAACTCGTCAAAAGAAGAAAACAAAAAAACAAAACAAAAAGTGACGATCCACTAGATGTGAATGGGCTTGTCATAAGTTGCCATGGCAGCCTCCTTCAATGCCTCACTCATCGTTGGATGAGCATGGCAAACGCGGGCAATATCCTCACTAGCTGCGTCATATTGTAAGGCCAGTACTGCCTCATGGATAAGCTCCCCAGCATTGGGCGCCATGATATGGACACCAAGTATCTTGTCTGTCTCCTTCTCGGCCAAAATTTTGACCACCCCTTCAGCATCATCAATTGCTTTTGCCCTGCTATTTGCCATGAATGGAAACTTCCCAACACGATATTCCACACCCAATGCCTTTACCTGCTCCTCAGTCTTCCCAACAGATGCAACCTCAGGATGTGTATAGACAACCCCAGGGACTTTGTCATAGTCAACATGGCCGATCTTCCCAGCTATGAACTCCACGCAGGCAACCCCATCCTCTTCAGCCTTGTGAGCTAACATTGGCCCAGGAATTACGTCCCCAATTGCATAAACACCATCCACATTTGTAACAAATCTTTCATTTACCAAAATCCGCCCTGCCTTATCAGTTTCAATCCCTAACTTGTCTAGCCCAAGTCCAGCAGTGAACGGAGTTCTACCAGCAGATACCAGAACAACATCTGCTTCGAGTGTCGTCCGTTCACCACCAGATGCCGGTTCAAGAGTCAGCTTCACGCCATCCCCTGAAGTATCAACTCCAACCACCTTAGTTTTTAGCATAAATTTCATTCCTTGCTTTTCAAGAGCACGCTGAAATTGCTTCCGGACTTCCCCATCCATAGTTGGGACTATCTCAGGGGCAAACTCAACAACTGTAATCTCAGATCCAAGTCGACCCCACACTGATCCCATCTCTAGCCCAATGTATCCAGCTCCAACTACAACAAGTTTCTTGGGGATTTCTGACAAAGCTAAGGCTCCTGTTGATGACACAATTTTCTTTTCATCAATGGTGATCCCGGGTAAAGATTTGACATCAGATCCAGTTGCAATTATTATATTTTTTCCTTTCACCACCGTGTTACCACCTTCAATGGTGTCCACAGAAACTTCAGAAGGGGAAACCAATTTTCCGTAGCCTTTAACATAGTTCACTTTATTCTTCTTAAAAAGACCTTCAATACCACGTGTGAGATTGCCTACTGCTTTATCCTTTTGTGCCATCATGGCTGGTAAATCAATCTCAACAGAAGAAAACTTCACTCCATGGCTAGCGAATGAATGCTGAGCTTCATGGTACATGTGGGAGGAGTGGAGAAGAGCCTAAAGCATCGAGGTAAATTATTTTAGAGTTCAGAGAGCGACCTAGCTTTTTAAATTGACACACTGAACAAACATAGGATCGACCTAAACCATTAACAGCTTTTAACTAAAACGGTGTACATAAAGAGCTTGCTATTATATGAGATTCTGCAAAAACATCAAAATGGTAGCTGTATCTTACAAGGGCTGAAATTTCGTGCGTGAAACAAACCAACCAATGATGGAATTCCTAGAAAGACTAACAGAGTGGCAGGCGATTCGGTTGTCTAGAAATGTGTATTAGACAGTAACAGATCGAATTTCAATTACGGTTTCCAAGGATGGTTCACGGAAATCCATCACTAAAAAGTGAGCACGAATCAACCAAGTAAACGAGATCGCGAATACTATGAATAGAGCTAACTCAACCAGACATAATCAGCCAATGAATCATTGAACTCAAAATTTAGAAGATGAAATGAAACATAAAGTAAAAGAATCAAATTAACATAAAAAAAAATTGAAAATTAGAAATAGATGCTAAATAATGAACCCTAGGGGCGAATTACGATTACCTTGGAGGGAATACAGCCAACGTTGAGGCAAGTTCCGCCAAGAGCCCCACGCTTTTCAATACAGGTGGTTTTGAGGCCAAGCTGAGCGGCCTTGATTGCGGCGACATAGCCACCAGGCCCACCTCCGATAACGACAACGTCGTTTTCATCGGATCCAGACGAGGCAAAGCGTCTGGAGAATGATGCGAATGAGAAAGAGTGATTGAAGGAATCAGAGTAAGAAATAGGGAGGTTTCTGTATAGAAGGTTGGCCTTCCGCCTAGCACAGTTTGCGAGTGCCATCTGATTGGCGATTGGGCGTTCAATCAGATGGAGAAATACAATAACTGGAATTGGGGTTGGATCTGAAGCTCTGCGACTGAGAAATGAGAATTCAACACCACCTCAGCTGCACGCTTTTGATTTTGAAGATGATCACCAACTAAAAAGCCTTTGTGTTTATAGATGTAATAATCGGCCGTGGACGTGGCTACTTTCCAATTTACTTCCACTAATTTTGGGAAATTTTACTTCCACTGATTTCAGAAAATTTTCATGTATAAATTTTACCATACCGGTATTATTTAAAAGTATATGGAAAGTATTTTTTAATGCAAAATTAAAAATTTAAATACATAACCCATTATAAATTGAAAAAATATATTTTTTAATATCTAAGCTTAGAAAATAGTTTTTATTTAGTACAAGAATTTCAAAATATTATTTTACTTTTGACTTTCGAATTTAGTTTACATTTAGTCCCTAAATTTTGAAAGCTACATTTTTATCCCTGACATTTTAAAATTTACTTAAATTTTTTTAAGGTAAGAACTTATTGAACCGAAATGGTAACATTTATGGGATAAACTTGTAACAAAGAAGACAACCCGATTCCACATGAGAGAAATAATTATGTACTAGTTAAAGGGTTGGAGTTTCGACATGATAGACGAATCTTTCTATCTTTCTATGTTTCGACAGCTTCCAACAATCACATCAAAAGTGACTTTTGAGAATTCCACTTTCAAATCTATTTTGGTACGAATAAATGCCATTTTGAATAATTAACACAGCAATTGCTAAATACGTCTTCTAATTCGTAGCAATGAGCCATTGAAGAAGAGAAACAAAATGCATTGGCACCATTCTTTTATGCAATTCTACATATGCTTGCTTGTTCGTTCAACTAAAAACCCAAAGAAACACAAAATACTTTAACCAAACAAAACAAAGGCAGGCTTAAGACTTGAAATCAGGGCTTCTCTTCTCATTTATTACTTTACACACATAATGCCGGAACCAATCCTACTAGGCTGCCTCCTTCCTTCCAAAATCTAATTGACAAATCAAAGCCGCACTCATCTGAAAAAGTACCATCCAAAACTATCCACTCAACCTATTTCTTTGTATCCCTACAAAATTGCTGGCTGCTTTTTTGCTTCTGAAGCAGTCACAAACAGGCAAGAATTGATTGAACTTCAAATGCTATTACTCAGTTTCCTTCTAACAAGCTCCTCAACCTACTTCTCGCCTCTTCAGTCAGACTATGCGGCTTCCATATCCGCTGCTGAGGAATGCAGCTGGGAGAAGAAAGGCAGATTACTATTGCAGTAAGGTTATCTGATGTGTTCAGGCGCAAGGCTTCCAAGACTAGTTCTTGGGAACTTTGATGAGGGTCATTGTGCTTCCTCAACCCACGTCGAACAAGACTGACAGCGTATTGGCTTGACATAACATCCCAAATCCCATCACAGCCAAGGATCAAGAACTCGTCATCGTTCGTTAAAATAGCATGCTCCACTTGTGGCTCAGAAATCAGAGGTGATGAGGAGCCATTTGGCAATTTCAGGTCCCAATCCCCCAAGGTTCTCGTTACTGAAATATACCCATTCACATACCCATCATCTACGAACCCTCCCATCGCTTCCACTCGCTTGAGCTCGAGTAAATTAGAAGGCCTGTGATCTTGAGACATTGGAACTGCTACACCTTTCCTACATAGGACCGCTCGGCAGTCACCAGCATTTGCAACAAGCAAATGACTTCCAAGAATCAATGCCGTCAACGCAGTTGTCCCACATGAGCTTCCAACACTTTGCTCATCAGCCAATGCAAGATCTGCCAGTAGAAACGCTTTGCGATGTGAATTCTCCAAATCTTTCATGGAAATAGAACTAATATCCAGCATTTTTAACCAATCAGCATCTTCAAAGAATAATCTAATGGCATTCCTCTTGATAAAGCCAGCTGCATGAGGCCCTCCATGACCATCGAAAACAGCATAAAAACCACTTGGAACAGGACACTTGAACATAGATCTGAGGTGGGTAGACAGATCATCAATGCAGATATGTTCATCATCCATAGAATCCCGAGCTCCAATGTCCGCGTAGCTACCAGATCGAATGTTTGGAACAAAATCTATGGCAGTTGACACTATATGGGCATCTTCAACAATATCTGAACATTTAACTGCCTGCTTGACCAAAGATGAAAAAGGCAAGGTAAGGAACTGCCCCTCTTTTCTTCTCTTTTTTTTATAAACAGGTATTCCAGAACGGAATGTATTATTATAATCTAAGCAGGACATAAAACATCAAATATGTCGAGCTTAATAATTACTAACTAGTAAAAGTAAACTAACAAGACAAAATGAATCAAAGCAATTATTCCAGCATAGAAGCTACTGTAGCGTCAGCAGAGGATTTCCACAACTGTATATTGGTAGTGAGTAAATTATTCACACAATATAAATTACACAGCAACGTAAAGTTATTATTATAAACATTCATATTTAACATATAAGAATAACAAAAGTAGAAAGTAACAATTCCAATTAATATCCAGAAAAGTTGGGTTTTATTGCCCTTCAAACCTCAGCCCACCCTCTAAATTAAACAGTCTATATTTAAGGGTAGTAATCACGAATGCTGTAATTCTAAATTGTGATTGGACAGAAATGAGGGAGAGATGTGAAGTTGATACCTTCAGTTTAGAGAGCTGGCTTCCTTGTTTCATCTCAGTGATACGGAAAATAAAGAATTAAGGGTTCTATGGCTCAGTTCTTTGTTCAAAAGGCCTTTTTCTCTTCAGCAAATATGGAAGAGACCATGTACGTAAAGGAGAATTTGCGATTGGTAGTTCAGATTTTATGAAGAAATCTAGAATAACTTGGGTTCCCATTACAGGTGGAAAGGGAAAAAAAAAAGATACGGGTTCACAGAAGTCTAAAAATGTTTATAAGTAGTTAGTTCGGAGGGGGTTTGGGCTGAAGGGGGTTGTTAGTAAGAAAATCTTAATGAGGTAGGGAAAACATAAAAAGCATTGCTCAGGAGGTTTAGCTTAAGTTTTTGCAAAGTTCTTTTTTTCTGGGCAGAGCTGTGGCCTGGGAGTTTCCTCCTGGTGGTGAGTTGAGATAGTTAGGTTTCAAACGGTTTTCAAATCCTCACTGTATTTTATTGGCTTGGTTTTCTTGGAACTGCTTGCAGTTGGCTGTGGTTGGGTTATGACCTCGTAAGCCTTTAGCTACTGGGTTAATCTCTTCCTCAAAATCTTTCGAAGTACGGATTCCTTTGGGATTTTCTTTGGAGTTGAAAGCTATGCTTCTAAAAAAGACTGGGAAACAGGCAAAGCACCTTCTCCTGAGTACAAACCTAACCCCTTCGAATACAATAGCGCTTATGTGTATACACATATGGAGGAAAGAGAATTGAATTAAGACAAGTAATAGAAGGACCCCAATCTAAGTTGATAAGGACCAAGGGGATTTTTTTACTGAAGGAGTGGAAAATAGCACTCCAATTACATACATCACATGTTTCTTATCCCCAAAAAAAGAAAAAAAAAAAAAAAAAAAAGCACTGTACATTTGACCCTATTACAAAGTTTTACATAAGAATTAGAAAGATCAGAAAAGGTCCTAGAATTCATTTCTTTTTAAAGAAGCCAAAGGAAAGCTCTCATCACGTGGACCACAAGCTTTTAGCTTTATCCTTGAATCACCAGAATGAAAACCACTTTGTGAGGTCGTCGTCCACTGTTTTAGAAGGGCACTTGAACTTTGACAAACGAGTTCCAGTCCTGAGGCAAATCTACATGTACAAAAAGGTGGTTGGAAGCGACGAAGTTTCCCCACTGCTAAAGCACATGGCGTAGATATTCGAGGAAAGAAAGCACTTCATGTTTTCTCTTCAATTCCTATCAGACGTATTCAGTTGCCCATAGGAAAAGGTTGATCTTTTTCAAGCTCCTACCTTACCAAGCAAGCCCACAAAGCACTAGCTCCAAGAGGCCATTTCCTTCATTTCAGGTCCTCGTATAAGAACTAATAGAAAAATATCTCTGGAACATCCCACTTCCAAACTATTCTATCATTTTCAGGGTTAGGGGACATAAAACAAAAATGAAAAAAGGGAATCCCATTCGCTAGCTTGCTTCAAAAAGCCCTCTTCTCAAGCAGAAGTTCCCTCTTTCAATATCTTCAGATCAGCACTTATCAACTAAAAAGAAAAAAACAAATTCAATTAGCACTTACATAACTGGAGGGGAAAGAGATGCTCAGAGGGTGGGGGAATCCACGAGTCTTCCCAAAATCTTATCTTCAAACCATTCCCCAGCTTGTCCCAAGAGTGCCTATAAAAAAAACCGTATTCTTAATGATATTTCTCCAAGGACCGTGGCCTTTTTTCTTGAATTTTCTGACTGAGAATCCATTTCTAATAACGGTTGATTTTCTAAACGGGAATATCCACTAGGGTGAAGCACCTAAATTAAGAGGGCCAATGTTTTTAATTCTGAAACTACCAGTCTCAAGCCTGGAACCACCCCCCAAAATGCTATATTGTTGAAGTTTTCTCCCAACAAACAAGGTGGCTCCCTCCATCTTTACTAGTAATCTCCCAAAAAAAATCTTATCATTTGGAGCCCTCTAAGACATAGTCATCAACTCACAATTCTCCCTCCTAGGCAACTCTATCTTCAACGACATTGCTTCCTTTGAATTTCTCCTTTTTAACTTCTTTTGATCCCTCTTCTAAATCTTAGCCATTCATTCCTCCAATTTCTTCTCACACATCTAAATTTCATGTATTGTTATTATATAGTCCTCCTTTTGTCCCCAAACTTGTGATAGAATCTGGTACACTATAGAAAGGGTATTTATCGAGGGAATGAAGATCTGACCAGAATATTAACAGGGTAAGGAGAACGTACAAGATCAACCTTGCCCTTCGATCAAAATAGAAGCTCAATGTTGATAAGTAATTTTTCTTCATGGATTCAAGAAAACTTTTACTTCTCAATAATAATAATAAACCAAGTGAGCGGTTCTTCTCTTTAAATAAAAACTTAGGTTCTGCTTTTAAAAATTTTCAGGCCATTTAAGTTTAGAACATAAAAGAAAACTACTAAAAGGAACAAATCTCAGGAAGATAAGGAGCAATAAACTTTTCATTCTGCAAAGTGATTTCCAAACAGCAACACAAACTTCTAGTTGGTAACCTGCTTTCAAACAATTAAAGGAGCTCTCTTGGGTGTGTGTGTTTTGCTTTTGTATTAATGGAAGAGGTTGGGAAGATAACAAGCAGTCAAGTCATCTCTAATTTAAGAGGTCGTAGGTTTGAATCCTCCTACCTATCCCTCCTGTGATCTAACATCCTAAATAAAAGATGGATAATAATCACCTGAGTGACAACTTTTATATTCACCAAAGATAGAGAAAATAAATAAGATACAGATAAATAAATAAGATACAGATAAGCAACAGTGAAAACTTTAAAAGTAAATTTAAAAAACAAATAAACCGCTCGTTAACAAGTAAAAAAGTTGCAAAAGGAGTAACAAGTTCACAACTCCACCAAGAGGGCTCACAAAAAAATTGTCAATTGGAATAAACAAGTAAACTAGAGAAATTATAGAAATAGAAGCTAAAATGTACATTGAGCCACAACCATATTTTCAAATTTCTTTTAATCTGAAATCAGTTTGCTTCTACTTTCCAAACTTTTTTTTGCATAAGATTAACCAAAACAAGATGATTTAAGCCAAATCCGATTTTATTGGTGAAGATCGTAAGGAAGTTTGCAGCTATGCTTCCAATCCTATCCTAACATAAGAAATGAAAATTAAAAGTAATGAAGGCATATTGATTCCAAAAGCAAAGGACCAATCCCGATAGACATGAACAGAAGCATACCTTCCACAAGATATAAACGTGAAGCGGCCCCCGCAAACCAAACAAAGTCACAAAGTACTCCACAAACAAGAACTCAAAGATATGGAAAAAGAAAAAGAAAAAAAACAAGGAAGCGTAGGGTGAAAAAAGAGAGGGAATTAAATTAGTGTGGGAAAACGAACCTCGGGAAAGATAGGTGAAGAAGAAGGATGCGGCAAATCGATCTGAACATCGCGGTCTTCGGCTACGCGAAGATGATAGTTGAGGTTCATGACAGGAACGGTTTTGGGGCGCATGATCTCAGCTTCAGCTACCATCTTGTGACTGCCGATCTCAGCAAAGGGCTCGAGTATTCTTGAAATGAGGCACGCAGGAATGAGGACAGAAGCTAAAAGAGAAGGGTTTTTGTTTCAATAGGATGTATTAAATATTTGGAATTTGTATATATAAGAACTCCAAATTAAATTAAATTAAATTTGTATATATAAGAACTCCAAATTAAATTTCTTTATTCATTTTGTTTTCATTTAATTATTTTAACATTGATCCACGTATTTAAGCTAGCTATACTCATGTTTAAGATTTATTTATTGGGTTGGGTTATTTATTTCTTTATTTTCAGTTTTAGTTTATTAAAATTTAAAAAAATCAAAAATTTCATTTCACTCATTCCGGTTATAATTGAACTCAACCTAATTCAATCCAACCCTACTCCATTCTATTTTTAAAAGATTAAAATATTTGTAATTTAAGTTAAAATTGTTAACCTTTTGTTTGATATTTGAACTCGATTAAAGTTGATGATGGAGTCACCGATCTAACAAATTCAAATTTTTTTAATTTGTCTTAGAGATTTCTCCCACCCAACTCATGTATACCTGAGGAGAAACCTTTCTAAAGCGAGAGGTTTCCACACCCTTATAATAAATGTTCCGTTCCCTTCCCCAATTGATACGGGATCTCACAATCCACCCTCTTGGGGACCCAGCATCCTTACTGGCACACCGCTCGATGTCTGACTTTGATATTGTTTGTAATAGCTCAAGCCCACCGCTAACACCGCTAACAGACATTATCCTCTTTAAGTTTTCCCTTATGTACTTTTCATCAAGATTTTGGTAGATAAAGATTTCCACACCCTTTTAATGAATGATTCGTTCCTCTCTCCAACCGGAGTAGGATCTCGCAATCTACCTCTTTAGAGGCCCAGCATCCTCGCTGTCACACCGCCCCATGTTTAGCTCTAATACCATTTATAACCGGTCAAACCCACTACTAGTAGATATTATGTATCACAATCACTCTCATAATTCATATTTTTATAAAGAATATTTCGTTACAAACCTCTCACTTCGGGAACTTCTATCAGTTGTTTCTCCAAAACACAGGACAGACTACAATACTCACTCTCCCTTCTCTGTGCACGTGATTTTGTTTATTACAAACAGGAGAGAAGGAGAGAAGGAGAGAAGGAGAGAAGGAGAGAAGGAGAGAAGGAGAGAAGGAGAGAAGGAGAGAAGGAGAGAAGGAGAGGGTTGATGGTTGATGTTGAAATCCGAGGTGTCATCACTGGAAGCCACAAACTCACAGAACTGCCAAATTTCAAAAGTGCATCTTTACTTTACTCAAAATTCACCACCCATTCAAGCTTCTTCCATTGCTTAAATCCCAATTATTATATTCAAAACAGAGCTCGTGACACTCCATGCCAAACCACACGCCCTTCTCACCCTCCTTTAATTTTCTCCTTACCTTTTTTTATGTTTTTTTCAGAAAAGTGGACAGATGGGGCGTGGAGAGCCACAAGAACAGAAGGATCCAGCCCGTGACCATTCAACCATTTTAATTCCATATAATAGTAATAATAATCATTATATATATATATATATATATGCTACACAACAACACAGCTTCACGAGACTAATCAACTCTGCCGCTCTCTGTAGCCTTCTTGTTGCTCATATTTCACCTCCCCTTCTTAACCCACTTTCTGCTATTTCACCTTTTCAACGCTGCAAACTCACAATATTACAGCTTTAAATCCACCTTCACACCATGCAATTCTAAATGCACTGCACCCATATAACATATAAATATTTCTTGTCCTCTAAACCCCTCCACTTTTTTACTTTTTACTATAATATCCTGCTCATCTCTCTCTCTCTCTCAACTCGACACGTGTTCTCTTTCTACACGTTACTTGTTTTCTTTCTTATAAAGTATTAATAAATGTAGATATATATGCATATATAGCTTCTGTCCACCCAGCTTCCCCACTTCATTGTAACCTTTGTTCTTTACAACTCAAGTCTCTTTCTCTCTATTCCTTTCCCATTCTTTCCTCCTCCCATCCCTCTCCATTTTTGCCACTTGTTTCTCACTGCCAACTTTCTGGCCTTACATTCTTTTCAACTTCACTTGGGTTCCATGGAGTTCAATCGAGTTCCTGCTGTAATGGTTTGGATCACAGCCATTTTGGTGGCGGAGAACTTGAGCAATGTGCAAGGAAGATACCATTTTCACAAGGGACAAAAGAAACAGAGCCCTGATCAAGATCCCTCTCTTCCATCCCCTGTTTATTCACCACCACCACCGGAAGAGTCGGTTCCTTCAACTCCAGCTGAGCCAGCTCCCTCAGTGCCATCTGATCCCTACCCTGATGATCCAGGAAACACCACTTCTGACTGTGTTTTTGATGTCACTAATTATGGTGCAGTTGGAGATGGTTGTACTGATGACACTGCTGCCTTCAGGGCAGCATGGAAAGCAGCCTGTGCTGTTGAATCTGCCACTCTTTTAGTTCCCTCTGATCGTTGCTTTAAAATCACTTCAACTATCTTCTCAGGACCTTGCAAACCAGGACTTGTGTTTAAGGTCAGCCCTTTTTTTTTTTTGAATTTGAATCTCTCTTGTTGTTCGTGTTGAAGTTGGAACTTATAAGCATACCTGTTAATGCAACAAATCAGGTGGATGGGACCCTGATGCCACCGGACGGACCGGAGTCGTGGCCGAAGGCGGACAGTTTGAGGCAATGGCTCGTGTTTTACAGGCTGGATCAAATAACATTGACTGGAACTGGAACCATCGAAGGGAATGGCCAAAAATGGTGGGAGTTGCCATGCAAACCACATAGGGTACCTACATTGCATTTATGTCACTTCACCATCTTCATAGCTCTTGAATTTCTCAGTTTCTTTCAGTTTCAACTTCCAATCCAAGGCTTAATTGTCCTTTTCATTTTAGGGTCCAAATGGGTCGACTCTGCCAGGACCATGTGATAGCCCTGCGGTAAGAAGGAAACCCACCTTTTTGCCCACCAATTCAACCAACTTATATGAATAAAATATGCTGACTGAGTTCTGATATCTGGGGTTTTCAGTTAATAAGGTTCTTCATGAGCAGTAATTTGGCAGTGAGTGGACTGAGAATTCAGAACAGTCCACAGTTCCATATGAAATTCGATGGGTGTGAAGGAGTTCTGATAGACAAGCTGTCAATATCTTCCCCAAAGCTCAGTCCCAACACTGATGGAATCCACATAGAGAATACCAAAGGAGTAGGAATATACAACTCCATGATAGCCAATGGTATGAAATTGAAATAATGGATTGTTCTTGTCCACTCATTTTTATCAACATCTTGGCTCATTTATGATTTGGAAACATAGGTGATGACTGCATTTCAATTGGGCCCGGCTGTGCCAATGTGGACATTGAAGGCGTCACTTGTGGGCCAAGTCATGGAATCAGGTACAAACAACTCCCTTGTATATGCAATTTGCAATCTCCATTTATTTGTTTATCACAATTCATTGTTGTATGTAAGCAGCATTGGGAGTCTGGGAGTCCACAATTCACAGGCATGCGTTTCCAACATAACAGTGAGAAATGCAGTGATTAGGGAATCAGACAATGGAGTGAGGATAAAGACATGGCAAGGAGGGTCGGGTACAGTGAGCGACATCTTATTCGAGAACATACAGATGGAAAATGTTCGAAACTGCATCATAGTTGACCAGTACTACTGCTTGTCCAAGGATTGTCGTAACCAGACATCGGCTGTGTTTGTGAACCAAGTCTTGTACAAGAACATCAAGGGAACTTACGACGTTAGGAACACTCCAATTCACTTCGCGTGCAGCGACACAGTGGCCTGCACAAATATTACAATGTCAGAAGTAGAATTGCTACCACATGAGGGTGAATTGGTGGAAGATCCTTTCTGTTGGAATGCATTTGGGATTCAGGAGACTTTGACCATTCCTCCCATTGATTGCTTGCAAGAAGGAGCACCTCAGAATGTTGCAGAGACCTATGAATATAGCTGCTGAAGTACAATAATAATAATACCGTATACAGCCACCATAGCACACCAGCCAAGTGCCATTTTCTGTAACTGGGTATTAATTATTGTCACTTAGGCTCCAACTCCATCCCTTTCTGGGTTCATTTTTAATCCTCCCACATTGAGCGATGTGATGCCCTATTGTAGACTGTAGAATATAGATGAGGGCCTCTCTTTTTGGCCGTCTACTATGTAGCTTGAGTAATTTATACAACCATATGCACCTTTATGTCTCATGTTAGAGCAGTAGGATGTGTAATCAACAAGCACAAGAGTGAGTCAAGGCAATATTACAATATAATATAGTTTCGACATTGAGCTGTGAATTTTATATTATCAGACAGAACAAGCAGATGAAGTGAACATTGTCACTTCTTTCTTTCCATGGTGTTCCTTACACCCTGAAGAACACGAACGAACTCGTAGAATATAGAGAAATCAAAACTTGCTATACCTTCGGTGTCTTTGCTCAGTTTCGAAGATGACAAAGAACGAGAACAAGGATTCTGACAAACGACCAAATCAAAACCGCCATATTTCTGAATCAAGTTGTGAACTTTGTTGCTTGTTAGTTTCTGTATGTCCTCTATCAGCTCCAGCTCCCCAGTTTGTCCACTACTGCGCCACCATTTCTGCAAAATCCTCCTCTTTGCTGCCGAACTCTCGACTGATATCACAACTTTCAGATGAATGCCAAGACGGTGCAAAGCGATTTCCGCCCCACCAATTCCACTGAAAATGGACAACACAATCAACCCTTCTGGGAACATAGACTTCAAAACAGAGAGATGATAACCCAAAGTGTCTATCTGAAAACAATATTTGAGAATTTGAAGCCTTTCCATTGAGCTACTTTCAGCATCTTGAGTGTGATTTACGGGGTACCCGAGCACATACTCCAACTGTTCAGGCTCTAAAGGAGCCAGTTTGAACTGGCCAACCCAGATAAGGTTCAAAGCTATGCAATGATGAAGAATATCTCTCTGTTGTTGAGACGAGAGCTCACCATGAGAATCGGTCATCGTCTTTGTAAGCCTTTCACACAGCTGAGGTACTCCTCTAGTTTCAGAATTGATGCAGCTCAAATGCTTCCTTGTATCCCAGGAAGGCCACCATTTCTTTGTATGTGGTATAGCATCTTCGATAGTCATTGCAGGCTTTGGGAGGATGTGAGACCTGTTTTCACATGGAAGATTGTGCACGTAGCCTTCCCTTCTACTCAATGCTGAGAACGACCGAGTGTCCACAAATTCGGGCTCAATGGCATAAAGGAACTTGGAAACTTTTCCCCAAGAATCACGAGATACATCCAAAACATTTCCATACAAGAAAAATGGAGGTTTAGCCACCACCTTATCAAGACTTCTAGAAGGATTAAATTTCGAAGGTGGGGATGGAGGTCTAGCCACCATCTTATCAAGACTTCTTGAGAGATTTAGTTTCGAAGATGTGGGCATCTCAAGTCCGACAATTTTTGGATTTACTTTTGCTTCCAACCATTCAGGACCGTAGAGAGAACTCAAGTCATCGGCATATTCTGGCTTTGGCCTTTTTCCTTTGTGTTTGGCATCGAAACGAGGAATCGGATTTGGAAGGTCATCCATATATTCTTCCTTCGGCCTTTTCCCCTTCAATATTTCCTCAACGTTAACATTCCTTGAGAGAGAAACTCCAGCAGAACTCGAATCCTCAGCTTTAACTTCTGGATTATGTAAACCACCAATACAGAATGAGTTCGAGGAACACTGCACAAAGCCATGAAAATAAAATAAATAGATGTCGGTAGTACCAGATGCTTGACCACAAAATACAAGAATCAATCACAAAAGAAGGGGCACAAGAACATAGAATCCAAAAAAAATTAAGATAAAAAAGTTGGTCTCTACTAGCAGATTCTCCCCAATAATATTTTATCCAAGTGTGCAATAGAATTATTGAATTCAAACAAAGTTAACAAACGCTATTTTAGAAAGGTGTGGCACCGACTTGAGGTTACGATTTTTTTATAATTTTGGATAGAGTTGAATATTATATTTATTGTTATCTAAGAATTAAATATCTTCTTTCTAAAGTTTGGTACTCATTGCAAGCTCTTGGGAAATGTATGGTTTGACTCATGTTGGGATGCTGAAAAGGTCAACAAAGTTTGGGATGGAGTTGAGAGGATGCATTTGTCTTCTTTAATCCATTAGTGTAAATTTTATTTCCTAGAAAAAGAAAAGGTGCATGTATTTGAATAATTTTGGACAATTGATGTGAACAAATAACAATGACGAGCAAAGTTCAAGTGTCAGAACCTTATCATTCCCAGGGTAGTCACCAGCTATTCGACCCGTAACAATGGAATCAGCAAGTTCTGAAACTTGAGTGTCCGAACCTGAAGGATTGATGCTAGTTAATGGCTCCACATTATCCATGAGAAAGCTTAAAGGATTGATGAAATTGGATGAAAAATTAGCCTCCTAGAGCACAACTAAACAGAAAAACACCTATAATATGCAAATCGGTAAAACAAAAAATTTATAATGATTAGATTTAACGGCCCATGCCCACCTCTAGTAGATATTGTCCTCTTTGGACTTTCCCTTTCGGGCTTCCCCTCAAGGTTTTTAAAACGCGTTTGCTAGGGAAAGGTTTCCACACCCTTATAAAGGGTGTTTCGTTCTCCTCCCCAACCGATGTGGGATCTCACATTAGACAATGAGATGACTATACTAATCCCTTTCTATGTGGCCTGCTAATAGGACTTAGGAGCGGTTTGCTTACCAAACTTCTCAATTGCCAAAGAAACCTCATTCTCAGAGAAACCCATTTCAAGCAAGCTAAGTGTTTTCTCCATCGTCACAAACAAGGTTTCATCATTTTCCTGAGGAATATTTTAGACTAACATAAATAACAACAAATACAAGACTAGGCATTACGCCAGTACTATATATGGTGAGCACACTACGAACAATACGAAAAGTAGACCGACTAAGAAAAGTTGGATAATATACTCGTTAACTAAAAGATCATTTAGATAAAATCGCTGAAGTAAACATAAACACGACTAAAATAAGATTGACACATGAACTTGAATTATGAAAGACAAACCTCCGTTTTCAATTCATTTCTACATATTGTTTCATCTGTTTCCTTCTCCAAGTTTGCAGCAATCTGTGCGGCGATGATAAAATCCACCAACTCATTAATGGGAGCATCTCCACCTGAAAATAAGTTATAACAAATCCTCATGGCTGCATAAATATTGGGCAAAACTTCAATCAAGTTCACTATTCCAGAAATGTACTAACCAAGCTTATCAATTGCAAAGTTTACTTCATCAACACTAAAGTTCATCATTAATAAGGAAGCTTTATTGGTATGAGTACTAATATAATCATCATCAACCTCCTGCAATGGACACGATCAGCTGGCCAGTAAAAAAAATTACTTGAAGCTTCTATACTGAAAAACAAACGCTTACACACGTGCACACACACATAAACAAGAGAAGAAGAAATAGTAATCTATGCGGGAAGCAGATATTTTGATGATCCTGGACCTCTTGTCCTATTTAATCCATTGAATTCCACGTGGGAGTGGGAATTAGGTTACCTCCTTCGGTATAACAACTGAAGAGATTTCATTGCTTGCATCCTCCTCGTCATCAAATAAGCTATCTAGAGAATCTGATGATTCGGGTTTTGATGTCCGGCCAGCCTATTACAATAAATAAATTACATGAACTTCCAAAGCATACAATTCAAATATAGTTAATTTCTAAACGAGAGAAGAGCCAAATGCAACAGATTTTTCTTTTAATTTTTTATGGTACACCCTGTGGCTGTCCAGTCAATCCAAAGGCAGCTTTATATATCAAGGTCAAAATGAAAATTTACAACACTTAAACGAACGAAAGCATACCTGCTTATAACAGAATGCAGCAATAGGATTACTCCCCGTTTTATCACTTCGTACACCATGAAGAGAACCTGTTGACTCAGGAAGTGATTTTTGTTCTGCCTAGTCAATTAAAGCAACTCATTCACTTTTCCAATGAAGCTTTATTGCTAAGACATAAAACCAGTAACCACAAAAGGTTGACAAATATAAGAAGTTGTTAACAACAGCAACAATTGATTACAATGCTGTCAATCAAAACCGGTTTATTAAGACTGGAAATTTCAATAAGACCTTTATTCTTTTTATGATGAGACAGGCACGCAGGCAGGCTATCCGGGCTACTTACCGAAAATGTAGTCAGGGTATTTAATAGCAATTCTACATCATCTTCACCTGGATTTAAGATGAGACACAATATTAGCGGCGATTATTAGGATATTCTATACAAATTGGACATTTCAAGGTTATAATTACATTTCTAATGAAATTTTTCCTTGTGTTGGAGAAAATTCATAAGGTCAACTTTAAAGGATAAGGTTCTCTCTTCTCAGTTTTCTAAAGAGAAAAGGTAAATAACATAATTCAGTGCCCTCATCATTCATGAAGAACGCATTGTATCCTAAAATTTAAAAGGAATAAATGTACCTTTTTCTTCGATCACTTTATCAACAAGAGATGGCAGGAACCCCATATCTACAAAGAAAGTTCTTATATTTTTTCCAGATGAGCTTGCACCACTGTCCTGAAATTTATAATAAACACAAGTGTGAAAATCTTGTAAATATACTTCGGAAATTTATTTTTAACAATAAGGTTAGAGTTATAACTTGTACGTACCCCGACATGCCTTGAGTACAGCCCATCAGGTGGCAACCTGAAATCCAAGACCTCTTCCTTTGGTACAATAGGCTTATTGCTGGCCTACAGAACAGAAATAAGAGCGCCTTTATGTTGATGCACATGCATTTAAGTTTCCAATGATTCAGCATAGTATCTCATTAGTGTACATACCATAAAGTTTTGAAGTAGTGGTTGCTAGGACTAGGGCTGGGGTAGCTTTAAACTTCACCTTCAGGCGAGTAAACCGAGTTTTCTGTGGCTCTATAAAACAACAAATAGTTCGGATAGTCAAAAAATTGAACAATGTTTAGACCATAACCTCAAAAGCAGCATGCCAACTGATCTTTGTTCTGGCTAGAGCCATGCCACTCTCTAGCTCTCAAGGTCTACAATAGTTAGATGCATTAATAATCAGTAATCACCATTCACAATCATCATTTATTCTAATATGACATTCAGCATCAAATCACATGGGAACAGAAATTTTAAATTATATGTTCAGTCTTTTTATTCTTTTCTTCTTCTATTTTTTTCAATAAGAAATATTTTACGGATGAGATGAAATTACAAAAAAGAGGATGACAACCCTCTGCAAAATAAATCACAAAAAATTCTTCCAATGGGCTATAAAAGAAGACAAAGATTAAAAAAACTGTCAAAGCATTTTTCTTTCACTCCATATAGACCATAATAAGGCTCCGGTAAAGTCTAACCATAAAATTTCCTTTTCCCCTTTGAAAAGGTGATCAACACGAACTGTAATGGCCCAGGACCACCGCTAGCAGATATTGTCTTCTTTGGGCTTTCCCTTTCGGGCTTCCCCTCAAGGCTTCTAAAACGCGTGTGTTAGGGAGAGGCTTTCACACCCTTACAAAGGGTGTTTCATTCTCCTCCCCAACCGATGTGGGATCTCATAATCCACCCCCCTTCAGGGCCCAGCGTCCTCGCTGGCACTCGTTCATTTCTCAAATCGATGTAGGACCCCCCACCAAATCCACCCCCTTTGGGGCGCAGCGTCCTTACTGGCACACCGCCTCATGTCTACTCCCTTCGGGGAACAGCCTCCTCGCTAGCACATCGCCTGGTGTCTGCCTTTGATACCAACTGTAACGGCCCAGGCCCACCGCTAACAGATATTGTCCTCTTTGGGCTTCCCCTCAAGGCTTTAAAACGTGTCTGCTAGGGAGAGGTTTTCACACCCTTATAGAGGGTGTTTCGTTCTCCTCCCCAACCGATGTGGGATCTCACACGAACACTGGCAAGCAATGTGTGAGGATCTGAGACACTGCAATGGACCAACCAAAGCCGGCCAATGTCAACCCCGAAAAAGCTTGAAACATAGGTGCAAGTGATAAATGGGCCTCTTTGCAATTCACCAGCATTCTTACATAAAGAATATCAGTTTGGAGGGATACACAGCCAGGGAGATCATTTTTGTAGCTTATTGTGGATATTAATGCAAGATAGGCTAAGTTCCCAGATAAAAACTTGACCATTTTTGGATACTTCCCTTTTCAAATTCTTCGATAACCAGGGATGCTCTTGTAAAACCCACAAATTGCAAGGTCCAAAGGCAGATATCCTAGTAGAGAAGGCATTCTTTTCCAAGGTACCAAATTTAAATATCTTCATGATGTGTGGTTTAGGAGATAAGTAAATGAGATTTTTTCAAGTCGCCTTTTGAATTCAACTCAACCAAGTGCGTGGAAATTAGTCAAAACTTTGTGTTGTGCAAGGAGCCTACATCCCACAGTACTCGATCTTCATTCACCAAATACCATGAATCACAGCAGTTACTCTTCTAAGTACAACAAGAACCTCGCATACCATAAATTTGAAAATATTTTATCCATACGACCTACATTCTAATCAATCAAAGCCCAAAAATCAATAATAAATAGATCACACAAGCGATGAAAACAAGTTACATGCAGAGGAAAGTTAGATTGAAATGAGCCCAGACACAGGTTAAATAGAAGTCACGCATCAAATTTTACACACAACCAATTAAAAGAAGAGCAAGTGAGGGGATGAACCTGAAGCGGAGCTGTGAAGGGAAAATGTAGAGAAAGAAGGAGAATTGAAGAAGCCGCAATTTGGTTTTGGGGGTTAAAGGGTTAAAGGCAAGCACAGAACAGACACAGGCACAGGGGACGGAGGACCAAAAATCGAAGCTTTGCGATCCTGAGATTCAATGCGGCAGTGCGTAATCAAGTCAGAGTGCGCCCTTCTGATAAACCCTTCACTGTTTCCCGTGATTGACACGTGGTCTCATCTCGAAGAGTCCGGTCGACAAGTTCCACGACTAATTCCATGTCATGCTCCCAATGCTAAATTTAACTTACTCCTGTCATTGAGTTTTTTCTTTAATTTTCCAATTTCATATCGGTTTTACTACATTGTTTTTTCCCATACTTTATGAAAGGAAAAAAAAAGGGACAACCTTAAAAATAAATCCTAAATGTTTGAACTTTGAATTCTATTATTAAAAAATAAAAAAACAATTAAGGATCAAGACAAGACAAGTGTCATGATGCTACTAAGAAAGACGACGCATCATTCAACTCATCATATAATGATGTGCAATATAGAAGCAACAGGCAAACAAGAGGGGCAAAAATAGACTTGATAAAGGGTCGGGTAGGGCCACGGGCCTTAACCTTGAAAGATTCCATAAGAAGTTTGGACATGTGGCTCTAGAGTTAAACTCGTCCATACGAAAGATGAAAACTCACCAAATTTGGTGTTAATCAAATATCGGACAGACGCTCCACAACACAGTATGATCATTCGCCAAAATCATGTCTACTCTTACTATACAAAAAATGTCTCAAAATGTATTTTAAGGGATGTTATTAGCTCCCAACCACCCTTGTGCCCTATGGCCTAAGCGAGCTACTCCGTGCGCACACACGTGTGCCCAAGCGTCTCGAGTGTCTTCCTTTGAAATGAGTATTTAAAGGACAGTGTAGGACGACACAAGTGTTTCGACATTGTGCCCCAACCCATGTGTCAGAGGTTGATATATGCACTCGTTGTCTGGTATGGAGTCCATAAATGATACGACATGGAGATGAGAGAGTTCATGCCCCGATGAAAACCTAGATGATGGATATTAGGATATCCTGATTAGATGAGTGACACATGGGTCAGTTCTGCTAGACATGTTTGAGCAAGCTAAGATGCCCAGCTGTCCTGAGACATGAGATTGCATCACGATGTATGAGTCGTGTTGTTGGGAACCAAGATGAGGACTGAGATGCGACGTTGCACACGAGAGACTTTGGCCAGAAGTAGAGGCAAGGTCGAGCAGAATGACTTGACTTAGTGTAAAGAGCTGCAGACAATTGAACATGCATGCACGGGCACCGTGTATGTGCGAACAAGCTTAGATTCCCCATGAGCTGTGTCCAATTGGCGAAGGAGAACCTTGCCTGACGATGCCATGAAGACAGGAGAAAATTTGAATGGAGCTTGTCATAAGCGTGTTAAGATCAATACGCCACACAATTAAAAAAAATACAAATGTGACTCTAGGTAAGTTAGTCTAACATCTACACTTCTCCTTGAGAGATTAAATATAACTTGAACTTATTATATTTAAATGAAAAGAACATTGGAGTAAGCTAGAATTTTATATCTATTATTTGATAGAACGATATACTAGGTCCATTAATGACTTCCAACAGAAATGTATTGAGTTTGACAATAAATTGTTTATAGTATTTTATCAAATTGTAGACTTCAAAAATGCTCAACTTTTAAAACTAGAGAAAATAAATTACAACTTTCTCTAGTAGTTCAATTTCAAAACAACTTTGCTGCACATTACGTTTTGGTTGGATGGGTAAATGATGAAACAACTGATAATACATTTGTTATTTTTCAATTGATTTAAAAATCAACATGGCACAAAGAAGAAACCCAGCAAAAAAAAAAAAAAAAAAAAAAAACCCACCCACTGCACCAGAACATTGATCAAATAAACGAAGATAATAGCTGCGATAACGAAGAAATCCCAAAGAACATCTTCAAACCCAGTAAAGCAAAAGACGCATTTCTGAGAATTTCTGAGACTGCTCCCAATTTTTCAAGTATATGTTTCGACTATTTCCATCATTTGTTGTCAAGCTGCAGGGCTTCAGGATCGAGCGGAATCGTTCCCACCGTCAAAACACCACGAGTTTCGGTATTATATCCATTAACTTTGATTGGCATCGAACCGACAGTCATAACTTCAGTAGGTTTGGAATTTGTATCACTTGCAGCAGCTGGTGTAGCTCCTCCTCCTGAAGTCTTTTCAACCACTTTCCCGCCAAGTTCAAGTGATTCCATCCTCAAAGTCGATGTAACATCAGCTTTTTCTTCACCGTCGAGCTTGGGACTTTCCTTCACTGCTACAGTACCAGGATTTGAATAGACTTGCTCAGCTCTCGAGGTTGCATTCCTTTCCGACCCCCTCGCACCATCGTTGGCCTTGTTAAGATTTTTATCCTCTCTCAAAGGTTGCTCAACAACACAATTTAGCTGGCGGGTTTGATCTAATGCAGGTACAAAATATGGACGCTCCAGCCTTCTAACAACCAACCTCGCTTTCTCTTCCTGCATGATCTTCTGACGGTTTTCATAATAAATGAAGTCGTCAAGTAAAGAGGTCTTTAATGCATGATTCTTGAATAATTTTATCATCTCCAGACCTTTTATAAACGGTAACTGCAAAAGAAAATATAATTCGAAGAGGTTAGAACCGTAAAAAATCAATTTCATTTTCTGCCAGTCTGACTAAATTATAACGCACAGAAAATAGAGAAAAGCTGAGCTTTTAGCTACAAAAAAAGTGAAAGTATGACGCCGAAACAAATCAAATTTTCAAGGAACACGCAATCAAACTTGCCAAACATTGGCACTTAGTTGCTACTCACAAGATTATAAAGTGATCAACTTTAAACATTGAACAAGAAATACACAAAATGTAATAAACTTAATTTACATCGACCAATAGTTCCACATAAAAGAATGAACACCGAGTAGCGAGGCTATGCTTGCCATAAACAATTTAACAGTATCACATCTACAAGGCACGAAGATCATTCAATCCATAAGACTTGGGAAAGCAAATGCAACCTAACACCACAAGATATCCAAATCACTCCCAAACAGAAGAACACAAGAAAGTGGATGATACGCCACAGAACTAATCAAAAGGATATTTTCTACGAATAAAGATATTACTGGACTGAATAGGAAATAACAAAGCTACTTACTTCTTGCGTGTCTCTGCTATTAGTAACAGGTTTATTTTCATTGTTCTCCAAAATGACATGCCTAAAGTTGTTGTTCGGCACATCTTTGATAATGTGCCATTTAACAGGGAAGCTTCCACTCCATTTATCCTGCTGCCAAAAATCCATATCCCTGTTGAAGTCCACAGGGCCAATCATCTCTGCGACACCACAGAACTGACCACTTGCATTGACCTATATACCAAAATATTAAATCAACAACCTGAAAGGAGAAAACATATCTAATATCACAAAATCTAAAAGGAAAAAAATCAACTTACAGAGAAGAAGAGGAATACAGGACAGCTTCTTGATTTCGCTAAAACTATTCTCTGAGCATCTTCATATGCAATATTCAGTTTCTTATTCCCATTAGGAGTGGAGGACCAAACATTATACTTAATGCTCTTGTGAACATCATCCTCACTGTAAGATTTAATTACAAAAAACTTTGCATCCATGTATTCAACAGGAAAATCATCCTTATTATACTGATCTGTGTAGATAATAATGTTTCCATCTGCATTACCATCTCCAGCCTTGGTTGTGTAGGCCTTCAGAACCAGTTGGGTTTTAGATCTGCTGATTCTAGGACCTCGATTTTGCTCGCTTAACGCATCTGGACTAGCATTTGCACTACCCAAAACTCTACCAACTTGAACCTTAGGCTGAAATTTAGTGATTGCAGCCTGTCCATGAGCACTTGATCGAAAGTCAGAAAAGCCATTATTGATAGGATGAGAAACTCTCAATTGACCATGTTGAGAAACAACCTTTCCATTTGATATGTCATCCACTGGATGAATTGAACCATAAGCACCTCTACCCTGTAAGCACAGATCATAAATCCAAAAAAGTTCCATTAGCCACTGAAAGTGAAAGGAAACTTGCATGTGCGCATAACACCTAATACGGAAAACTAATTGAATAGATAATCTCAATCACACTTTTTAGCAACAATAAACATCATTCCCTCCAAGTAGACACAAGTGACATTCAATACAGGAAACACAATTAAATTTACCTGATAAACACGTGATGAAACTGACCCAGCATGACTACCAGCAGAAATGCTACCAAGTGTTGCACTTTGCTTACTTGGACCAACATTAGCTCTTGGCACTTCTGATAACATGTCCAAGGAATTTCTCTGGCCTAATGTAGGATTGGTGGCGTTCCTAGAAAAGTTTCCAGAACCCTCATTTTTATGCATTCTTCCATTTCCATTAGATCTATTAATTGAAGGATCAATCAAGTCATTGGAACTATTGGGGACAGTATCTGGCTGAACGATAACAGGGATGTAGGCAGGTGAAGAAACAGAGCTTTCATAAGAAGGAATGGTGTAAAACTGTTGGGCCCCTATATATGGACCATCTGGTCCCATCACAGCACTATGTATGTAAGGATTATAGGGGTTGTATTGAGACTGTGCATATCCATAGCTTGGCGTATAATATACATAAGATGAATTCTCATTTTGAGCACCCTAAATCAAGAGAGATAATGAGGACCATCAGAAAAAAAGATAATGAGGACCATCAGAAAAAAAGATAATGAGGACCATCAGAAAAAAAATTGAAGTTATGGCTAAGCAAGAAAATATAAAATACAGATATCTATTACTCACTGTGTAATGGATATCTGGACCATCTAAACCAAAAATCCGAGAATGATCCTCCCATTCGCCAGGTGATTCAAATCCTTCAACAATAAAGAAACATATGTGAGTCATCATAGCATCATCTAAATTGCTACATCATATATTCACGAATATTACCTGTACAGTAATAACCATAATTGGCAGCAGTAGGGTAATAAACGCCCTGATCAAAAATAAATTCAGGGGTGGCTCCTTCATTGTACATGTTTTCGCTTGCTCGAGAAACGGATCTATCAAATATTGCTTAATTCAATGCCTCAAAAGTGAATTTGAGATTCAGCAAATCTAAGGAACGTCTGAATCCAATGCAAGGCACAAAAAAAGAACAAAAGAAAATAAATTAGATGTGTTTGGGCATAGTATAATAAAAGATAAGCAGAAAAGGAAAAATATCAAGCATTTCTATTCCAGAATATAGTAACAACGAAGCAAAAAGGTTACCGAGCAATTCAATTACAAAATTGGTGAAAAGCATACAATCAAGAATCTGATTGACTCCAACGATACTAGTTTCAAAGGAAGATCTAAAAAGGACAAAGCAAATGGCCGTATTAACGTTAAATATATAGTAGAATGAAAACAAATGACTTCCCTGATGGCTAACAACAGAGAAACTCAAACGAATGACTTCTTCTAAAACCTTACAAACGAAGGTTAGCAGCAGTTACGGGGAGAGGGAAATAGTAAGTCGTTAAAAAAGAGGCACTATTCAGTTGACTAAGCGTCTAGATAAATGACTGATGCTTGACTAGTCCCTGAACATGAAACTTGCGTACAAGTGAAGCAATTAATAGTAGCATAGCGGAATTTGAGTCAAGCATCCCCTTGCACCTTGATGTATTTAGATTTTGAGCGACCTTCTTCTCATATTCAATCGGTCTGGAGTCAAACATCCACTTCCACATCCAAATGTAGAACGAAACAAAATATTAACCCAAGGCCGATGGAATTGGACAAGAAGGCAGCTCAAAATCTAAATACATCAGGTAAAATTATTTTGGAATAAAATTTCAGCGTAAGGAATCAGTAGAACAAAAATTCGAACTCCCAAACAGTTATCGAGTACACAAATATTCAGGAATTAAGCAGAAAACGCAGAGATAGATGACGGAAAATTGAAAAGATATAAACGAAATTTGCAAGACAGAAGGGTGAATACATGGAAGAAAAAGAAAAGGCAAAGAGCAGGGGAAAGAGGAATAGTACCAGAGAAAAGGTGATTGGAGCCATGGAAGAACGCTACAGCAGTGGAGATTGAGAATTAAGCAGGAAGAGAAAGGGGTTTGAGCAAAACATGGGGAAGGCTGAACAAAGAAACCCTAACCACGAGGAGAAGGAGAAGAAGAAGGAAGAAGGGGGAATTTTGCGTGTGTGAAGAAAGCACAAGCAGAGACGCGGAAAGAGGAGATTCCAACTTCCAAGCGTCTACGCAGCGTATCCAGTGCCTGACCAAAATACCCCTAATGACTTACCAAAATAACAACTTTGCCACTAAGGAACCCAATGGGCTGGACTCGGCCCGGAAGAGGAAAAATCTAGGAGGCCACGTGGAGAAGCAGTATTGGTTAAGAGAGTGAAGCGAGAAGAATTTGAGTTCAAGGAGTTCTCTCGCAGCTCTAGAATCCAGTACAATACAACAGAATTTTCTCAACCTCTCATCCTTGTCTTGTCCCGCAAGTAAATCACTATTTGCAACACATGAATGACACGTGTCACTCCCTCTTCTTTCCACATTTACCTCCCTTCCTCAGATAAAATGTATTATACACAGTTCTGTTCAAAGTAGGAGATTAAAACAAAGAAAATTACCACAACGGTCACCTCTTGAGGGTAAAGAAAGAGGAACTGTTGACCAAAATTAAGCAAGATTTTAAAAAGTAAATATAATATAATTGAAATTTAAAAGAATATAAAAATAGTTTTTTTTATGTATTCACCACATGAGACCCAACTAAATAATTGGATTGCATTGAATAATTGAGAATCGAGATATATTTTTTTGTTGAAGTTAAAATTTAAAAACTTGTGTAATAGTTGCTTCCACAATCAAATGATGAAATATAACGTGGAGACATACATATAAATAAAATAATAAAATAATAAAATAATAAAATAATAAAATAATAAAATAGGAATAGAATAAGGGCGATTGTGACTCAGCTCCATGAAGGATTATTTTCTCATCCTCTCTTAAAAAAAAAGATTTTATTGTAAGATAAATTTCAAAATCTATTTTTGTAAACTATTATTTTAGTTTTTAAAATTTTGCTCCATTTTTCAAGACCTACTTTAGTGTAGATAAGAAGAGAAAAAATGGTTAATTTTAAAAAATCAAATTTTATCCAAAGGAAAAAAAAAAAAACTCAGTTTTTTCAATCCTGGAATACTGCCGGCGACCGAAAAAAGTGATGGAGCGCTCGCGAGCGAGTGGTAAAGAGAGAAAAAGAGGACGAGGTGGCGGTGGGCTTTGGTGATTGCCGGTTGAACAATTCCTATTGTGAATGTGCAGATGCCAGATTCATCAGTTTAACCAATTACATCAAATCTGTTTTTTGATCGAAGAATGGTAATCAGTCCGACTTGCAGCTGAATGATGCGTTTCTTCCGTTTCTCTCTACAATTTGAAACTTGGGTTGGACGGTTCGTGGAGTTATAGCTCATTCATGAACGATCAATCTCGTCTTGGAGTGCCTGTTGCAGGAAGTGTTCAAGTTTAATGGAGTAGACGTAATTTCAATAAAATGGAAGAGCAGTCGAGGTTTTGCTTCGAGTGTCTTAAAAGTCGAATCGAAGTCGATTTCTCCGACCGACTCATAGTCTCCTATGCCATCTCCGACACGGCCCTGCCCTTCACCTCCACCGCCGTTGTTCAGGTCTCGTTCCCACTGGTGCATAATCTTAATAGGAATGCGTTTAAGAGAGTGCATTAGAAAATGTTCTTTCGTTATCTGATTATTTTTTCGCGCAGGTGTCAAATGGGGAAGCCTCAGGCTCTCAATTTATGATTGTGTATCTGCCAGGCCATGATTACAATTGCATAACCAACTATGTGTATGGTCATCTTTTTCTCATTTTAGATTTTAGCACACTTCTGAACATTATTGCTCTCAAGCGTCTCAAACTCGGGAACCAGTTTGGATAAGCTGCTTGATAGTGTCGGATGAATTATGGGTTTCTCCGTATTCGTTTATTTAATTTCTTTCAAGGGAGAATTTAACACCATCCCACTCCCCAATGCAGGAATGAGTATTTACTGGACAATTTCAACAGTGGTAACGAAGACAGTACTCACACTATATCTCAGATTAGTGGAGATCAAGTTGAAACTCAATGGGATAGTCCTCATAAAGGTTCTTTGTATTCGCCACAAATTGGAGAGAAATCACTCACTGACGGTTCTAACTACAACCATTCCAGTAGGCTCTCTTGTTCGAGGATAATCAGTTCTTTGGCCCCCATTGCCCGTATTAGCATTTCATCCCCCTCTACCTTTGATGAAATTGCTTCCAATCTCTTGTCTGGATCTTTGGAAGATCATATATTGCACTCAATTTGTCTCTTAATTGAAGGAAGAGCTTCAGGAAGGGACTCCATAAATTTTCTTAGCTTAGTTGGAATTCCGTCTTTTCAAGAGACTGTCTTCTTGAATTGCTTGAGGCATCCCAATATCGTGCCTGTTCTTTCAATGCTAAGGACTCATGGTTATACCAATGCAATATTGCCTACAACTCCATACACATTAGAGAACATTCTCCATTATAGTCCGGATGCCATAAAGTCTGAGTGGCATATTAGGTTTCTACTATATCAGCTACTATCCGCACTTGCCTTTATACATGGCTTAGGGATCTTCCATGGCAATATATGCCCACCCAGTGTGATGTTAAATGAGATGTGCTGGTCTTGGCTGCAAATTTGTGATATGCCTGGGTTAGTGTGTGATTTAAATACGAAAGAAAAAAAATGTTCGATGGCTACATCAGGACAGATACATTGTTGTGCAAAGGATTGTTCTTCCAAAGCTCTTTACGCTGATTTGAGTGTTTCTTCCTCAATAGACTGGCCGTCTGATTTTATGCGATGGTGGAGGGGTGAGTTGAGTAATTTTGAGTATTTACTTGCCTTAAATAGATTGGCTGGGAGAAGGTGGGATGACCACAAATTTCACACAATAATGCCATGGGTAATAGATTTTAGCACAAAGCCAGATGAGAGTTCAGATGTCGGATGGCGGGACTTAAGCAAAAGCAAATGGCGGTTGGCGAAAGGTGATGAACAGTTGGACTTCACCTACACTACCTCTGAAATCCCACATCATGTATCAGATGAGTGTCTCTCTGAGCTGGCTGTCTGCAGCTATAAAGCCAGAAGGTTACCTTTAAGCATTTTACGTATGGCCGTCCGTTCAGTTTATGAGCCCAATGAATATCCTTCTAACATGCAGAGGCTTTATCAGTGGACCCCTGATGAATGCATTCCTGAATTTTATTGTGATTCTCAAATATTTTATTCAATGCATGACGGTATGGCTGATTTGGCTGTACCTCCATGGGCAGGTAGTCCTGAGGAGTTCATTAAATTGCATCGTGATGCTCTAGAAAGTGATCGAGTCTCAGAAAAACTCCATGAGTGGATTGACGTCACATTTGGATATAAAATGTCGGGTGAAGCTGCTATTTCTGCCAAGAACGTTATGTTGCCTTTATCTGAACCTACTCTCCCAAGGTCGATGGGACGTCGTCAGCTCTTTAGTCGACCACACCCAAAACGGAAAGTTCCAACCAAGAGATCATGTCAAACCCCTGTAATGTCAGTTGAGAATCAATGCCATGCAAATGAAGCGGAAGATAAAGATATTATTATGTCTGAAATATCCTATCTAGAAGAATTAGAAGAAGCATCATCATTCCTTGAAGACGCCAGACATTTAAATGCTGTTTATGGCTATTATGCTAAAAAATTGGAAGATATGACTTCCAAAGAGGTGTTATCGGCAGAGAGCTTCAATAAATGTTTAACCAATACTTCTGATATATTTGTGCAGCATGAGCTTCGAACCAGTATTACACTGAGCTATCTTCTTGAGCATGTTGAAGTGGAGGGTAAAGATTCAATTGGATATCAAGATTTGTTATCATGGAGAGAAAGAATATCTCAATTGCAATTTTCTGATGGTGCTGCGAATGATATCTTTTCTATTGGTTGTATTCTAGCAGAGCTTCATTTGAGGAGGCCACTTTTTCATTCTACCTCATTGACTATGTACTTGGAAAGTGGTATCTTGCCTGGCTTTATGCAAGAACTTCCTCCTGATATTAAAATTCTTGTTGAAGCATGCATCCAAAAGGACTTGACAAGGTGGTAATTTTGAGGCTTTTTACTTTTTGATTACGTTAGTTGTAAATAGGAATTACAGTTGTTCAAATATATAGTGCCTGGTGTCTTTTGATTTTGTTTCTACCAAGTAGCATTTGTCTTATGTATTTCACTGGTTGTAGGTTGACGAGTTCATATGCTATGGACTCTACCTGACTAACTCTTCCTATTTTATTAAAACCTGGTTAGGAGGCCATCAGCCAAAAATATATTGGAATCACCTTGTTTTCCTGCTACAATCAAGTCATGCTACTTGTTTCTAGCTCCACTTCAGATTCTTGCAAAAGATGTTACCCGACTTCGTTATGCTGCAAATTTTGCAAAACAAGGGGCTCTCAAGGCAATGGGAGAATTTGCTGCTGAAATGTGCGCTCCTTATTGTCTGCCTCTTATATTGGCTCCTCAGTCAGATACGGAAGTAGAATGGGCTTATGTACTACTAAAAGAGTTTTTGAAGTGTCTGATGTCTAAGGCAGTGAAGACTTTGGTTTTACCTGTTATCCAAAAGATTTTACAGGCTAGTCATGAATTCTTTTTGTCAATTTCATTGTATTATTAAAATTTTATATATTGCTTTACTTATTGATATTTTAATTTCAGGTTCCTGGTTATTCACATTTGAAGGTTGCTCTTCTCCAAGATTCATTTGTAAGAGAAATATGGAATCGGCTTGGTAAACAAGTGTATATGGAAACAATTCATCCTTTGGTCGTGTTTAACCTATCTGTTGCTCCACATAAGAGCTCCGCAGCTGCCGCTTCAGTGCTTCTTATTGGCTCTTGTGAAGAACTTGGGATGCCTGTTACCATTAATCAGGTTTAACTTGTATTGAAGTCTTTGGACTTTGATGATATAAAAAATTGTATTTGATATCCATATGTGTTCATCGTAATTTGTCTATAAGCCATGTATGTATGTGACTCACTGCAGTTATAACTTACTCTCTCTTGTTCCAGACAATCCTGCCTTTAATTAACTGCTTTGGGAAAGGAATCTGTGCAGATGGCATTGATGCGCTGGTTAGAATTGGTATTCTTGATTTGTTGAGTGGTTGGTATGACCTCTTTTTGAACGTAGACATGTTCAGTTAAGTCATTTTAATTCTATTGTTTAGGTGGTCTTTTTGGTGATATATTCGTTGTCAAGCAGATGTTTCCATTACTCAAGAATGTTGTTAGGTGCTGTATTAAATTTTCTTCTCTGTCCAAACCTGAACCCATGCAAAGTTGGAGTAGTTTAGCCCTTATTGATTGTTTCACCACATTAGATGGCCTTGTTGCCTACTTACCAGGTGAAGTGGTATTAAAGGAGCTTATTGAGGTAAATTTTTCTAATATACTCGGGCAAAGTTGCAAATGTGAATTGATGTTTCTGAACTTTTGGTGCATCCTATGGTTATGTAGGGCCAGAAATGTTTACATGTCATGGTGCTAATTCAGAAGAATTTGGATGTCTCAGTGCTTCAGGTGATTCAAATTTCTCACCACAAAGCATGCATGCATTTGTATATTTGACCTAAAAATAAATTTGAGAAGTTCATTACCACCAAATGTTTTTCGACCTAGGTAAAAATGTGTAATGCTAAATAAATGTTTGTTGGTCATGGTTCTTTTCTAGTTTAATATTTACTGGGTCTTTGAAAATATGCGTGATCTCTTATCTCCATTTAGTTGGGAATTGAAGTACTTTTAGAAGATTGGATGACACTAGATTGAAGGCTTTTCAGCATTCTGTTGGGAAGAAGTGGTGTCTCTTTAGGTTATTGTTGAGAAGAAAGCTATAGATGTCTGAGATGACTTCGATGATGTCAAAGATTATGGAACATAAGTTCAATATATCTAAATTTTATGCATGGAAAACAAATATTCGTCACTAAATTCAGAGCTTTGATATGGAAGATCACCTGACTTCAGAATCACAAACGAAAAATGATACTAAAAGGAGTTTGTTATGGGACGATTCTAGGCTTATTCTACAGATAAAAAAATCAATTGATAGTGAGATAGTTGAGATGATTAATCATTGGAAGCTGTCAAAGAGCTAATAGAATACTTTACATTTCTTTACTCTGGAAAACAAACGTCAGTCAAGTGTTCGATATGTGTAAGACACTCATTCAACCTGATCAAGGCGAGAAATCTCTAATGTGTTATTTTATGAAGTGCAAAAGAATGCATGTGGAATTTAATGCTTTGCTAGGTTAGTGCTGATGTGAAAGTTAAGACTGCCCAACATGAGCAATTGTTTATTATGATCTTTTTTTAGTTGGCCATGCCTCTAAATACTATATGGCCAAAGATCAAATTCTTTTGTATCTCAACCATTTCATCTTTAGAAGACACTTATACTTGAATACTTCGTACAAAGAAGTTGCAAGCGATCTTGCTATCTGAGTCTAATAGTGCTTTGGTTAGATGGACAAGTGAGTATTGAGGTAATAGAGAGGGAGAATCAAACAAGTCTAGATGAAATTCCAACACTTAGAAAGAAAATTGAGGAGATATTGTTTGCCAGTATCGTCATAAGCGAGGACATACGAAACGTGATTGCATAAAATTGTTGAATAAGGGCAAGAGGTTTGTTAATTGGGCAGTGTCTAAGGAAAATAGAAGATCAACTTAAGAATATTGTGTATTTATGAGTGGTAAGTTGTTTTCTTGGAAGAGTAAGAAACCAAATGTGGTGTCACATTCAAGTGTTGAATCAAAATATAGAGTAGCGTCTGTATGTGAATTAGTATGGATACGTCAACTTCTTAATAAAATGAGATTTGATATCACAACACCGACCAACTGTGGTGTGATAATCAAGCAGCTCTTCATATTGCATCTTATTTTGTGTTTTATGAGTGAATTTAATACATTGAGATCGAATGCCATTTTCTACGTGAAAAAAATACAACAAGGTTTGGTATCCACAAGATATGCAAAAATTAGAGAGCAATTAGGAAATACCTTTACAAAGGGCATTAAATGGAGCACAAATAGATTGCTTCTCTAACAAGTTGGACATGATAAATGTCTACGATCCAACTTTGAGGAGAGTCTTAGAGTTTTTATACGAGTATAACTGCAATTTTGTAAATATATTAGTTGTATTGTCCTTTATTGTTTTTTTTTTTGAACTTTCTACTTAGGTTAACCTTGTACACTTGTATGTATATCTCTTTAGTGAATGGAACTGATATTTTTCTTCTTTCAAACCTTTAGCATTAATATTTACATATATTATATTTGAACTACTTGTTTTCCCCTTAATTTATTTGCCAGCTAGTTAGTTTTTGATGATTTGGAATGTAATCTGCTACCTGTTGACCAGGTCGCTGCCAGTTCTCTAATGACAGTTTGTCAGCTAATTGGACCAGATATGATTGCATTGCATCTTATACCCCAACTTAGAGAGGTATTCGATGAGCTTGCTTTTTCGCAGGAAGCTGCCTATCGATCTACTTCTCTTGGCAAAAACATGAAAGTTTCCGGACCAAGCAGTGACGGAGATGTCCCAAATGAAGGCCGCATGGACCTTGTGTTAGCACTATCTTGATCCTCATTAAACACTGAAGTTTTGTTCTCTCATAACTCATATCTTTACTTCGAAATTGCAGACTGATTTTGTATCCTACTTTTGCATCTATTCTTGGGATAGAAAAGCTCCGACAGTGTTGTACTACATGGTTGCTTCTTGAGCAATATCTTCTTCGGTACCATCACTGGAAGGTAGGAGTAGCTTTTTAGGATGGTCTTGGATTACGCTTCGGTTGATTCAATCAAAATATAATTAAACCTGCATTTCGATTTGTTTATGCACATCTCTTAAGGTATCTTTGTTTTAGTGGGAATGTACAGGGCAGTCATCCCGAAGCAGTTCAGAAAAATTAATCAGTAAAAAGACTGAATTCAGTAAGGGTTCAACTAGTGAATACAGTCCTGCCAAACTTTTACTTAATGGTGTAGGGTGGTCAATCCCTCAATCACAAAGGGCTCAAGGTGCCAAAAACTTGATACCCCTAAGACGGCTCCATGATGTTCATCAAGGTTCCATGCAAATGCATGCATCAATATGTCACTCTATAAAGCTTGAACCCTGGTTTTGGCTCCCTAGTTTTGCATCTAGCTGGGATGGACCTGATTTTCTTGGCCGTGCGGTCGGTCTGAAAGAAGAACTTCCATGGAAGATTAAAGCATCTGTTATTTACTCAGTTCGTGCGCATCATGGGGCAGTAAGATCTTTGGCCATTTGTCCAGATGAATTTAATGTTTTCACCGCTGGAATAGGATCTGGATTCAAAGGAATGGTTCAGAGGTGGGAGTTGTCTGGAGTTAACTGTGTTTCTGGTTATTATGGCCATGAAGAGGTTTTCTTCTTTCTTTTCTTTCTCTTCCTCCTTTTGTTATCATAATGAGACCTTATTTTTCTTGACTAAATAACATGGATTGTTTTTCTCCGAGTCCTTTGGAATTCAGAAATCAATTGACAGTTATATTCAAAATTTCCCGGTTGTTATTGGTTATGGAGGTTGTGATTATTTTTAATTTTGTTCTGAAACTTTTAGGTTGTCAATGACATTTGTGTTTTGTCGCCTACTGGAAGAATAGCTTCTTGTGATGGAACTATACATATCTGGAATAGCCGATCAGGAAAGCTCATATCAGTATTTGCAGAGTCATCAGTGGATTCTGCACATCTTGCAAGCCCTTTATCTTCTGTCTTAAAGACAAATGCTGACCATGCCAACTTGATAAGTTCCAATTCATTGTCCAGTGGAATACTGACTAGTGCATTTGATGGAAGCTTGTATACATATATGCACCATATAGAATTTGCTGAAAAGCTTGTAGTGGGCACTGGGAATGGTTCTCTGAGGTGTAAACATAATGTGGTTTTCAGATTGATTTTAAAGCTCATTTATATGAGAATAAAATAAACTCATGCTGATTATCTTATGGATAATTATTTTTCCACAGGTTTATTGATGTTTCTCAAGGTCAAAAGCTTCATCTATGGAGAGGAGATGGCATTGAGTCTGGTTTTCCTTCTCTTGTCTCGACTATTTGCTCTTGTGGATTTGACAAAATGGTTGCAGATGGTGCTTCGGCTATGCCTTCCTGGATTGCAGCTGGCCTAAGTTCAGGGTACTGTAGGCTATTTGATGCGAGGAGTGGAAATGTTATAGCCACTTGGCGGGCACATGATGGATATGTAACCAAGGTAATTTTAACATGCTTAAGAAAGGCAGCTGTAGGATGATCTTGAGTTTGATTTGCCTTCTATGCTTCCAGTTGGCTGCACCAGAAGATCATATGCTTGTTTCTAGCTCTCTTGACCGGACTTTACGAATTTGGGATCTGAGAAGGTTTGTGCAAATTTTTATGCAAACTATTTGCGCTTGCACTGAGTTGAGAAGTTAGTTAATAGAAGTTTTTAGTTAGATTACATTAGTTTGATTTCTGACGATTCATCTGTTCTTCGATCATGAAAGTTGTCTGGCAGAGGGGTGTTAGCAAGCTTAGAAAATAAGTTGTAGGCAGCAAAAGAAAGGATGCTTTTAATTTCAATTCTCTCCAGCAATACTATAATTGTAATACGTTTAGGAGCTCTGGATTGCCAACATATCAGCAAAAAGAACCATATTTTAGATCCAATTAGACTTATTTTCTTAAATAATATTGCTTATATTTCTTGGATGACAGCCTTTCTTATGTCTTTTGCAGGCTTTCCCCATCAACGCCAATTATATTGAGGGGTCATAATGATGGTGTATCTAGCTTTTCGATGTGGGGCCAAGACGTCATCTCAATTTCCAGAAACAAGATTGGGCTGTCGTCTTTGTCGAAATCTGCGGATGAAGTAAGTCTTGAACACTTTTGAACATGTTCTTGTCAGTCGGTCATGTACTTTATACAATAAGAGTTTTCCTTTCAATTGCATTGGTTCAGGTGCACTATATTATAAAATTGGAAGTAGATTTAATATCGGGCTAATGCTAGGCTCATTTTTTCTGCTATAAATTTCATATTTCTTAAGAATTTGAATTCTTGGCAAAAAAAACCAAATGGTTATCAAACGAGTTTTAGTTTTTATTGGGTTTTAGTTCTGCCCAAGTCGTACATAATTCATGTTAAATCTAACCAAGTGGACCCATCATGCGCAGGATGGGCAATATCGAATTATACCTCAGAATCTCTCGAGCGTGGACCAGGGAACAAGAAATTTATCAGTATTGTCTAGCATTAGTATTCTTCGTTATTCAAGATTATTTGTTGTTGGAACAGAAGATGGTTACATGAAGATTTGTTGTTAGACATGTTATGATGGTTGGAGAAAAGGGAAATCATTTCATCTTAGTTTTTGTTCTATTTGTTGGCAAAGGTTTGAATACTTGTCAGTAGTCACTACGAGGGTGGCTGCATTTTGGTGAAACGCATTATTGTTATTGTTTTGGAGGTTAAAGATCTATTGTATGAGAACAAAAATAATATTTTAACAAAATGAAAAAGAAAAAAAAAGGAAAAAAGTGGTTGTGGGTATGGAAAAGGCAGGGGTATCATTTAACTTTTGCTTGATGAAGATATGTAGCTTCGGAGGTTACAAGAGTGAAGATTCTTATTCCTTGAACCCCGTTTTCTGATAGGTATAATCGTTTGCCATGTTGTGTTGACGACTGCAAGCACAGAATATTACTTTCATAACGGCAGAAAGTAATGCTTTGGCACGTCTCGGAAACCATATAAGAGGGAGGATGGTTTGCAGGCAACATAATCTCACTAACTAAACCTATATCATTTGGTCATTGTAGTTCCTTTTATTGTACTCCCTTTTGCAATGGCCAATCTTCTTGGTGACGATATGGACGGTATCTCTCTCTCTCTCTCTCTCTCTCTCTCTCTCTCTCTCTCTCTCTCTCTCTCTCTCCTCCCTCCCCTCCCTCCCTCCCTCCCTCCCTCCTCCCTCCCTCCCTCCCTCCCTCCCTCCCTCCCCCCTCCCTCCCTCCCTCCCTCCCTCCCTCCCTCCCTCCCTCCCTCCAGAGGCAAGATTATTTTCTTTCTTACGAGTATGAAATAACATGCAGAGATCGCAAGATATGTTTCCGATGTCCCACCAGCTCATTACACGGTCAAGATCGAGTCGTTTTCATTGTTAGCCAAGAACTGTGTGGATAGGTTTGAATCCGGGGAGTTTGAGGCAGGTGGATACAAATGGTAAACGATATATGTTAGCCTCGTTTATCTTCTTAAATTGGAGGCTTGAACTGCTGTGTGCATTGTCCTAACCATGGAATGCGGTTGCAGGAAATTGGTAGTCCACCCACTTGGTAACAAAAGCAAAAATGGGGACGACCACATCTCTCTCTACTTGGCGATTGCAGGGACAGACTCCCTTCAACCAAATCGGGAAGTGTTCATCGTTTATCGACTTTTTTTGCTTGATCAGAACAACGATAACTACCTCACAGTTGAAGGTATATCTTCTGTTGCCTTGAAGAAATGAGGTGTCTACAATACTAATACTACTAATAATAATATCTGAATGTGAAGATGGCAAGATGAAGCCTAGGCGGTTTCGAGGAATGAAGAAAGAATGGGGTTTTGATAAATACATTAGCCTCAAAGAATTCAACGAGTCCGCAAATGGGTATCTGGTGGACGATACGTGTGTGTTTGGAGCTGAGGTCTTTGTTTGCAAAGAAAATTTCAAAGGTGGCAAAGGGGAGTGTTTGTCAATGGTAAAGAGTCCCATCATTCACAAGCATATTTGGAAAATTGACAACTTCTCCAAGCTGGACGCCGAGTGCCACGAGTCCAGAATCTTCAACGCGGGGGATCATAAATGGTATCCATCTTCCTTCCATGGACATTCCAATACTTAACTCATCAGAGGTTTGAACCCAACTCACTCATACGTACACCGTCATTGCAGGAAACTTCGAGTGTATCCAAATGGAAGAGGCAGTGGCGAAGGCAGCCATCTTTCATTTTTTCTGGCACTGGCAGATCCCACATCGCTACATCCTGCTACCAAAATATATGCAGAGGTAACGTTGCGCCTGCAAGATCAGGAGCATTCCAAGCATCATTCTGGAAAAGGTAGTGTGTACATTATGGTAAAATACAAACAATTCAGTTCCATCACAATGAAAGATTTTTCCTGTTTTGGTGTTGGCAGTTTCATACTGGTTTACTGCATCGAACCCAGAAGTTGGAGGTCTTAGATTCATTCTCTTAAGCAAGTTCCGGCAACCAAACATGGGTTTTCTGTTGAAGGACGTTTGCATTGTGGAGGCAGAGGTCAATGTCCTTGGAGTGGCCAATGCGTTCTCTTGAGCCCCCCCTGCCTGAGCTCTGTTGTAAACCATAACTAACATCATATCAATCTCATCCCTAGTGCTTTACATGTAAACGAAATAGTAGCAAGATCTGGACTTTAAGTAAACCGTTATATTTCCGTTCAGAAACTAATTAATTGGAAGAAATTCATCATCTCTAGACGCGTCGAACAACCGGATATTGTTTAAATTTCTAAGGGAAAAAGCCACAAGGCATCATCGATCACCTAATGGCTCGTTATCAAGAGCATCATCGATCACCTGCTTCTTTTCTATTTCCAAGTAATGGACCCTGTCATTCATGCCTTGCTTTCCATATGCTTCTATCATAATAGAATATGTTTTGGTATCTGGCTGACGGTGTTTATTTTTCATTCGCTTAAATACTCTATCCATTTCCATCAGATCTTCAGCCTTAGCACACGCATATATAACTGCATTATAAAATGAGGTATTCTCTGGAATCTCGTATTTTCCTGCCAACTTAACTGAGCTAATTACCTTATGGAAGAGACCTGCGTTGGCATATCCATTTATAAGGCAACAGAATGTCTTGGTGTCTACTCGCATGCCCTCAGCACGCATCTGCTCAAATGTGTACTCCATGTTCTTTGCATCTCCCGCGTCTGCAAAAGCTTCGATCACGTTGTTGTATGTCGACGTCGTCCAAGGAAACTGCAGTTTGCGCATATATTCCATCACAGAACACATTTTATCATACATCCTTTTCTTCCCATAAGCACCAATCAAAATATTAAATGTTCGAGTTTCTGGCTCAATACCAAAATTGCGAAATTTTTCATACCATCTTTCCATCATTTCAATCTGCCCCTCATTACCAAACACACCAAGAATTATATTCATTGTCCACACATCCGGTTTGCAAGTTGTGCTTTCAAGCATTCCTAAAAGAACTTTCTCCATCTGCTCATACTTCCCTATCTTGCCATACCCACTTAAGACTATGTTTTGGGTCACTGTATTTGGAGATATCAATCGTTCTGCCATTTCCTCATACAAAGATTCGACTAATTCAAAGCGAGAATCATCTACACATGCCTTGATTAAGGAACTATAAGTGTAGACGTCAGGCTGGCAGCCAGGGAGGGTCTTCATCAGATTCAGAGTGGAGAATGCATCATCAATGAGATTGTTCCTACAATAAGCAGCAATCAAAGCAGTGTAAAGTTCAGAGGTAGGTTCACATCTTTCTTCAACCATTATGTCAAAAATCTGACGGGCACGATGTGGTTGGCCTGATCTTCCAAGTAGAACAATCAGCTTCATGTAAGTTCCTTCTTTTGGTTCATAAAACGACTGTTCGCGGAGCATTTCAAACACCTAAACGGTTGAATTAAAGCAACACAATTGTTAGTTAGAGGTGAAAACAATAGCACAAGAAGTTTATGCAGACTCATCAAATTATTTACACTTCATTCCTTGAAATTAGGGCACATGAAGATGAACGCTCATGTTTTCAATTCAACTTCGCAGAACATGTAACTAATCTCCCTGAAATCCGTAAGTATGTAGTGTTTGTCTGTAAATGGGGAAAAAAGAGCTAATTCCAGTGCCTATTACAAAATTACGCAATCGCTCGTCGATTCTGTCTCAAATTACAGTTTTTGAACATAAATCGAAACATTAAATAGACACGATGAGCGAGTAACAAAAAGAAGGGTGCAGAACATATGAAAACTGTAATTGCAGAGTGAAATTAAAGAAGGGGGAAGCGACCTCAAGCGCTGGAAGCCAACGTTTGTTGGCGATATGGTCCGACAAGGCTTCAGTGACGGTATTGGCCGAAGCCTTGGCGTCGTTCTTGCGGTCTAATTTCTTTTTGACATTTTTGAGAGGGGTCTTCTTGGGGGCGGATGTCTGTGTAATGCCTGGAAATTCACCTTGCTTCCAGTGCCTCTTCTTAAAAGGAGAGGAAGGAGGGGAGTTTCTGGCGGGGGCTGCAAAAGCACAGCGAACAATGAGAGTATTGGAGTGTGGAGAAGGTGAAGGAAAGATGGGGGAAAAGGAAACGAAGCCATGATCGGTAGAACCAGAAGAAGAAAGGAGCGAGGAGGAGAAGGAGAAGGAGAAGGAAGCCATGGCTGCCATTTTTCAACAAGGATGATGGAGCTCCCCACGGCTGCGACAAGTGATGTGGATGAATTGAGTGGGATTCTAAATATAGATTAATTCACCAGACCAATTGCCGAACGGTTTTCTTTTTCATCATTATTATTATTATTATTATTATTATTTTAAATTTTTGTAAGAATATACCATAAAATTGAACTGGTAACTCGTGGCATTGGCATTGGCCATGGCATAGTGAAATAATGACAATCCATCTCCACATTTGCTTTGTAAGTCGAACCTTCCAAACAATAACAATGACGGCTTGCTTAACCTTCATTGTTCTCGCTTGATAAAAGTGAAATGTCACTCAAATAGGAGAAGAGAAACTACAAAATCTTTGGTCTTGTTTCCGCACATGCCCAAACGCTTCCACTTCCGCTCTGAATTTCCTTTCCGCTTGTCCTCTACACAAGTTAAAGCCCGCGTTACATTTACAAGTTACGACCTATACCAATCAGACAAACTTACAGATTTAGAAGCTTTTTAACAGCTACAGGGTTCCATTGATGAGATGACCTCGATAAACAAGTCCATATCCTCCCTCCCCAATTATACCAATTATATTGTCGTTGAAAAATGCGTTGTTGCAAGTTCCAGGTCTCTTAAACTGAACCAGTGACCCCATCCTAGTTGTGAGAATTCCGGCAGAGGACAAGGACTAGATCTATTAATATATCATATTTGTTACAAGTAATAAGCCTATTATTATTATTATCATTATCATTATCATCAAAATGTTATTATTGAAGCCATAATTTTAATGACGTTTAAAATAGAACAAAATAAGAAGCAGTCGGCAGTGGGAGTGTAATTAATTGTTAAGTGTACATAAGAATGTTAGGAGGGTCAATTCCGCAAGACATGAATCACCTCATAAAGTAAAACATTTACAGGATCCGTCTCTTGAAATGAAACCAAAATCACAACCAAGCTATATGCACATCTCAGCCAAGAATAAGATTGAATTGCATACAAGTAGAGCAGATGAATTCTCACAGTGTCATGTCTCGATGCCTTCTTTAAGCAATAATTCACTCGAAATAAAGAAGGCATACATCTTCGTAGAATAAGAATTTACTCGAAATGTTCAGGCGTCCTCAGATACAAAAGCCTCCTTGCAGGAGCTGGAGGTGCCAGTCCAGGAATATCCCTGATGTCTTTGTTGTTGGGGTTCACAATCTGAAAAGTTAAATATCAAACTTGTTACCGTGCCATCATCTGGAACTGTTCTTTCAAGGTATAACAAAATAAACTGCAGAATTTACCTTCACTACGATAATGGCTATCACTCCACAGACAATAAGGAATAGAAACAGCATGATGCACTTATCCGTAGCAACCTTTCCAAAGGGGGTAGGGAGGGGTTAGTCCCACTATGAAAGCCAAAATCACGTTTTTCTTTCTTTTTATTTGTGGGGGGAGGGGTGTCCCACACACAAAACCAAAATTACCTGTCTCCCAATTTCTTTCACAAGCTGGGACGCTTTCTTAATTGAAAAATTAATTGTGTCAAGCTCATTTACTATGCGGCCCATTTGTTCAGTCTGAAAATTTAATGAGGAAAAGTTAAAAGAATACCCAGGAAATTCTACTAATCAGGCCAGACTCAGAATATACTTTTAACCATAAGGTGTAATTTCAACGTTCAACATACTTGGCCTTTTAATGTAACAGCAGTTTGAGTTCCCACTTCAATAGTTTGTTCAACCACCTACGGGTCAAAGCTAAGCATTAGAACAAAGGGGATAGAAATGATAAAATCACACGTTTCAAGTAGTTCTTCACCTTTTGAGTGCGTTCAATAGCCTGATCCGTCTCATCCATTGTCTTCTTCCCAGCGTCTATAAGCTCTTGATTTGTCATTGCTACAGCACAAAGGCATGCCAATCGAATGAGAAAAATAGATACTGTGTAGAATTCCAAGCATATAAAATAAGAAGCTTGCTGCCGGGTGAGGCAGATTTTCATAACCTCATTCATCACCACATGAGCGTTAGCCTCGCATATAAAAAATATTTTAAAAAATGATAAGAACCTTGCTTTAAAAACATTCTTAAATTATAAGCTTAATTCAACAGTTCTTTCTTTAACAGGAAAGTCCTAGAGGAATTTCTTCCCTTTGGAGTAGATATCAGCAGTCCCTCCCCGTTAGGCAACCAGGGAATTTTTCTATGAATGCCTACAGATACGGAAAATATAGCTTACATGAGGCCATCCGAACATTATCATCAGCTGTAGGTTCACTTACACCTCCCTCATCAAATAACTCAACCCTTTTATTACCAAGACTATTCATGTACCTGTAATTCATTGAGCAATAAAACATTAGAAACTCACACCAATTTGATTCCAATATACTGAGAGCAAACCATTGAATATGCTGAATTATGTGAACCACGTTCAGTCATTTGAAAAAAGGGAACTAATGATTCCAGTGGCTGGGCATTATTTTTTAAATATGAGATATGTTTCATTGTGAAAAAAAATAATAATAAAAGAAGTGACTTCACAACATTAGCATGAGATCAAAATCTAACTGACTCGGTTGCTATACCTTTATTCTTTTTCTAATAGGCAACACTTGTCATTAATACAGTGAACAGGTTTGACCAATGTTATGATTCGGCACTCCCCTATTGGAGAAAAACAAGAACACCTCCAATAAGTAAATTACAAGGGGAAATCAATCACAAAGGCAAGTATAACAAGCAACTAGGATCTGACACCCACCCCTCTTCATTTGCTTTTATTTTGTCATCTGACAGCTACTTCCGCTATCAAAATAGAATCAATAATTTATGACACATCATTCCCATAGAAAAACAAGATACTAGAACATAAACAAGAGATTAAAAAAATTGATTTCTCATGCTTCGATTTGTAAAGAAAAGAAGATGATATATATATATATATATATTGAAGCATTCACTAATATATGAATCAAAAGGTACTACCATTTTTCAATTGGAAAACCAAACTTCCAGTGACTAACCAATATGTACAAAATTGGGAAGAGTTGGAATCAAGGTAGTGGATAGATTCTGCACCCACATCCTAGAAATTGAAACAGAAATATTTTCCCAAGAGGGAAAATTTGTTTCTTACCCATTACTTCCATTCTCAGGCAAGAATTACTCCCCCCCCCCCCCCCCCCCCCCCCCCCCAATAAATCATTTGCTCCTAAATTATATACTTAGGTAGTGCCACATTCCGATAAGAAAATGGGAGAACTTACGTTTTCCTCAATGCAACAAATGAATTCAGCTCTTTGATCTGCAAATGAAAATATTGTAATAAGCACAAGATCAATTAAATTCAAAACCACTGTAAACACAAGTTTCCAAAGAAATATTTAAGCAATAATAAAGATGGCTGGAAAAATTCCATCTTACAGTATCAATAAGTGATACATGTAACTCACTGGCATAGAAAAAATGATCAATTCCAAGGAAAAGCTGGTTCCAAAGTCCCATGAGAAAAGACACATTTTAAAAGTACACTTACGTCAACAACCAACATGACCACAAAATTCTCAACAATCAAATAGTTTTCCAACATCTTCGTTCAAGGCAAGATGAAGCCAATGCCATCAAAATTGATTCGCTTAATCTGCTAACCATCAAAATTTGTACAAATACTTCCTTCACTAGATGCATTCATGTCCTAAGTTTGAAAGATAAAATAACAATGAACTAACCATTGATTGCTTCTCATCATTGAGCTGCTTATGCACTTCCGGTGAACTTTTGGTCTCTTCATCCTTGATTTCACGGTCAAAATCTTTTATTAATCTGCAAGAATAGCTCCATTTTGTAATGAGCTGTAATAAAGATTCACAAAGAACATTAACAAAATAGGAAGCATGTTGATTGAACTTCAGTTTTTCTCAATTTATGTGTTTAGTTCGGCCAACATCTAAATGAATTTACAATTCCAGTATTTAATGCAGAGACTGAGTATGCATGACACAAACTGTAATTTTTTAATAATGCAACAAGAGAAGCTCCCACATGTTCAAAGAGCTATGTGCTAGTTTTTCCATACCTTTTACATTCCCTCATCTTTCCTGTGAGCTCCTCCAACTGCTTACTTTGCCTATTCGAATCCTTGATCTTATCCAGTTTTTGGAACCCATTTCTGATAGAAAGTAGAAATCAAAGAAGATATCATAATCCTGATATATAGGATAAACATCATAATGCAGATATTGAATAAATGGTATGAACTTCAAGTGATATTGCAACATTACCATACAAAACCTCCAAATTTAGGACGAAGTTCACTGCTTAAGTAGGGATATGTTAAGACTTGTATGCTACAAGGTTCTCTAGTGCTAGTGAATTCCAGTTTAATAGGTAAATTCAGCAGATAAACCTATCCCCAAGGATTCACAGTACTTAATCTACTTAAGATTCCATTTCATAACGACTTTGCTTAAAGTTTTGAGTTGTTAAAAATTTAAGTTCACCTACATTTCTGGGTTTAATTTTTCACTTTTTATAAAGAGGTTTAGAAATCATTCAAATCTCAAACATAAAACAGATACATTTTTCTTTATTAAATTAACATAATATTAAAAATAAAAACATTTTCAAAATGAGCCCTAAGTTCTCTAATCCCCGAAGGAGGCTTACTGATGGTAAGTTCCCAGAATTGTCGAGTCAGTATTAATAAGATCAAGAACGCAGAGAAGTACGAGGTGGAAAAAGATCGAGGAAGGGACACAAGGCGCACAAATAGTATCACCCAACCAAAGACTTGGAAAGCCTCCAAACCCAAAAAAAATTAGAGTTGAATAGGACAATATCTACTCGGAATTGGTTATGAGTTTTACAAAGAGAAAAAGGAGGTATAAATAGAAAAACGGAAAGCAGAAGCACAAAGAAGTGATAACAACAAAATAAAAATAAAAATGGTAAGGTGAATAAAACATACGAAAGTGCCCGAAAAGTGTCACGAATTTCACCATGGATCTGCTCTAACTGAGGAGTCATCTGCAAGGCGGAGGCCATTTCGCGGGAAGTGAATTGCAACTATAGAACTACGCGTAGCATGGAATCCAAGTAAAGGAATATTTGGAGAGGGAAAAACCCGAAGGAACCCTAGTGGGAGTGGGAGTGGGAGTTAGGTGGGTACAGTGAAAGGAAAAGAATGGCGAAAAACGCAGAGAGCAATTCACAGTGAAATTGAAGCTGGAACTGGAAGACGATTTGATTAATTCACAAAATGGAGATTCAACAGAAATGAAATTCAGGTCGGGGAGTCGATTGATTAATTAATTAATTAAATATAATTTTATTGCGATAAATAGTTGTCAAGCTCCAAGGGACCCGCCCATTGTCACAATCGCACTCTTAGTGGCAGCGGACTTGCGATTGTGCGGCACTCACTTTCCAACGACAAGTGAGCTAAGCCAATGTTCTTGCGTCGCCTACGGCCAAGCGACGTATGCTCGAGCCTCTGGCCTCGGTTTAAGAAGAAGGTTTTAGAAAACGAGGGCAGAGAGAGATTTTTAGAAAGAGAGATTTTTGAAAGAGACGTTATATAAGCAAGCAAGAGAGTAACAACAACGGCTCACAGTATATAACCTTGGGTAGGAAGAAGTTGACAACTAGTCAGATCCCCCTATAGTACATTCTGAGGCATTTCATGTCTAGCAGGCCTAGACATGATTTTTCCGAAACGTCATACTCCCTAGAAATACAAAAGTAAAATGCTATAATATGGAAAGACATAAAGGGCTTGGCTTGTCATGGGCATGCGGCCATGGGCAACACGCCTTGGACAAGCATGACCATGACATCCTCCCCCACCTAATTGGTTGACGTCTCCGTCAACCGGCTATTTTCATACCTGGCAATGTGGGTGGCGGCGGAGTTCAGATCTTCGGCGCGCTCCCAGCTGGTTTCTTCTGTAGGAAGGTTTTTCCATTTGACAAGAAATTCACGAATCGTCCTTACTGGTCTTCCTATTTTCCTAACCCTGTCGGTTAGGATCTCCTCGATCTCTTTGGTTTCTCTTTGTTTCAGATCGATGCTCGGTCTAGTAACTACGTTTCGCTTGTCGTCGTCCGGGTCAGGGTGATAGGGTTTCAAGTTGCTCACATGAATTACTGGGTGGATTTTCATCCATGTGGGTAGCGCAACTCTGTAGGAAGTAGCCCCGATCTTTTTAAGGACTTCAACCGGGCCCTCATATTTTCGAACTAGTCTTTGGTCCTTGCGGCTGCGGAACCTGATTTGTTCTAGTCTCAACTTGATGAGGACTTGGTCTCCTGCTCGGAATTGAAGTGGGCGACGCTTCCTGTCTGCCCACTTTTTCATATGTCTAGAAGCTTTCTCTAGATATGCCCGGGCAATATCTGTCGTCTGCTTCCATTCGTTGGTGAAGTTTTGAGCTTGGGGGTTCTTTCCTGCGTAAGGATGATCAATAATGTGGGGTAAGGCCGGTTGTCGTCCACTTACAATTTCGAAGGGGCTCTTCCCCGTAGACGAACTCGTTTGACAGTTGAAGCAGAATTGGGCGACATCCAGTAATTGTATCCAGTTCTTTTGACGTGCGTCGACAAAGTGACGTAAGTATTCTTCGAGCAAGCAATTGAACCGTTCTGTTTGTCCATCGGTTTGAGGGTGATAGCTTGAGGAGATGTTTAAAGTTGTTCCCAAGAAGGCGAACAACTCGGTCCAGAATGTGCCGATGAATCTGCCATCTCTATCACTGATGATGCTCGACGGAATGCCCCATAACTTCACAATGTGTTTGAAAAATAGTTGGGCTGTTAGTTCGGCCGAGCATAATTTGGGGGTGGGAACGAACGTCGCATATTTTGAGAATCGGTCTATGATAACCAAGATGGCGTCGTATTCCCCGACTTTTGGGAGGTGTGTTATGAAGTCCAAGGACACACTTTCCCAAGGTCTGGTTGGCACGGGTAGAGGTTCCAGGAGTCCCGAGACTTTTGCTTTCTCAACTTTGTCCTGTTGACAGATGAGGCACGTCTTGGTGTATTGCATGATGTCGTCTCGCATATTTGGCCAGAAGTACCCCTTTTTTATCAAGGCGTATGTTCGTTGCCACCCAGGGTGTCCAGCCCATAAAGTGTCGTGACATTCCTGAATGAGCTTCTTTCTCAGTTCTCCAGTTCTTGGAACGTATAACCTATTCCCCTTTGTCATCAGAAGGTCTCCCTCAATCCAAAACTGTCGTGTCTTCCCAGCTTTGGCTAGTTCAACGACAGCCTTAGCCGATGGGTCTTTATGTAGGTGTTCTTTGATGATGTCACGCATCGATCCATCGACCTTACTGGAATGAATGTGGGCTAACATGCACAGGGCCGCATGTTCGCCCTTCCGACTCAGCGCGTCGGCTGCTTGGTTACTCTTCCCTGCTTTGTGTTCGAATTTGAAGTCGAATTCAGCCAACGACTCCTGCCACCTAGCTTGTTTTGCCGTCAATTTTGGTTGATCGAAGAAGTGGCAGATGGCGCTGTTATCCGTCTTCACTACGAATTGTGATCCCAAGAGATACTGTCTCCAGACCCGTAGGCAATGAACCACTGCAAGCATTTCTTTTTCGGAGACAGCGTATCTCCTTTCTGCATCGTTGAGCTTTCGACTTTCGTAGGCGATGGGGTGACCCCCTTGAATAAGGATCCCGCCTAGGGCAAAGTCGGAAGCATCCGTCTCAATTTCAAATGGCTTAGTGACATCCACTAACCCGAGGACAGGGCCCCTCGTCATGGTTGCCTTCAGGTCTTCAAAGGCCATTTTACATTCACTTGACCACGACCAAGGGTGGTCTTTCTTTAGGAGTTCTGTTAATGGGGCAGCTCGTCGTGAAAACCCTTCGACGAACCGCCTGTAGTAGTTTGCCAATCCTAGAAAGGATCGCACATCGGACACGGAAGTGGGTACTTTCCACTCTTGGATAGCTTTTATCTTATCGCTATCCATACCAATCTGGCCACAGCTGATGACATGTCCGAGGAAGTTGATGCATGTTTGTGCGAAGGCACACTTTTCTTTCTTGACATACAACTGGTTCTGCCGCAGCTTATCGAACACCAGCTTCAAGTGCACCTTGTGTTCCTCCAGGGTTGTGTTGTATATAACTATGTCGTCGAGGTATACTACGACGAACTGGTCCAAGTATTCGTGGAAAACCTGGTTCATCAATGTGCAAAACGTAGCTGGGGCGTTTGTCAAACCAAAGGGCATTACCAGGAACTCAAAGGCCCCATATCTTGTTACGCACGTCGTCTTGGACTCATCTCCTTCGGCGATACGCACTTGGTAGTATCCTGATCGTAAGTCCAACTTCGTGAAGTATTTGGCTCCGTGAAGTTGGTCAAACAAGTCGGATATTATCGGCAGGGGGTATTTATTGCGTACTGTCACCTTGTTTAAGGCTCTATAGTCTATGCACAGACGCAACGACCCATCCTTCTTCTTCTGAAATAGTACGGGGGCTCCGTAAGGTGCCTTTGCCAGGCGGACAAATCCTGCCGCTAACAACTCATCTAGTTGTTTCCTCAACTCGGCTAGTTCGGGGGGAGCCATCCGATACGCATTTTTCGCTGGGGGTTTAACCCCGGGGAGGAGTTCAATTTCGTGATCAATGCCTCGACGGGGTGGTAACGTCTGAGGTAAGCTCTCTGGCATTATGTCGGCATAACTGTCCAGTACATCCTTGATTTCGTTTGGAATAGCTTCCTCATTGGTCGTTTCTTCAGTCAGGGGTATAGCCATAAATGTAGGTTCCTCTCGTGCGAGTCCCCTCTTCAATTGCATGGCCGAGATCATTCTGAGACTACCTGGTTGCTTGATGCTTGCAGGTATTACTGTGGGATTGTGGCCGGCGATCACCAAGCATTTCGCTAGTGGCATTGGGATAACTTTGTATTCTAAGAGGAAGTCCATCCCAAGTACTACGTCAAAGTCATCCATACGAACTACGACAAGATCTATCTCTCCCGTCCAGGCCCCTAACTTGAGGGGGGCTCTTTTGGAGACTCCCACGATAGGCAAAGCCTCGGAATTGACAGCTTTCATTTTTCCGGGGTGCTTTTCTATGGTGAGTCCCAATCTTTGTGCTTCTTGGTCAGCGATGAAGTTGTGGGTTGCACCTGAGTCGATTAGGGTGCTTCTGCTTGGTTGGGAGTTAATCGTCGCATCTACAAACATGAGCCCTTTCTCTATTATGTCTTTTGGGTCGACTTTTCGTTGGAGGGCTGACAAGAATTTCAGAGCGCCCATTCGGGGGTTGTCCTGATCTTCCTTCCTTTCTGACGTAGTCTCGACCCCCGTGTCGTTGCTCTCTTGGATGGACACTTGGAGTGCACTAAGAGAGGCTCAATGAGGGCAGTAAGACAGTTTGTGGGGGCCTTTACACAGCAGGCATTGTAAAGGTGCCGTCGGGTAACTCTTTTGAGAGTAGGGTCCTCGAGATGTTCCCGCTTGGTTGTTTTGAGGGGATCTATTTATCCACCCACTTGGTCTGTCGTTACTTCCATTTGGCCTATTGGGGCCTTCACTCCGATGGCCTGGCGGTCTATATGTCCTACCCCCAGTGTTTGGGGTCGGCGTTGTTTTTCTTTGGAAACTCGATTTATTCCCAAAGTCTAGAAGTCTCTCGGCACTGGCGATTGCGGTAGCTAGGTCCTGAACCTTTTTCTCGTGTATCTTTGTTTTGGCCCACGGTTGTAACCCATTTATGAAGAAAAACACTTTATCTTTCTCTGACGTGCCCCTGATATCCAGCATCAGGGTCGAGAACTGTCTGATATAGTCTCTTATGCTTCCAGTTTGCTTTAGGGCTATCAGTTTTTCCATTGCTATGTGCTCTACATTTTCGGGGAAGAACTGGTCCCTCAACTCTCTCTTGAGGTCTTCCCACGAGTTGATGGTGCATAGTCCATTATCGATGTCTTGCACCTTCGTACGCCACCAAAGTTTCGCATCGTCGATGAGATACGTTGAGGCCACAGTCACTTTTACGTCGTCGGTACAAGCCGTGGTGGCTTTGAAGTACTGTTCGACATCAAAGATGAAGTTCTCCAACTCTTTGGCGTCCCGATTCCCTTTGAAGGGTCTGGGGTCTGGGAACTTCAGTTTGTTGGATCCTGAATGAGTTTGTCCCGTCGCGACGCTGTCTACGAGTTTCATGGTCACCCCAATTCGGGTGTTTATGTCGGCCATCTTTTCATGGATGGTGTCGACCGTCGTTATGAACTCGTCTGCTAGTCCATTAAACAAACTCATCATAGTATTTTGTAGCACCTCGTACTCTTCGCCACATCCCTCCTTGTGTGCGACAGAGCTATCAGGGCTACCGGTAGGTCTCGAGCTGCTTGTAGGAGCAGCTCTTTCTTCGAGCGAGGACACTCGAAATATCAGTTCTGTGATTGGCAACCCATCCAGGCGGTTGCCCATTGCGTCGATTTCGACGACTTTCTCACTCAATTCTGTCATCCGTGCTTCCAGGAAGCGTACGGTGTCAGGGACTTCTTTGAGGAACAACATTTCCTCCTCTATTAGGGTCAGCCGGTCGGCTTGTGATTTCGGTGTCGACTTTGTCGTCGACATGTTTTCGATCTTTTTTTCTATTTCGCGGAGTTAACAAAGCTCTGATACCACTTGTCACAATCGCACTCTTAGTGGCAGCGGACTTGCGATTGTGCGTCACTCACTTTCCAACGACAAGTGAGCTAAGCCAATGTTCTTGCGTCGCCTACGGCCAAGCGACGTATGCTCGAGCCTCTGGCCTCGGTTTAAGAAGAAGGTTTTAGAAAACGAGGGCAGAGAGAGATTTTTAGAAAGAGAGATTTTTGAAAGAGACGTTATATAAGCAAGCAAGAGAGTAACAACAACGGCTCAGAGTATATAACCTTGGGTAGGGAGAAGTTGACAACTAGTCATATCCCCCTATAGTACATTATGAGGCATTTCATGTCTAGCAGGCCTAGACATGATTTTTCCGAAACGTCATACTCCCTAGAAATACAAAAGTAAAATGCTAGAATATGGAAAGACATAAAGGGCTTGACTTGTCATGGGCATGCGGCCATGGGCAACACGCCTTGGACAAGCATGACCATGACACCCATCACTACAACCCTTATATAATAAAAATAAAAATAAAAATAAAAATGGATACTTTACTATTCATTACCATCGTTTTTCAAATCATACATATATGTTACGTGACGTGCGACCTCGTCATAACTCCAACTCATATACACATTCTGTCAATTGAAACAATCCACTATTAGAGAATGTTAACGACTATCTAATAGTACTCAAAATCATAATCTTGAAACATTATGGTACAAATGTGCACATATTCAGCTACACTCATTTAGGTAAGAAATAAGTAAAGTAGAAGACGAAGGAAGAAACACTGATGGGGCGCTTCATTCATTTGAAAGTTTGATATCAGTGTTGGGATGTATTCAAGCGAATTTGGAAGCCGTTGACTAGGCGAGCAGAGGGAAAAAAAGACATCCTATCTACTTTAACTTGGGTCCACCTGAGAAGACAATTTAAAGTAAATTAATGTGAGAATATTTGCTAAAACCACCCCACCATTTAGATGTGAAAGTTCTCTATTTAACAAGAAAAAATAAATAAATATAATATATATGGTAAACTATAATTCAGTACTAAACATCCTTAGGTCACCTATACTTGATAACAAAGTGGTGGAGAAATAGAGCAATTTGGAGGCGCGCCAATTCTGCTCCAGGACATAATCTAGCACCTCCTCCGAATGGAGCAAAGAATGGGCTACTCCTCCAGTTTCTCATTTCCTAATAATTAACCACAGGAATCATTTTTAGCCTCTAATGCTTTAGAAAACAATGACATTAACTCATTTTAAAAGGTTAGAAACGACACTCCACAATAGTATGATATTGTCTACTTTGAGCATAAGCCCTTGTAGTTTTGCTTTGGATTTTCACAAAAGACCTCATCCCAATTGAGATGTATTCCACCCAACAATCCTCCCCTCTAACAAAGTACACTATAGAGCCTCCCCTGAGGCCTATGAATCTTTCGAACAGCCTCCCCTTAATCAAGACTCGACTCCTTCTCTAGAGTTCTCGAACAAAGTACACCCTTTATTCGAGACTTGAGTCACTTTTGACTACACTTTCGAAGCTCACAACTTCTTTGTTCTACATTTGAAGATTCTATTGACACCACTAAGTTAAGGGCATGACTCTCACGGATCTCCACAATGGTATGATATTTTCCCCTTTGAGCTTAAACTCTCATGGTTTTGATTTGAGTTTCCAAAAAGGCCTCGTACCAAAAGAGATATATTCCTCCCCACAATCCTAAACAGACTAACCTGATTCTTAAGCTCCGTCCATCTCCAAGGGTTGAAAGTTGAAGCTTCTCCATATATAGTCTCGTCCAAATGTACAGCAGAAAGAAATGGAACTACGAAACATCCTTTCGGAATAACGTAATCTATCAAGGATGCAAACCAAAAGCTATTATTATCAAAAAAAAAAAAAAAAAAAAAAAAAAAAAAAAAAAAAAAAAAAAAACCTGAATACTTGATCTCTTCTTTTGCCTCCCTCATCAACCATATTGCAATTCCTCCCAGTCGAAGTGTCTCGTCAATAACCTGTGTTGAGACTTTTAATATTAGTTGGTTGACTGGAAGGGTTGGAAATTGGCCACAATCGAAATATAGTATTGTGGAGAATCGCGATTCGTCACAGAAATTTACACATTGAGTAAAGGGCATCGATTTGTAATCCTGCCATGTGATTGTATGATCTCCATTCTTGTTTCTTAAACCCTCTTGCTCATCCTATCATTTATAAATTCATGTAAAAAAGAAAGACAGAAAGAATTAATTAATAATAGTCCAAGGAGCATAGATTTAGCATATAAATAGGGAAAGGTACCACAAGTTGCTTCATTGCCGTGGGTGAGTGGGTTAGGAAATAGACTGCAAAAAGCATTGTTTTGGATGTGGTTTCATTCCCAGCAAAAAGAAGATTGATAATGAAATCAGCAACTGCCTCATCCGACAAGTTCTGGTCCTCCAATACTCCTCCCAACATTCCCTCCCCGCTCCTTCCCTCTGCCATCCTCGCCTTATGCCACGCTATTTTCTTCTTAATTTTGCTTATGATTTGCTCCCGGGCCTATACCACACACATCACAGCTGCGTTAAATAAGTAACCAAACCGTAATTCAGTAACTTAAATGGGTGAAACTTCTCTATTTATAATTATTCTATACAATTACAAATAATATGGAAAAAGTAATAAAATTAAAGAACAATAAATTGATACAAGATATTTGACGGTCAAATATTACCTTCATAGCCCTGTAATAGGCAAAGCCAGGAAAGTTGATAGGAATAGATAAACAACCATCCACAAAGTCGTAAAATAACCCACTAATTTCATCCACTTCTAATTCACTCGATACTCCGAGTACCTGACTTACCATTAGATTAATGGCTATCTGTGACACACAAAAATAAATAAATAAATAAACTCATTGTAATTGGAGAAAATTGCGAAAAAAATGTTAGAAATTAGGACTCTCTACAATGGATATGTTAACTTTGAGCATAACTTCTCATGGTTGGCTTTCCTTTGGGCTTCCTCAAAACGCCTCATACCAATGAAAATGTGTTCCTTTACTTATAAACCCGAACATGAGACTGACTCCCAACAATCCTCAACAAAAGAAAAGAATTTACTAGCCTTCCTGCAAACGTCTTGGAGACATATGAGTTGCCCATTATGGAAACTGCCCAAGGTTTGAATGATTATGATTTGAATATCTCGTAGGAACTGAAATTTGAGGTCAGGTACGCGCATCATATTGGAGGCAATTGCATGGAGTTTCCTTTGTTGTTCCCCTTGTGCTGTGATCACACCGTTGGTCCCTACCAAATCTCTGAAAGATTTCGGGTAGCTGGATTTGAACAATTTGCCTTCGTTTTGCATAACGTATCGGTTAAACACGGGATCCACCGACACCACCGCCCATTTCCCGAACACACGGCACGAGAAGATCTTCCCGTACCTTTTGGCCTGTTCTTCAACATACTTGGGCGGATGAGAGCTTGCCACCGCACTGTACCACTTCAAGCTATCGCCTATTAGAGGCCAGCTTCTACTCCCTGGAGGAAACCTGTATTCCCTCGCCTTTCGTTTTCTTCGTATTCTTGCAACCAACACAAGCGCGTACAGCACCGTAAGAACGCACAGCAGGGACCAGGGTGAGGCCTCCCACATTGTCATTCCTGCTCCAATCCAATGCCTGGAAACTAAGCAACGCCATCCATCATTATATATTAATTAATTTAATTAATTATAATAAAAGATTATGCTTTATTAATACATAATGCCCAGGAGGTAAGTGTTCCGAGTTTGAGACTCCCTTGCTTTCATATCATCGTTCTTCCAACTTCTCTACTTATTAAATTAAATAAGTTGTGTGCTCGAGAAGGACCATATAATATAATTAATAGTGTGATATTACTGTTTTACCCTCCTTATTTCTTGGGCAAGCATCATGCAACCGGGTACTTTTGTCATTATGCCACCCCAATTATTGAGCTTGTTTTATCATAAAAACACGCCCCAATTTTCTGCTTCAATTTAGCCGAAAGTATATATCAATTCAAAGGGTTCTACAATATCCTATTCTATATTTTATGATACCATCCAGCTCATTGATTTTATCTTTTTAACGCGTTGAATCAGAATTTTGGCCAATCATTATGTCATTATTTTTAAATTAATGTCAAAATTATTATAATGCCTTATATCTAAGATTTAAATTAAAATTAGTATAGCGATCGAGTTGATTTAATTTAGAGAATTAAAAAAATGTATTCATAAAATTTAGTGACGAATCAATCCATGGGGTATAGGTAGGTGTCGTGATGCTTTGATCTTAGTTATTGGCCTTGTGGAAGTCACCTAGACTCTGATTTGATCTTAGAACTTCTCTTAAATTCTTTATTTTCTTTATATGTTTTAATCTAGAAAAAGGTGTGCATAACTCCGGTATGGATAGCATGGACACTAAAAATATTCAAGTTATAATCCATTTAGGAATAGTCTACAAAGTCTGATATTGCTATCTTCATCGATGTATTCTCATATGTTTCTCATTAAAGTTGTAAATAAGAGAGAAAATATGTGAAACTTATATGTAAAATTGGGATGTCTCTCCGCTCCTTTCATTGTTGGTCAATTTTTGCCCTTACGAGAGAGTTAGGGTTTAGGGGTTCGGGGTTTAGGGGTTTAGGGGTTTAGGGGGGATAGGGGTTTAGGGGTTTAGGGGTTCGGGTTTTCGGGGTTAGGGGTTTAGGGGTTTAGGGGTTAGGGGTTTAGGGGATAGGGGTTTAGGGCTAGGGGTTAGGGGTTGGGGTTTCGGGTTTGGGGTTTCGGGTTTAGGGTTTGGGGTTTCGGGTTTAGGGTTTAGGGTTTCGGGTTTAGGGGTTAGAGTTTCGGGGTTTAGGGTTTAGGATTTTGAAACCAAAACGGGCCCGAAAACGAATGTGTTTAAATTTCGTATTTTAACCCAACTTATGCCTCAAATTCGTCAGGCATGAGCGTTGGTTACTGTTTCGTTCAAAAAGATCGAAGGAAACTTGGGTTTTTCACATAATGATTGAGGTGCCTCCACGAGGGTCTTCTCGACGTGGTTGAGGTTGTGAGGTCTTATAGACACGAGTAAATGTTCTTTTTCTTCCATACTCTAAGCTTCGGACAATCTTTAGTGGATATGGTATGATACTGAAACGAGAAAACAACTTTTCAGATCGAGTTAACGACCGTCACTCGAAGGAGAAAAAAGTTCCAATGTTAACACCTATGGATTTTGAAACCAAAACGGCCCGAAAACGAATGTGTTTAAATTTCGTATTTTAACCCAACTTATGCCTCAAATTCGTCAGGCATGAGCGTTGGTTACTGTTTCGTTCAAAAAGATCGAAGGAAACTTGGGTTTTTCACATAATGATTGAGGTGCCTCCACGAGGGTCTTCTCGACGTGGTTGAGGTTGTGAGGTCTTATAGACACGAGTAAATGTTCTTTTTCTTCCATATTCTAAGCTTCGGACAATCTTTAGTGGATATGGTATGATACTAAAACGAGAAAACAACTTTTCAGATCGAGTTAACGACCGTCACTCGAAGGAGAAAAAAGTTCCAATGTTAACACCTATGGATTTTGAAACCAAAACGGCCCGAAAACGAATGTGTTTAAATTTCGTATTTTTTAACCCAACTTATGCCTCAAATTCGTCAGGCATGAGCGTTGGTTACTGTTTCGTTCAAAAAGATCGAAGGAAACTTGGGTTTTTCACATAATGATTGAGGTGCCTCCACGAGGGTCTTCTCGACGTGGTTGAGGTTGTGAGGTCTTATAGACACGAGTAAATGTTCTTTTTCTTCCATATTCTAAGCTTCGGACAATCTTTAGTGGATATGGTATGATACTAAAACGAGAAAACAACTTTTCAGATCGAGTTAACGACCGTCACTCGAAGGAGAAAAAAGTTCCAATGTTAACACCTATGGATTTTGAAACCAAAACGGCCCGAAAACGAATGTGTTTAAATTTCGTATTTTAACCCAACTTATGCCTCAAATTCATCAGGCATGAGCGTTGGTTACTGTTTCGTTCAAAAAGATCGAAGGAAACTTGGGTTTTTCACATAATGATTGAGGTGCCTCCACGAGGGTCTTCTCGACGTGGTTGAGGTTGTGAGGTCTTACAGACACGAGTAAATGTTCTTTTTCTTCCATACTCTAAGCTTCGGACAATCTTTAGTGGATATGGTGTGATACTGAAACGAGAAAACAACTTTTCAGATCGAGTTAACGACCGTCACTCGAAGGAGAAAAAAGTTCCAATGTTAACACCTATGGATTTTGAAACCAAAACGGCCCGAAAACGAATGTGTTTAAATTTCGTATTTTAACCCAACTTATGCCTCAAATTCACCAGGCATGAGCGTTGGTTACTGTTTCGTTCAAAAAGATCGAAGGGACCTTGGGTTTTCCACGTAATGATTGAGGTGCCTCCACGAGGGTCTTCTCGACGTGGTTGAGGTTGTGAGGTCCTACAGACACGAGTAAATGTTCTTTTTCTTCCATATTCTAAGCTTCGGACAATCTTTAGTGGATATGGGTGATGATTACTAAGACGAGAAAACAACTTTTCGGATCGAGTGAACGACCGTCACTCGAAGGAGAAAAAAGTTCCAATGTTAACACCTATGGATTTTGAAACCAAAACGGCCCGAAAACGAATGGTTTAAATTTCGTATTTTTAACCCAACTTATGCCTCAAATTCGTCAGGCACGAGCGTTGGTTACTGTTTCGTTCAAAAAGATCGAAGGAAACTTGGGTTTTTTCACATAATGATTGAGGTGCCTCCACGAGGGTCTTCTCGACGTGGTTGAGGTTGTGAGGTCTTATAGACACGAGTAAATGTTCTTTTTCTTCCATATTCTAAGCTTCGGACAATCTTTAGTGAATATGGTGTGATTCTAAACGAGAAAACAACTTTCAGATCGAGTGTGAACGACCGTCACTCGAAGGAGAAAAAAGTTCCAATGTTAACACCTATGGATTTTGAAACCAAAACGGCCCGAAAACGAATGGGTTTAAATTCCGTATTTTATTTTAACCCAACTTATGCCTCAAATTCGTCAGGCATGAGCGTTGGTTACTGTTTCGTTCAAAAAGATCGAAGGAAACTTGGGTTTTTCACATAATGATTGAGGTGCCTCCACGAGGGTCTTCTCGACGTGGTTGAGGTTGTGAGGTCCGATAGACACGAGTAAATGTTCTTTTTCTTCCATACTCTAAGCTTCGGACAATCTTTAGTGGATATGGTGTGATTCTAAGACGAGAAAAACAACTTTTCGGATCGAGTGAACGACCGTCACTCGAAGGAGAAAAAAGTTCCAATGTTAACACCTATGGATTTTGAAACCAAAACGCCCCCGAAAACGAATGGGTTTAAATTTCGTATTTTAACCCAACTTATGCCTCAAATTCGTCAGGCACGAGCGTTGGTTACTGTTTCGTTCAAAAAGATCGAAGGAAACTTGGGTTTTTCACATAATGATTGAGGTGCCTCCACGAGGGTCTTCTTCTCGACGTGGTTGAGGTTGTGAGGTCCGATAGACACGAGTAAATGTTCTTTTTCTTCCATATTCTAAGCTTCGGACAATCTTTAGTGGATATGGTATGATTCTAAGACGAGAAAACAACTTTTCGGATCGAGTGAACGACCGTCACTCGAAGGAGAAAAAAGTTCCAATGTTAACACCTATGGATTTTGAAACCAAAACGGCCCGAAAACGAATGGGTTTAAATTTCGTATTTTAACCCAACTTATGCCTCAAATTCGTCAGGCACGAGCGTTGGTTACTGTTTCGTTCAAAAAGATCGAAGGAAACTTGGGTTTTTCACATAATGATTGAGGTGCCTCCACGAGGGTCTTCTCGACGTGGTTGAGGTTGTGAGGTCCGATAGACACGAGTAAATGTTCTTTTTCTTCCATATTCTAAGCTTCGGACAATCTTTAGTGGATATGGTGTGATTCTAAGACGAGAAAACAAACTTTCGGATCGAGTGAACGACCGTCACTCGAAGGAGAAAAAAGTTCCAATGTTAACACCTATGGATTTTGAAACCAAAACGGCCCGAAAACGAATGGTTTTAAATTTCGTACTTTAACCCAACTTATGCCTCAAATTCGTCAGGCACGAGCGTTGGTTACTGTTTCGTTCAAAAAGATCGAAGGAAACTTGGGTTTTTCACATAATGATTGAGGTGCCTCCACGAGGGTCTTCTCGACGTGGTTGAGGTTGTGAGGTCCGATAGACACGAGTAAATGTTCTTTTTCTTCCATATTCTAAGCTTCGGACAATCTTTAGTGGATATGGTGTGATTCTAAGACGAGAAAACAACTCTTCGGATCGAGTGAACGACCGTCACTCGAAGGAGAAAAAAGTTCCAATGTTAACACCTATGGATTTTGAAACCAAAACGGCCCGGAAACGAATGTGTTTAAATTCCGTATTTTAACCCAACTTATGCCTCAAATTCGTCAGGCAGGCGAGAGCGTTGGTTACTGTTTCGTTCAAAAAGGATCGAAGGAAACTTGGGTTTTTCACATAATGATTGAGGTGCCTCCACGAGGGTCTTCTCGACGTGGTGTTGAGGTTGTGAGGTCCGATAGACACGAGTAAATGTTCTTTTTCTTCCATATTCTAAGCTTCGGACAATCTTTAGTGGATATGGTATGTGATTCTAAGACGAGAAAACAACTTTTCGGATCGAGTGAACGACCGTCACTCGAAGGAGAAAAAAGTTCCAATGTTAACACCTATGGATTTTGAAACCAAAACGGCCCGAAAACGAATGGGTTTAAATTTCGTAATTTAACCCAACTTATGCCTCAAATTCGTCAGGCACGAGCGTTGGTTACTGTTTCGTTCAAAAAGATCGAAGGAAACTTGGGTTTTTTCACATAATGATTGAGGTGCCTCCACGAGGGTCTTCTCGACGTGGTTGAGGTTGTGAGGTCCGATAGACACGAGTAAATGTTCTTTTTCTTCCATATTCTAAGCTTCGGACAATCTTTAGTGGATATATGGTGTGATTCTAAAACGAGAGAAAACAACTTTTCGGATCGAGTGAACGACCGTCACTCGAAGGAGAAAAAAGTTCCAATGTTAACACCTATGGATTTTGAAACCAAAACGGCCCAAAAACGAATGGGTTTAAATTTCGTACTTTAACCCAACTTATGCCTCAAATTCGTCAGGCACGAGCGTTGGTTACTGTTTCGTTCAAAAAGATCGAAGGAAACTTGGGTTTTTCACATAATGATTGAGGTGCCTCCACGAGGGTCTTCTCGACGTGGTTGAGGTTGTGAGGTCCGATAGACACGAGTAAATGTTCTTTTTCTTCCATATTCTAAGCTTCGGACAATCTTTAGTGGATATGGTGTGAAGACGACGAGAAAACAACTTTTCGGATCGAGTGAACGACCGTCACTCGAAGGAGAAAAAAGTTCCAATGTTAACACCTATGGATTTTGAAACCAAAACGGCCCGAAAAAACGAATGGGTTTAAATTTCGTACTTTAACCCAACTTATGCCTCAAATTCGTCAGGCACGAGCGTTGGTTACTGTTTCGTTCAAAAAGATCGAAGGAAACTTGGGTTTTTCACATAATGATTGAGGTGCCTCCACGAGGGTCTTCTCGACGTGGTTGAGGTTGTGAGGTCCGATAGACACGAGTAAATGTTCTTTTTCTTCCATATTCTAAGCTTCGGACAATCTTTAGTGGATATGGTGTGATTCTAAGACGAGAAAACAACTTTTCGGATCGAGTGAACGACCGTCACTCGAAGGAGAAAAAAGTTCCAATGTTAACACCTATGGATTTTGAAACCAAAACGGCCCGAAAACGAATGGGTTTAAATTTCGTATTTTTAACCCAACTTATGCCTCAAATTCGTCAGGCACGAGCGTTGGTTACTGTTTCGTTCAAAAAGATCGAAGGAAACTTGGGTTTTTTTTTCACATAATGATTGAGGTGCCTCCACGAGGGTCTTCTCGACGTGGTTGAGGTTGTGAGGTCCGATAGACACGAGTAAATGTTCTTTTTCTTCCATATTCTAAGCTTCGGACAATCTTTAGTGGATATGGTGTGATTCTAAGACGAACGAAAAAACAACTTTCGGATCGAGTGAACGACCGTCACTCGAAGGAGAAAAAAGTTCCAATGTTAACACCTATGGATTTTTTGAAAAAAACGGCCCGAAAAACGAATGGGTTTAAATTTCGTACTTTAACCCAACTTATGCCTCAAATTCGTCAGGCACGAGCGTTGGTTACTGTTTCGTTCAAAAAGATCGAAGGAAACTTGGGTTTTTCACATAATGATTGAGGTGCCTCCACGAGGGTCTTCTCGACGTGGTTGAGGTTGTGAGGTCTTATAGACACGAGTAAATGTTCTTTTTCTTCCATATTCTAAGCTTCGGACAATCTTTAGTGGATATGGTGTGATTCTAAGACGAGAAAACAACTTTTCGGATCGAGTGAACGACCGTCACTCGAAGGACAAAAAAAGTTCCAATGTTAACACCTATGGATTTTGAAACCAAAACGGCCCGAAAACGAATGGGTTTAAATTTCGTACTTTAACCCAACTTATGCCTCAAATTCGTCAGGCACGAGCGTTGGTTACTGTTTCGTTCAAAAAGATCGAAGGAAACTTGGGTTTTTCACATAATGATTGAGGTGCCTCCACGAGGGTCTTCTCGACGTGGTTGAGGTTGTGAGGTCCGATAGACACGAGTAAATGTTTTTTTTTTTTCTTCCATATTCTAAGCTTCGGACAATCTTTAGTGATATATGGTGTGATTCTAACGACGAAAAAAAAACAACTCTTCGGATCGAGTGAACGACCGTCACTCGAAGGAGAAAAAAGTTCCAATGTTAACACCTATGGATTTTGAAACCAAAACGGCCCGAAAACGAATGGGTTTAAATTTCGTACTTTAACCCAACTTATGCCTCAAATTCGTCAGGCACGAGCGTTGGTTACTGTTTCGTTCAAAAAGATCGAAGGAAACTTGGGTTTTTCACATAATGATTGAGGTGCCTCCACGAGGGTCTTCTCGACGTGGTTGAGGTTGTGAGGTCCGATAGACACGAGTAAATGTTCTTTTTCTTCCATATTCTAAGCTTCGGACAATCTTTAGTGGATATGGTGTGATTCTAAGACGAGAAAACAACTCTTCGGATCGAGTGAACGACCGTCACTCGAAGGAGAAAAAAGTTCCAATGTTAACACCTATGGATTTTGAAACCAAAACGGCCCGAAAACGAATGGGTTTAAATTTCGTACTTTTAACCCAACTTATGCCTCAAATTCGTCAGGCACGAGCGTTGGTTACTGTTTCGTTCAAAAAGATCGAAGGAAACTTGGGTTTTTCACATAATGATTGAGGTGCCTCCACGAGGGTCTTCTCGACGTGGTTGAGGTTGTGAGGTCCGATAGACACGAGTAAATGTTCTTTTTTTCTTCCATATTCTAAGCTTCGGACAATCTTTAGTGGATATGGTGTGATTCTAAGACGAGAAAACAACTCTTCGGATCGAGTGAACGACCGTCACTCGAAGGAGAAAAAAGTTCCAATGTTAACACCTATGGATTTTGAAACCAAAACGGCCCGAAAACGAATGGGTTTAAATTTCGTACTTTAACCCAACTTATGCCTCAAATTCGTCAGGCACGAGCGTTGGTTACTGTTTCGTTCAAAAAGATCGAAGGAAACTTTTTTTTTTCACATAATGATTGAGGTGCCTCCACGAGGGTCTTCTCGACGTGGTTGAGGTTGTGAGGTCCGATAGACACGAGTAAATGTTCTTTTTCTTCCATATTCTAAGCTTCGGACAATCTTTAGTGGATATGGTGTGATTCTAAGACGAGAAAACAACTTTCGGATCGAGTGAACGACCGTCACTCGAAGGAGAAAAAAGTTCCAATGTTAACACCTATGGATTTTGAAACCAAAACGGCCCGAAAACGAATGGGTTTAAATTTCGTACTTTTAACCCAACTTATGCCTCAAATTCGTCAGGCACGAGCGTTGGTTACTGTTTCGTTCAAAAAGATCGAAGGAAACTTGGGTTTTTCACATAATGATTGAGGTGCCTCCACGAGGGTCTTCTCGACGTGGTTGAGGTTGTGAGGTCCGATAGACACGAGTAAATGTTCTTTTTCTTCCATATTCTAAGCTTCGGACAATCTTTAGTGGATATGGTGTGATTCTAAGACGAGAAAACAACTTTTCGGATCGAGTGAACGACCGTCACTCGAAGGAGAAAAAAGTTCCAATGTTAACACCTATGGATTTTGAAAACCAAAACGGCCCGAAAACGAATGGGTTTAAATTTCGTACTTTTAACCCAACTTATGCCTCAAATTCGTCAGGCACGAGCGTTGGTTACTGTTTCGTTCAAAAAGATCGAAGGAAACTTGGTTTTTTTCACATAATGATTGAGGTGCCTCCACGAGGGTCTTCTCGACGTGGTTGAGGTTGTGAGGTCCGATATAGACACGAGTAAATGTTCTTTTTTCTTCCATATTCTAAGCTTCGGACAATCTTTAGTGGATATGGTGTGATTCTAAGACGAGAAAACAAACTCTTCGGATCGAGTGAACGACCGTCACTCGAAGGAGAAAAAAGTTCCAATGTTAACACCTATGGATTTTGAAACCAAAACGGCCCCGAAAACGAATGGTTTTAAATTTCGTACTTTTAACCCAACTTATGCCTCAAATTCGTCAGGCACGAGCGTTGGTTACTGTTTCGTTCAAAAAGATCGAAGGAAACTTGGGTTTTTCACATAATGATTGAGGTGCCTCCACGAGGGTCTTCTCGACGTGGTTGAGGTTGTGAGGTCCGATAGACACGAGTAAATGTTCTTTTTCTTCCATATTCTAAGCTTCGGACAATCTTTAGTGGATATGGTGTGATTCTTCTAAGACGAGAAAACAACTTTCGGATCGATCGAGTGAACGACCGTCACTCGAAGGAGAAAAAAGTTCCAATGTTAACACCTATGGATTTTGAAACCAAAACGGCCCGAAAACGAATGGGTTTAAATTTCGTACTTTAACCCAACTTATGCCTCAAATTCGTCAGGCACGAGCGTTGGTTACTGTTTCGTTCAAAAAGATCGAAGGAAACTTGGGTTTTTTCACATAATGATTGAGGTGCCTCCACGAGGGTCTTCTCGACGTGGTTGAGGTTGTGAGGTCCGATAGACACGAGTAAATGTTCTTTTTCTTCCATATTCTAAGCTTCGGACAATCTTTAGTGGATATGGTGTGATTCTAAGACGAAAAAACAACTTTTCGGATCGAGTGAACGACCGTCACTCGAAGGAGAAAAAAGTTCCAATGTTAACACCTATGGATTTTGAAACCAAAACGGCCCGAAAACGAATGGGTTTAAATTTCGTACTTTTAACCCAACTTATGCCTCAAATTCGTCAGGCACGAGCGTTGGTTACTGTTTCGTTCAAAAAGATCGAAGGAAACTTGGGTTTTTCACATAATGATTGAGGTGCCTCCACGAGGGTCTTCTCGACGTGGTTGAGGTTGTGAGGTCCGATAGACACGAGTAAATGTTCTTTTTCTTCCATATTCTAAGCTTCGGACAATCTTTAGTGGATATGGTGTGATTCTAAGACGAGAAAACAACTCTTCGGATCGAGTGAACGACCGTCACTCGAAGGAGAAAAAAGTTCCAATGTTAACACCTATGGATTTTGAAACCAAAACGGCCCGAAAACGAATGGGTTTAAATTTCGTACTTTTAACCCAACTTATGCCTCAAATTCGTCAGGCACGAGCGTTGGTTACTGTTTCGTTCAAAAAGATCGAAGGAAACTTGGGTTTTTCACATAATGATTGAGGTGCCTCCACGAGGGTCTTCTCGACGTGGTTGAGGTTGTGAGGTCCGATAGACACGAGTAAATGTTCTTTTTCTTCCATATTCTAAGCTTCGGAAAATCTTTAGTGGATATGGTGTGATTCTAAGACGAGAAAACAACTCTTCGGATCGAGTGAACGACCGTCACTCGAAGGAGAAAAAAAGTTCCAATGTTAACACCTATGGGATTTTGAAACCAAAACGGCCCGAAAACGAATGGGTTTAAATTTCGTACTTTAACCCAACTTATGCCTCAAATTCGTCAGGCACGAGCGTTGGTTACTGTTTCGTTCAAAAAGATCGAAGGAAACTTGGGTTTTTTCACATAATGATTGAGGTGCCTCCACGAGGGTCTTCTCGACGTGGTTGAGGTTGTGAGGTCCGATAGACACGAGTAAATGTTCTTTTTCTTCCATATTCTAAGCTTCGGACAATCTTTAGTGGATATGGTGTGATTCTAGAGACGAGAAAACAACTCTTCGGATCGATCGAGTGAACGACCGTCACTCGAAGGAGAAAAAAGTTCCAATGTTAACACCTATGGATTTTGAAACCAAAACGGCCCGAAAAAAACGAATGGGTTTAAATTTCGTACTTTAACCCAACTTATGCCTCAAATTCGTCAGGCACGAGCGTTGGTTACTGTTTCGTTCAAAAAGATCGAAGGAAACTTGGGTTTTTCACATAATGATTGAGGTGCCTCCACGAGGGTCTTCTCGACGTGGTTGAGGTTGTGAGGTCCGATAGACACGAGTAAATGTTCTTTTTCTTCCATATTCTAAGCTTCGGACAATCTTTAGTGGATATGGTGTGATTCTAAGACGAGAAAACAACTCTTCGGATCGAGTGAACGACCGTCACTCGAAGGAGAAAAAAGTTCCAATGTTAACACCTATGGATTTTGAAACCAAAACGGCCCGAAAACGAATGGGTTTAAATTTCGTACTTTTAACCCAACTTATGCCTCAAATTCGTCAGGCACGAGCGTTGGTTACTGTTTCGTTCAAAAAGATCGAAGGAAACTTGGGTTTTTCACATAATGATTGAGGTGCCTCCACGAGGGTCTTCTCGACGTGGTTGAGGTTGTGAGGTCCGATAGACACGAGTAAATGTTCTTTTTCTTCCATATTCTAAGCTTCGGACAATCTTTAGTGGATATGGTGTGATTCTAAGACGAAAAAACAACTCTTCGGATCGAGTGAACGACCGTCACTCGAAGGAGAAAAAAGTTCCAATGTTAACACCTATGGATTTTGAAACCAAAACGGCCCGAAAACGAATGGGTTTAAATTTCGTACTTTAACCCAACTTATGCCTCAAATTCGTCAGGCACGAGCGTTGGTTACTGTTTCGTTCAAAAAGATCGAAGGAAACTTGGGTTTTTCACATAATGATTGAGGTGCCTCCACGAGGGTCTTCTCGACGTGGTTGAGGTTGTGAGGTCCGATAGACACGAGTAAATGTTTTTTTTCTTCCATATTCTAAGCTTCGGACAATCTTTAGTGGATATGGTGTGATGATAAGACTAAGAGAAAACAACTCTTCGGATCGAGTGAACGACCGTCACTCGAAGGAGAAAAAAGTTCCAATGTTAACACCTATGGATTTTGAAACCAAAACGGCCCGAAAACGAATGGGTTTAAATTTCGTACTTTAACCCAACTTATGCCTCAAATTCGTCAGGCACGAGCGTTGGTTACTGTTTCGTTCAAAAAGATCGAAGGAAACTTGGGTTTTTCACATAATGATTGAGGTGCCTCCACGAGGGTCTTCTCGACGTGGTTGAGGTTGTGAGGTCCGATAGACACGAGTAAATGTTCTTTTTTCTTCCATATTCTAAGCTTCGGACAATCTTTAGTGGATATGGTGTGATTCTAAGACGAGAAAACAACTCTTCGGATCGAGTGAACGACCGTCACTCGAAGGAGAAAAAAGTTCCAATGTTAACACCTATGGATTTTGAAACCAAAACGGCCCGAAAACGAATGGGTTTAAATTTCGTACTTTAACCCAACTTATGCCTCAAATTCGTCAGGCACGAGCGTTGTTGGTTACTGTTTCGTTCAAAAAGATCGAAGGAAACTTGGGTTTTTCACATAATGATTGAGGTGCCTCCACGAGGGTCTTCTCGACGTGGTTGAGGTTGTGAGGTCCGATAGACACGACGAGTAAATGTTCTTTTTCTTCCATATTCTAAGCTTCGGACAATCTTTAGTGGATATGGTGTGATTCTAAGACGAGAAAACAACTCTTCGGATCTTCGGATCGAGTGAACGACCGTCACTCGAAGGAGAAAAAAGTTCCAATGTTAACACCTATGGATTTTGAAACCAAAACGGCCCGAAAACGAATGGGTTTAAATTTCGTACTTTAACCCAACTTATGCCTCAAATTCGTCAGGCACGAGCGTTGGTTACTGTTTCGTTTCGTTCAAAAAGATCGAAGGGACCTTGGGTTTTCCACATAATGATTGAGGTGCCTCCACGAGGGTCTTCTCGACGTGGTTGAGGTTGTGAGGTCCGATAGACACGAGTAAATGTTCTTTTTCTTCCATATTCTAAGCTTCGGACAATCTTTAGTGGATATGGTGTGATTCTAAGACGACGAAAAAACAACTCTTCGGATCGAGTGAACGACCGTCACTCGAAGGAGAAAAAAGTTCCAATGTTAACACCTATGGATTTTGAAACCAAAACGGCCCGAAAACGAATGGGTTTAAATTTCGTACTTTAACCCAACTTATGCCTCAAATTCGTCAGGCACGAGCGTTGGTTACTGTTTCGTTCAAAAAGATCGAAGGAAACTTGGGTTTTTCACATAATGATTGAGGTGCCTCCACGAGGGTCTTCTCGACGTGGTTGAGGTTGTGAGGTCCGATAGACACGAGTAAATGTTCTTTTTCTTCCATATTCTAAGCTTCGGACAATCTTTAGTGGATATATATGGTGTGATTCTAAGACGAGAAAACAACTCTTCGGATCGAGTGAACGACCGTCACTCGAAGGAGAAAAAAGTTCCAATGTTAACACCTATGGATTTTGAAACCAAAACGGCCCGAAAACGAATGGGTTTAAATTTCGTACTTTAACCCAACTTATGCCTCAAATTCGTCAGGCACGAGCGTTGGTTACTGTTTCGTTCAAAAAGATCGAAGGAAACTTGGGTTTTTCACATAATGATTGAGGTGCCTCCACGAGGGTCTTCTCGACGTGGTTGAGGTTGTGAGGTCCGATAGACACGAGTAAATGTTCTTTTTCTTCCATATTCTAAGCTTCGGACAATCTTTAGTGGATATGGTGTGATTCTAAGACGAGAAAACAACTTTTCGGATCGAGTGAACGACCGTCACTCACTCGAAGGAGAAAAAAGTTCCAATGTTAACACCTATGGATTTTGAAACCAAAACGGCCCGAAAACGAATGGGTTTAAATTTCGTACTTTAACCCAACTTATGCCTCAAATTCGTCAGGCACGAGCGTTGGTTACTGTTTCGTTCAAAAAGATCGAAGGAAACTTGGGTTTTTCACATAATGATTGAGGTGCCTCCACGAGGGTCTTCTCGACGTGGTTGAGGTTGTGAGGTCCGATAGACACGAGTAAATGTTCTTTTTCTTCCATATTCTAAGCTTCGGACAATCTTTAGTGGATATGGTGTGATTCTAAGACGAGAAAAAAACAACTTTTCGGATCGAGTGAACGACCGTCACTCGAAGGAGAAAAAAGTTCCAATGTTAACACCTATGGATTTTGAAACCAAAACGGGCCCGAAAAAAACGAATGGGTTTAAATTTCGTACTTTAACCCAACTTATGCCTCAAATTCGTCAGGCACGAGCGTTGGTTACTGTTTCGTTCAAAAAGATCGAAGGAAACTTGGGTTTTTCACATAATGAATGATTGAGGTGCCTCCACGAGGGTCTTCTCGACGTGGTTGAGGTTGTGAGGTCCGATAGACACGAGTAAATGTTCTTTTTCTTCCATATTCTAAGCTTCGGACAATCTTTAGTGGATATGGTGTGATTCTAAGACGAGAAAACAACTCTTCGGATCGAGTGAACGACCGTCACTCGAAGGAGAAAAAAGTTCCAATGTTAACACCTATGGATTTTGAAACCAAAACGGCCCGAAAACGAATGGGTTTAAATTTCGTACTTTAACCCAACTTATGCCTCAAATTCGTCAGGCACGAGCGTTGGTTACTGTTTCGTTCAAAAAGATCGAAGGAAACTTGGGTTTTTCACATAATGATTGAGGTGCCTCCACGAGGGTCTTCTCGACGTGGTTGAGGTTGTGAGGTCCGATAGACACGAGTAAATGTTCTTTTTCTTCCATATTCTAAGCTTCGGACAATCTTTAGTGGATATGGTGTGATTCTAAGACGAGAAAACAACTCTTCGGATCGAGTGAACGACCGTCAAAAAAAAAAAAAAAAAGTTCCAATGTTAACACCTATGGATTTTGAAACCAAAACGGCCCGAAAACGAATGGGTTTAAATTTCGTACTTTAACCCAACTTATGCCTCAAATTCGTCAGGCACGAGCGTTGGTTACTGTTTCGTTCAAAAAGATCGAAGGAAACTTGGGTTTTTTCACATAATGATTGAGGTGCCTCCACGAGGGTCTTCTCGACGTGGTTGAGGTTGTGAGGTCCGATAGACACGAGTAAATGTTCTTTTTCTTCCATATTCTAAGCTTCGGACAATCTTTAGTGGATATGGTGTGATTCTAAGACGAGAAAACAACTCTTCGGATCGAGTGAACGACCGTCACTCGAAGGAGAAAAAAGTTCCAATGTTAACACCTATGGATTTTTGAAACCAAAACGGCCCGAAAACGAATGGGTTTAAATTTCGTACTTTAACCCAACTTATGCCTCAAATTCGTCAGGCACGAGCGTTGGTTACTGTTTCGTTCAAAAAGATCGAAGGAAACTTGGGTTTTTCACATAATGATTGAGGTGCCTCCACGAGGGTCTTCTCGACGTGGTTGAGGTTGTGAGGTCCGATAGACACGAGTAAATGTTCTTTTTTTCTTCCATATTCTAAGCTTCGGACAATCTTTAGTGGATATGGTGTGATTCTCTAAGAGACGAGAAAACAACTCTTCGGATCGAGTGAACGACCGTCACTCGAAGGAGAAAAAAGTTCCAATGTTAACACCTATGGATTTTGAAACCAAAACGGCCCCCGAAAACGAATGGGTTTAAATTTCGTACTTTAACCCAACTTATGCCTCAAATTCGTCAGGCACGAGCGTTGGTTACTGTTTCGTTCAAAAAGATCGAAGGAAACTTGGGTTTTTCACATAATGATTGAGGTGCCTCCACGAGGGTCTTCTCTCGACGTGGTTGAGGTTGTGAGGTCCGATAGACACGAGTAAATGTTCTTTTTCTTCCATATTCTAAGCTTCGGACAATCTTTAGTGGATATGGTGTGATTCTAGAGACGAGAAAACAACTCTTCGGATCGAGTGAACGACCGTCACTCGAAGGAGAAAAAAGTTCCAATGTTAACACCTATGGATTTTGAAACCAAAACGGCCCCGAAAACGAATGGGTTTAAATTTCGTACTTTAACCCAACTTATGCCTCAAATTCGTCAGGCACGAGCGTTGGTTACTGTTTCGTTCAAAAAGATCGAAGGAAACTTGGGTTTTTCACATAATGATTGAGGTGCCTCCACGAGGGTCTTCTCGACGTGGTTGAGGTTGTGAGGTCCGATAGACACGAGTAAATGTTCTTTTTCTTCCATATTCTAAGCTTCGGACAATCTTTAGTGGATATGGTGTGATTCTAAGACGAAAAACAACTCTTCGGATCGAGTGAACGAACGACCGTCACTCGAAGGAGAAAAAAGTTCCAATGTTAACACCTATGGATTTTGAAACCAAAACGGCCCGAAAACGAATGGGTTTAAATTTCGTACTTTTTAACCCAACTTATGCCTCAAATTCGTCAGGCACGAGCGTTGGTTACTGTTTCGTTCAAAAAGATCGAAGGAAACTTGGGTTTTTCACATAATGATTGAGGTGCCTCCACGAGGGTCTTCTCGACGTGGTTGAGGTTGTGAGGTCCGATAGACACGAGTAAATGTTCTTTTTCTTCCATATTCTAAGCTTCGGACAATCTTTAGTGGATATGGTGTGATTCTAAGACGAGAAAACAACTCTTCGGATCGAGTGAACGACCGTCACTCGAAGGAGAAAAAAGTTCCAATGTTAACACCTATGGATTTTGAAACCAAAACGGCCCCGAAAACGAATGGGTTTAAATTTCGTACTTTAACCCAACTTATGCCTCAAATTCGTCAGGCACGAGCGTTGGTTACTGTTTCGTTCAAAAAGATCGAAGGAAACTTGGGGTTTTTCACATAATGATTGAGGTGCCTCCACGAGGGGTCTTCTCGACGTGGTTGAGGTTGTGAGGTCCGATAGACACGAGTAAATGTTCTTTTTCTTCCATATTCTAAGCTTCGGACAATCTTTAGTGGATATGGTGTGATTCTAAGACGAGAAAAAACAACTCTTCGGATCGAGTGAACGACCGTCACTCGAAGGACAAAAAAAGTTCCAATGTTAACACCTATGGATTTTGAAACCAAAACGGCCCGAAAACGAATGGGTTTAAATTTCGTACTTTAACCCAACTTATGCCTCAAATTCGTCAGGCACGAGCGTTGGTTACTGTTTCGTTCAAAAAGATCGAAGGAAACTTGGGTTTTTCACATAATGATTGAGGTGCCTCCACGAGGGTCTTCTCGACGTGGTTGAGGTTGTGAGGTCCGATAGACACGAGTAAATGTTCTTTTTCTTCCATATTCTAAGCTTCGGACAATCTTTAGTGGATATGGTGTGATTCTAAGACGAGAAAACAACTCTTTCGGATCGAGTGAACGACCGTCACTCGAAGGAGAAAAAAGTTCCAATGTTAACACCTATGGATTTTGAAACCAAAACGGCCCGAAAACGAATGGGTTTAAATTTCGTACTTTAACCCAACTTGCCTCAAATTCGTCAGGCACGAGCGTTGGTTACTGTTTCGTTCAAAAAGATCGAAGGAAACTTGGGTTTTTCACATAATGATTGAGGTGCCTCCACGAGGGTCTTCTCGACGTGGTTGAGGTTGTGAGGTCCGATAGACACGAGTAAAAATGTTCTTTTTCTTCCATATTCTAAGCTTCGGACAATCTTTAGTGGATATGGTGTGATTCTAAGACGAGAAAAACAACTCTTCGGATCGAGTGAACGACCGTCACTCGAAGGAGAAAAAAGTTCCAATGTTAACACCTATGGATTTTGAAACCAAAACGGCCCGAAAACGAATGGGTTTAAATTTCGTACTTTAACCCAACTTATGCCTCAAATTCGTCAGGCACGAGCGTTGGTTACTGTTTCGTTCAAAAAGATCGAAGGAAACTTGGTTTTTTCACATAATGATTGAGGTGCCTCCACGAGGGTCTTCTCGACGTGGTTGAGGTTGTGAGGTCCGATAGACACGAGTAAATGTTCTTTTTTTCTTCCATATTCTAAGCTTCGGACAATCTTTAGTGGATATGGTGTGATTCTAAGACGAGAAAAAAACAACTTTCGGATCGAGAGTGAACGACCGTCACTCGAAGGAGAAAAAAGTTCCAATGTTAACACCTATGGATTTTGAAACCAAAACGGCCCGAAAACGAATGGGTTTAAATTTCGTACTTTAACCCAACTTATGCCTCAAATTCGTCAGGCACGAGCGTTGGTTACTGTTTCGTTCAAAAAGATCGAAGGAAACTTGGGTTTTTCACATAATGATTGAGGTGCCTCCACGAGGGTCTTCTCGACGTGGTTGAGGTTGTGAGGTCCGATAGACACGAGTAAATGTTCTTTTTCTTCCATATTCTAAGCTTCGGACAATCTTTAGTGGATATGGTGTGATTCTAAGACGAGAAAACAACTCTTCGGATCGAGTGAACGACCGTCACTCGAAGGAGAAAAAAGTTCCAATGTTAACACCTATGGATTTTGAAAAACAAAAACGGCCCCGAAAACGAATGGGTTAAATTTTTCGTACTTTAACCCAACTTATGCCTCAAATTCGTCAGGCACGAGCGTTGGTTACTGTTTCGTTCAAAAAGATCGAAGGAAACTTGGGTTTTTCACATAATGATTGAGGTGCCTCCACGAGGGTCTTCTCGACGTGGTTGAGGTTGTGAGGTCCGATAGACACGAGTAAATGTTCTTTTTCTTCCATATTCTAAGCTTCGGACAATCTTTAGTGGATATGGTGTGATTCTAAGACGAGAAAACAACTTCTTCGGATCGAGTGAACGACCGTCCGTCACTCGAAGGAGAAAAAAGTTCCAATGTTAACACCTATGGATTTTGAAACCAAAACGGCCCGAAAACGAATGGGTTTAAATTTCGTACTTTAACCCAACTTATGCCTCAAATTCGTCAGGCACGAGCGTTGGTTACTGTTTCGTTCAAAAAGATCGAAGGAAACTTGGGTTTTTCACATAATGATTGAGGTGCCTCCACGAGGGTCTTCTCGACGTGGTTGAGGTTGTGAGGTCCGATAGACACGAGTAAATGTTCTTTTTCTTCCATATTCTAAGCTTCGGACAATCTTTAGTGGATATGGTGTGATTCTAAGACAAAAAAACAACTCTTCGGATCGAGTGAACGACCGTCACTCGAAGGAGAAAAAAGTTCCAATGTTAACACCTATGGATTTTGAAACCAAAAAAACGGCCCGAAAACGAATGGGTTTAAATTTCGTACTTTAACCCAACTTATGCCTCAAATTCGTCAGGCACGAGCGTTGGTTACTGTTTCGTTCAAAAAGATCGAAGGAAACTTGGGTTTTTCACATAATGATTGAGGTGCCTCCACGAGGGTCTTCTCGACGTGGTTGAGGTTGTGAGGTCCGATAGACACGAGTAAATGTTCTTTTTCTTCCATATTCTAAGCTTCGGACAATCTTTAGTGGATATGGTGTGATTCTAAGACGAGAAAACAACTTTTCGGATCGAGTGAACGACCGTCACTCGAAGGAGAAAAAAGTTCCAATGTTAACACCTATGGATTTTGAAACCAAAACGGCCCGAAAACGAATGGGTTTAAATTTCGTACTTTAACCCAACTTATGCCTCAAATTCGTCAGGCACGAGCGTTGGTTACTGTTTCGTTCAAAAAGATCGAAGGAAACTTGGTTTTTTCACATAATGATTGAGGTGCCTCCACGAGGGTCTTCTCGACGTGGTTGAGGTTGTGAGGTCCGATAGACACGAGTAAATGTTCTTTTTCTTCCATATTCTAAGCTTCGGACAATCTTTAGTGGATATGGTGTGATTCTAAGACGAGAAAACAACTTTTCGGATCGAGTGAACGACCGTCACTCGAAGGGAGAAAAAAGTTCCAATGTTAACACCTATGGATTTTGAAACCAAAACGGCCCGAAAACGAATGGGTTTAAATTTCGTACTTTAACCCAACTTATGCCTCAAATTCGTCAGGCACGAGCGCTGGTTACTGTTTCGTTCAAAAAGATCGAAGGAAACTTGGGTTTTTCACATAATGATTGAGGTGCCTCCACGAGGGTCTTCTCGACGTGGTTGAGGTTGTGAGGTCCGATAGACACGAGTAAATGTTCTTTTTCTTCCATATTCTAAGCTTCGGACAATCTTTAGTGGATATGGTGTGATTCTGACGACGAGAAAACAACTCTTTCGGATCGAGAGTGACGACGACCGTCACTCGAAGGAGAAAAAAGTTCCAATGTTAACACCTATGGATTTTGAAACCAAAACGGCCCGAAAACGAATGGGTTTAAATTTCGTACTTTAACCCAACTTATGCCTCAAATTCGTCAGGCACGAGCGTTGGTTACTGTTTCGTTCAAAAAGATCGAAGGAAACTTGGGTTTTTCACATAATGATTGAGGTGCCTCCACGAGGGTCTTCTCGACGTGGTTGAGGTTGTGAGGTCCGATAGACACGAGTAAATGTTCTTTTTCTTCCATATTCTAAGCTTCGGACAATCTTTAGTGGATATGGTGTGATCTCTAAGACGAGAAAACAACTTTCGGATCGAGTGAACGACCGTCACTCGAAGGAGAAAAAAGTTCCAATGTTAACACCTATGGATTTTGAAACCAAAACGGCCCGAAAACGAATGGGTTTAAATTTCGTACTTTTAACCCAACTTATGCCTCAAATTCGTCAGGCACGAGCGTTGGTTACTGTTTCGTTCAAAAAGATCGAAGGAAACTTGGGTTTTTCACATAATGATTGAGGTGCCTCCACGAGGGTCTTCTCGACGTGGTTGAGGTTGTGAGGTCCGATAGACACGAGTAAAAATGTTCTTTTTCTTCCATATTCTAAGCTTCGGACAATCTTTAGTGGATATGGTGTGATTCTAAGACGAGAAAACAACTTTTCGGATCGAGTGAACGACCGTCACTCGAAGGAGAAAAAAGTTCCAATGTTAACACCTATGGATTTTGAAACCAAAACGGCCCGAAAACGAATGGGTTTAAATTTCGTATTTTAACCCAACTTATGCCTCAAAATTCGTCAGGCACGAGAGCGTTGGTTACTGTTTCGTTCAAAAAGATCGAAGGAAACTTGGGTTTTTCACATAATGATTGAGGTGCCTCCACGAGGGTCTTCTCGACGTGGTTGAGGTTGTGAGGTCCGATAGACACGAGTAAATGTTCTTTTTCTTCCATATTCTAAGCTTCGGACAATCTTTAGTGGATATGGTATGATTCTAAGACGAGAGAAAACAACTCTTCGGATCGAGTGAACGACCGTCACTCGAAGGAGAAAAAAGTTCCAATGTTAACACCTATGGATTTTGAAACCAAAACGGCCCGAAAACGAATGGGGTTTAAATTTCGTACTTTAACCCAACTTATGCCTCAAATTCGTCAGGCACGAGCGTTGGTTACTGTTTCGTTCAAAAAGATCGAAGGAAACTTGGCTTTTCACATAATGATTGAGGTGCCTCCACGAGGGTCTTCTCGACGTGGTTGAGGTTGTGAGGTCCGATAGACACGAGTAAATGTTCTTTTTCTTCCATATTCTAAGCTTCGGACAATCTTTAGTGGATATGGTGTGATTCTAAGACGAGAAAACAACTTTTCGGATCGAGTGAACGACCGTCACTCGAAGGAGAAAAAAGTTCCAATGTTAACACCTATGGATTTTGAAACCAAAACGGCCCGAAAACGAATGGGTTTAAATTTCGTACTTTAACCCAACTTATGCCTCAAATTCGTCAGGCACGAGCGTTGGTTACTGTTTCGTTCAAAAAGATCGAAGGAAACTTGGGTTTTTCACATAATGATTGAGGTGCCTCCACGAGGGTCTTCTCGACGTGGTTGAGGTTGTGAGGTCCGATAGACACGAGTAAATGTTCTTTTTCTTCCATATTCTAAGCTTCGGACAATCTTTAGTGGATATGGTGTGATTCTAAGACGAGAAAACAACTTTTCGGATCGAGTTAACGACCGTCACTCGAAGGAGAAAAAAGTTCCAATGTTAACACCTATGGATTTTGAAACAAAAACGGCCCGGAAACGAATGTGTTTAAATTCCGTATTTTAACCCAACTTATGCCTCAAATTCGTCAGGCATGAGCGTTGGTTACTGTTTCGTTCAAAAAGATCGAAGGAAACTTGGGTTTTTCACATAATGATTGAGGTGCCTCCACGAGGGTCTTCTCGACGTGGTTGAGGTTGTGAGGTCTTATAGACACGAGTAAATGTTCTTTTTCTTCCATATTCTAAGCTTCGGACAATCTTTAGTGGATATGGTATGATACTAAAACGAGAAAACAACTTTTCAGATCGAGTTAACGACCGTCACTCGAAGGAGAAAAAAGTTCCAATGTTAACACCTATGGATTTTGAAACCAAAACGGCCCGAAAACGAATGGGTTTAAATTTCGTACTTTAACCCAACTTATGCCTCAAATTCGTCAGGCACGAGCGTTGGTTACTGTTTCGTTCAAAAAGATCGAAGGAAACTTGGGTTTTTCACATAATGATTGAGGTGCCTCCACGAGGGTCTTCTCGACGTGGTTGAGGTTGTGAGGTCCGATAGACACGAGTAAATGTTCTCTTTTTCTTCCATATTCTAAGCTTCGGACAATCTTTAGTGGATATGGTGTGATTCTAAGACGAGAAAACAACTTTTCGGATCGAGTGAACGACCGTCACTCGAAGGAGAAAAAAGTTCCAATGTTAACACCTATGGATTTTGAAACCAAAACGGCCCGAAAACGAATGGGTTTAATATTCGTACTTTAACCCAACTTATGCCTCAAATTCGTCAGGCACGAGCGTTGGTTACTGTTTCGTTCAAAAAGATCGAAGGAAACTTGGGTTTTTTTCACATAATGATTGAGGTGCCTCCACGAGGGTCTTCTCGACGTGGTTGAGGTTGTGAGGTCCGATAGACACGAGTAAATGTTCTTTTTCTTCCATATTCTAAGCTTCGGACAATCTTTAGTGGATATGGTGTGATTCTAAGACGAGAAAACAACTTCGGATTCGACCGATCGAAAAAAGTTCCAACGACCGTCACTCGAAGGAGCAAAAAGTTCCAATGTTAACACCTATGGATTTTGTGATTTTGAAACACGAGTAAAAACGGCCCCGAAAACGAATGGGTTTAAATTTCGTATTTTAACCCAACTTATGCCTCAAATTCGTTAACACCAGGCACGAGCGTTGGTTACTGTTTCGTTCAAAAAGATCGAAGGAAACTTGGGTTTTTCACATAATGATTGAGGTGCCTCCACGAGGGTCTTCTCGACGTGGTTGAGGTTGTGAGGTCCGATAGACACGAGTAAATGTCTTTTTTTTTCTTCCATATTAAGCTTCGGACAATCTTTAGTGGATATGGTGTGATTCTAAGACGAGAAAACAACTTTTCGGATCGAGTGAACGACCGTCACTCGAAGGACAAAAAAAGTTCCAATGTTAACACCTATGGATTTTGAAACCAAAACGGCCCGAAAACGAATGGGTTTAAATTTCGTACTTTAACCCAACTTATGCCTCAAATTCGTCAGGCACGAGCGTTGGTTACTGTTTCGTTCAAAAAGATCGAAGGAAACTTGGGTTTTTCACATAATGATTGAGGTGCCTCCACGAGGGTCTTCTCGACGTGGTTGAGGTTGTGAGGTCCGATAGACACGAGTAAATGTTCTTTTTCTTCCATATTCTAAGCTTCGGACAATCTTTAGTGGATATGGTGTGATTCTAAGACGAGAAAACAACTTTTCGGATCGAGTGAACGACCGTCACTCGAAGGAGAAAAAAGTTCCAATGTTAACACCTATGGATTTTGAAACCAAAACGGCCCGAAAACGAATGGGTTTAAATTTCGTACTTTAACCCAACTTATGCCTCAAATTCGTCAGGCACGAGCGTTGGTTACTGTTTCGTTCAAAAAGATCGAAGGAAACTTGGGTTTTTCACATAATGATTGAGGTGCCTCCACGAGGGTCTTCTCGACGTGGTTGAGGTTGTGAGGTCTTATAGACACGAGTAAATGTTCTTTTTCTTCCATATTCTAAGCTTCGGACAATCTTTAGTGGATATGGTGTGATTCTAAGACGAGAAAACAACTTTTCGGATCGAGTGAACGACCGTCACTCGAAGGAGAAAAAAGTTCCAATGTTAACACCTATGGATTTTGAAACCAAAACGGCCCGAAAACGAATGGGTTTAAATTTCGTATTTTAACCCAACTTATGCCTCAAATTCGTCAGGCACGAGCGTTGGTTACTGTTTCGTTCAAAAAGATCGAAGGAAACTTGGGTTTTTCACATAATGATTGAGGTGCCTCCACGAGGGTCTTCTCGACGTGGTTGAGGTTGTGAGGTCCGATAGACACGAGTAAATGTTCTTTTTCTTCCATATTCTAAGCTTCGGACAATCTTTAGTGGGATATGGTGTGATTCTAAGACGAGAAAACAACTTTTCGGATCGAGTGAACGACCGTCACTCGAAGGAGAAAAAAGTTCCAATGTTAACACCTATGGATTTTGAAACCAAAACGGCCCGAAAACGAATGGGTTTAAATTTCGTACTTTAACCCAACTTATGCCTCAAATTCGTCAGGCACGAGCGTTGGTTACTGTTTCGTTCAAAAAGATCGAAGGAAACTTGGGTTTTTCACATAATGATTGAGGTGCCTCCACGAGGGTCTTCTCGACGTGGTTGAGGTTGTGAGGTCCGATAGACACGAGTAAATGTTCTTTTTCTTCCATATTCTAAGCTTCGGACAATCTTTAGTGGATATGGTGTGATTCTAAGACGAGAAAACAACTTTTCGGATCGAGTGAACGACCGTCACTCGAAGGAGAAAAAAGTTCCAATGTTAACACCTATGGATTTTGAAACCAAAACGGCCCCGAAAACGAATGGGTTTAAATTTCGTACTTTAACCCAACTTATGCCTCAAATTCGTCAGGCACGAGCGTTGGTTACTGTTTCGTTCAAAAAGATCGAAGGAAACTTGGGTTTTTCACATAATGATTGAGGTGCCTCCACGAGGGTCTTCTCGACGTGGTTGAGGTTGTGAGGTCCGATAGACACGAGTAAATGTTCTTTTTCTTCCATATTCTAAGCTTCGGACAATCTTTAGTGGATATGGTGTGATTCTAAGACGAGAAAACAACTTTTCGGATCGAGTGAACGACCGTCACTCGAAGGAGAAAAAAGTTCCAATGTTAACACCTATGGATTTTGAAACCAAAACGGCCCGAAAAACGAATGGGTTTAAATTTCGTACTTTTAACCCAACTTATGCCTCAAATTCGTCAGGCACGAGCGTTGGTTACTGTTTCGTTCAAAAAGATCGAAGGAAACTTGGGTTTTTCACATAATGATTGAGGTGCCTCCACGAGGGTCTTCTCGACGTGGTTGAGGTTGTGAGGTCCGATAGACACGAGTAAATGTTCTTTTTCTTCCATATTCTAAGCTTCGGACAATCTTTAGTGGATATGGTGTGATTCTCTACGAGACGAGAAAACAACTTTCGGATCGAGTGAACGACCGTCACTCGAAGGAGAAAAAAGTTCCAATGTTAACACCTATGGATTTTGAAACCAAAACGGCCCGAAAACGAATGGGTTTAAATTTCGTACTTTAACCCAACTTATGCCTCAAATTCGTCAGGCACGAGCGTTGGTTACTGTTTCGTTCAAAAAGATCGAAGGAAACTTGGGTTTTTCACATAATGATTGAGGTGCCTCCACGAGGGTCTTCTCGACGTGGTTGAGGTTGTGAGGTCCGATAGACACGAGTAAATGTTCTTTTTCTTCCATATTCTAAGCTTCGGACAATCTTTAGTGGATATGGTGTGATTCTAAGACGAGAAAACAACAACTTTTCGGATCGAGTGAACGACCGTCACTCGAAGGAGAAAAAAGTTCCAATGTTAACACCTATGGATTTTGAAACCAAAACGGCCCGAAAACGAATGGGTTTAAATTTCGTATTTTTAACCCAACTTATGCCTCAAATTCGTCAGGCACGAGCGTTGGTTACTGTTTCGTTCAAAAAGATCGAAGGAAACTTGGGTTTTTCACATAATGATTGAGGTGCCTCCACGAGGGTCTTCTCGACGTGGTTGAGGTTGTGAGGTCTTATAGACACGAGTAAATGTTCTTTTTCTTCCATATTCTAAGCTTCGGACAATCTTTAGTGGATATGGTGTGATTCTAAGACGACGAGAAAACAACTTTTCAGATCGAGTTAACGACCGTCACTCGAGGGGGAGAAAAGTTCCAATGTTAACACCTATGGATTTTGAAACCAAAACGGCCCGGGAACGAATGTGTTTAAATTTCGTATTTTAACCCAACTTATGCCTCAAATTCGTCAGGCACGAGCGTTGGTTACTGTTTCGTTCAAAAAGATCGAAGGAAACTTGGGTTTTTCACATAATGATTGAGGTGCCTCCACGAGGGTCTTCTCGACGTGGTTGAGGTTGTGAGGTCCGATAGACACGAGTAAATGTTCTTTTTCTTCCATATTCTAAGCTTCGGACAATCTTTAGTGGATATGGTGTGATTCTAAGACGAGAAAACAACTTTTCGGATCGAGTGTTAACGACCGTCACTCGAAGGAGAAAAAAGTTCCAATGTTAACACCTATGGATTTTGAAACCAAAACGGCCCGAAAACGAATGGGTTTAAATTTCGTACTTTAACCCAACTTATGCCTCAAATTCGTCAGGCACGAGCGTTGGTTACTGTTTCGTTCAAAAAGATCGAAGGAAACTTGGGTTTTTCACATAATGATTGAGGTGCCTCCACGAGGGTCTTCTCGACGTGGTTGAGGTTGTGAGGTCCGATAGACACGAGTAAATGTTCTTTTTCTTCCATATTCTAAGCTTCGGACAATCTTTAGTGGATATGGTGTGATTCTAAGACGAGAAAACAACTTTTCGGATCGAGTGAACGACCGTCACTCGAAGGAGAAAAAAGTTCCAATGTTAACACCTATGGATTTTGAAACCAAAACGGCCCGAAAACGAATGGGTTTAAATTTCGTACTTTTTAACCCAACTTATGCCTCAAATTCGTCAGGCACGAGCGTTGGTTACTGTTTCGTTCAAAAAGATCGAAGGAAACTTGGGTTTTTCACATAATGATTGAGGTGCCTCCACGAGGGTCTTCTCGACGTGGTTGAGGTTGTGAGGTCCGATAGACACGAGTAAATGTTCTTTTTCTTCCATATTCTAAGCTTCGGACAATCTTTAGTGGATATGGTGTGATTCTAAGACGAGAAAACAACTCTTCGGATCGAGTGAACGACCGTCACTCGAAAGGAGAAAAAAGTTCCAATGTTAACACCTATGGATTTTGAAACCAAAACGGCCCGAAAACGAATGGGTTTAAATTTCGTACTTTAACCCAACTTATGCCTCAAATTCGTCAGGCACGAGCGTTGGTTACTGTTTCGTTCAAAAAGATCGAAGGAAACTTGGGTTTTTCACATAATGATTGAGGTGCCTCCACGAGGGTCTTCTCGACGTGGTTGAGGTTGTGAGGTCCGATAGACACGAGTAAATGTTCTTTTTCTTCCATATTCTAAGCTTCGGACAATCTTTAGTGGATATGGTGTGATTCTAAGACGAGAAAACAACTTTTCGGATCGAGTGAACGACCGTCACTCGAAGGAGAAAAAAGTTCCAATGTTAACACCTATGGATTTTGAAACCAAAACGGCCCGAAAACGAATGGGTTTAAATTTCGTACTTTAACCCAACTTATGCCTCAAATTCGTCAGGCACGAGCGTTGGTTACTGTTTCGTTCAAAAAGATCGAAGGAAACTTGGGTTTTTCACATAATGATTGAGGTGCCTCCACGAGGGTCTTCTCGACGTGGTTGAGGTTGTGAGGTCCGATAGACACGAGTAAATGTTCTTTTTCTTCCATATTCTAAGCTTCGGACAATCTTTAGTGGATATGGTGTGATTCTAAGACGAGAAAAAACCTCTTCGGATCGAGCGAACGACCGTCACTCGAAGGAGAAAAAAGTTCCAATGTTAACACCTATGGATTTTGAAACCAAAACGCCCCGAAAACGAATGGGTTTAAATTTCGTACTTTAACCCAACTTATGCCTCAAATTCGTCAGGCACGAGCGTTGGTTACTGTTTCGTTCAAAAAGATCGAAGGAAACTTGGGTTTTTCACATAATGATTGAGGTGCCTCCACGAGGGTCTTCTCGACGTGGTTGAGGTTGTGAGGTCCGATAGACACGAGTAAATGTTCTTTTTCTTCCATATTCTAAGCTTCGGACAATCTTTAGTGGATATGGTGTGATTCTAAGACGAGAAAACAACT